>LOEQ01001373.1:69193-79600 GCA_001685075.1 Bramus lutescens
TACAGACTGAATCCCACAGCCGGTCCTTACCGAACCTTGATCTTATGGCTTCCAGCTCCAGTGTCTTCTCCCGCTTTCACGTTTAGGCCTTATGTGGACACAGCGTGTTTTTTATTGCTGATCTGTGAGCTCTTTGCAGAAGGAGAGCTTTGGAACCAGAGATTCAAGTTCCTATTTTAACTCAGCTGCTTGCTGGCTGTGTGCCTTGTGCGTGTGCCCTGTGTGTGTGCATTGTGTGTGCCTTGTGCGTGTGCCCTGTGTGTGTGCCTTGTGCATGTGCCTTGTGCGTGTGCCCTGTGTGTGTGCCTTGTGTGTGCCTTGTGTGTGTGCCGTGCCTCTCTGTACTGTCAGCTCATTTTCTGCAAGAGGCGGTTGACAAGAACCCAGGTTTGTCTCGCGTAGGGCCGACTATGAGGCTATAATGAATGAATGCCTGGAAATGCATGGAAAGTTCTTAGAGAAGCCCTGGGTGAAGAGCCACTGAGGGCTGTGGTCAACTATTCCCGGCATTCTCCGTGGACCTGGTACAGTTGGTATTAAATGCTCAGAGAATAAGGGGCAACTTGGTCCTTGCAGAGGGGATCACCCCCAGGGAGCGAGGGGGGGGGAGAAAGCATTACTGTTTCTCTTTTAGCGTTTGAAGGGAGTTTGTGGTGAGAATTTTGGGCTCTGGGGGGTAAAGAGTTATGTAATGTTCTTGTCCCAAGCCTTCTGGGATTTGGTGTTTGTCCTGTGGGCAATTGGAAGGAAGGGAAAGAGACCTGGGTGATCTACATGGCCACCTCCTCCTAGGGTGTGCCTGGAAGGAGAGGGTCTTCTGGACCCCCTTCTTTGCTTCCCACAACACTGGCCTTTGTAGAGACAGCCTTGAGGATGAGCACATTTTGAAGACTTGAATCGTTACATCTTGAAAGAACCAAGTGTAATTGAATTGCTGATACAAGCAGTTACTTGTACAAGGTCCAGGTCACCCTACATCTCTATGGAAACACGTGTTTATTTTAAAAACCTAGCAATCAAAAGTGGGTTTTTAATCAGGTCGCTTTCAGAGATAAGCATTTTATTTATATTCTCCAGCTGTCGAAGACCTGTGAAATCAAATGATTTCAAATTAAGTAGAAAAAAAACATGCTGCACACGAATGTTAGTAGAGCCCGCCACAGGTCCAGCCTCCCCCCTCCCCGTCCCCAGGTCCCCAGTGTGTGCCTGCACCCGCCGAGATTGGCCCATTTATTCCCACTATCCTCTACTCTCTTTAGCTCGTAACTTGCGCTCAGCCAGGAAGGGAAATGCATTGGCATTTTATGGAAAAAAAAAACAGTTAATCTTCACTCATAACCATCCACTGGTGCTGTTAGTAAAAGGGAAAATTCAAAGCGGGGCCTGACTTGCTGCGTGCACTAAGTGCTCACCCTGCCCTGTCTCCCCACTGTGTGTGCAAGGCGCTCAGAGCCACAGGACCCTGCTCCCTGCCTCAGCACCTGTCTAGGGGTGAAAATGGCCTGGAACTCTGCTTGTCAGCACATCCTGCCCTAGATCCGCTCAAGTGATATTCTAAGTGATTGGAAGCTTTTATCTGCCTCAGAAAGCAAGCCTTTTCAAATAAGAATTGACTGTTAATGACCTGTTTAAATAAAACATTCAATTTCCCTTCCTCCCAACAAAGAATTTAGTTGGCAGAGACATTTCTAAAGGAAAGGCTAGCCCTGCCTTTCAAAAGAGGCTGAGCCAAAGCTTTTAAATGTGAACTTTTTTTTCCTGACATTTGCCCTTAAAATGCTATTCAGTGAAGTTGTGCTCACAGTGGGTTGAGCACATTGAAGTGTCTTTGAATAAAAATGCAGCCTTGAGATTTTTTTTCTCCAAATTAAAAAAAATGCCCAACTAATTACTGCCCTATGAAATTCATATTTCTGTCACCACGCTGTCTCATTGTTTATGAATCCTCATTCTTAACAATCAGAGAGACTTTCCTCTGAGGGATAGGTTAGTTGCCACAAAAGACCTTTTATTAAAGAGTGAGAATTAAAAAAAAAAAAGAATCCATGGAATGTAAATCCGAGTTCGCAATAATTACAGGCTAGGTTGAGAGGGCCCAGAAAACCTGACGGAAGTCCAGGCAGCAGCCACCGGTCCAGGTAGTAAATTTAGAGAAAGTCCCGTTTATACAGAATGAGCCGTTTACTCTCCAGTTGACATGTGGGCACAGAAGACTAGATGGTGAATCTCCGAACTCGGTTAAAGGTGATCTAGGTAGAAGAGTAACCTACTACATCAAACTCCTTACCCACCCACTCTGTGTTTTAAGGTGAGCGTTCAGCTCCCTGCCACTCTAAGAGTCCCCATCAAGTGCAGTTGCCTTTTCCTTCAAAGGACCTTAAAGGTCACTGAGTACATCCACCGTCCACCTTTTCTCCATTCTTGGAGACCTGAGGCTCGCATGCCAGAGCTACCTGAGGCCGTCAGGAAGAAAGGCAGGCACTCTTTAGGAACCACACAATACAGCAGCTTTTCCTAGCTCCCCTGTCCCTGCCTTCTGTCCGGTTTCCTATCTACCACACACTGCTCCAGGATAACCGATGCTGAGAATGAAAGAAGTCAGTCTGTGACCCTTACACCTTCTTTCAAAAGTAACTGCATTCCCCGAACTAAGTCAAAACGCAGTCATCAAGGTGTCCTTATCCCGGAAGACTGTGACATTGTGTCGTGTCACCAGCATCCTGTACGCAAGATCTGAGACCGCAGTCAGAAAGCGTCTCTGGTCGTACATGATCACTGCATGTTCTAGGCTGTGCCAAGGTCAGGCGCGTATACATATTAATTGCTGTAGAGCAAGGACACAGACGATAAACCCTTGCATGCCATGCAGTCCCTGAGTGGCATCTAGCATCAAATAGATGTGGCCTACACCCATTTAATGTGGCTCTGCACACTTTCAGCCGAGTAAGGACATTGGAGAATCATCAACAGACTTTCTTGCCCAGTGCTTGACTCTGCAGTTTGTGGACTCTGTCTGTGTACATTGTAAACCTGCCTGGTGGGCCAAAGGCTGGACCCTCAGGACTGTATTCTTTTTACAGTTCAAAGTCCATGAACACCGTAATAATAGCTAGGGGCCGAGTCAACAGGCCTGGGTTTGACCCTTGGTCATGAGGCTTCTCGCCAACTCTCGACTTACTAGTCTCTTTGTGCTCACTGGCCACAAGGAGAAAGTAGAAAGTTATAATTTGCATCCCAGAGTCAAGAGGGGGTGAAATGAAAACCAACCAAGCCAAACTACATGTGTCCAAGGCTAGGAGAGTTCCTGGCACGCGGCACGCTCTCCATGAGTGTGCTTATTGATATGAATAATGTTAGCAAAAGAACCACTCTTTAGTATGTAGAAAGTAACTACCAGTTATCCATGTAGACAGCTACTGTGTGTTGGGTTGGAATCAAGGAAAACACTCTCTTTATGTCTGAGGACGGATATCTAGTCCAAGATTAGTGAGTGGGCTCTTACCTTGAGTCTGGTTGAAATCCTGATTACCATGTTCCTCTGCATCCAGCATGGCATATAACAGCCTATTTGAATTTCTGACAAGTCCCCAGAGGTGCTGAGCATGTTCCCCTGGGAACCACTCTCCAAGAACGGCTACACTGGTCCAGTACTTTGCAGGAGAAACAGAATGTGTGCCCACAGACACAACTTTTGAATTCTGTGGTAGACACATTAAAAATAATAATAATAAAAGAAATGGATAGAAAAATGGAACAAAATGGATAATATACTTTGTTTAACTTAATCTATGAAACACAATTTCAGCATCCAGTCAATATAAAAATATGAATGAGAGAGTTGGCATTCTTGTTGTGCTAAGCCTGTAAAATCTAGGAACTGTGTTATAGTTCCTAGCTCTTTCTGACCCAGACAGGCTGTGTAGGAGGGTGACCCGGAGAGCGGAGAGCGGCTGTCACTAATCACTACCAAGGTTTCCCGGGGCCTCACACACTTCCCTTTAGCAAACACAGTAGAGGAGCTTCTGGTTATCAGCCAAGAGATCAGAAGGGTCCCAGCCCTGTACCAGGATGCAGTCAGGACATTTGCCGTCTGTCCCTGCGGCTCACATAAGATAACTTCACTACTCTGCTAATGAGCCCAGACCCACAGTCTGGTTATGATGTTTCTATGATGTGGGAAGCCGCTCCTAAACGTCTCGGCAGAGATTGCTAAGATCGTCTTCTTCAGTTTCTCTCCCAGCTCTCTTCTGGTTTTCCAAGTCCAGTTTGGGCAGTGTGACGTCATGCCTGAGAACAGGAAAATGAATCTCAGAGCCACGATAGGTTTCAGAGAAACAAAAGTGAAATTGTCACCGCCTCCCCAGAGAGCCCGGGAAATGCTGAGACGTCAGGCAGCCAGACTCTGGCCACTCTTGGAAGTTTTCCTGTTTCCATGTCTGCGGGAGGAACACAAATATTTGAACTTGGAGTCGGTAATTGATCACGTTGACACACACATTAAACTTCATTGTATTATGTCTATTGGAAATGCTGAGGCAGATATATTTGCCAGAATTCCTACTATTCGGGCTTATTTCTCATAAAAATGTTTGCTTTTGTTTGGAAGCTAGTAGGTTTTCAGAAGGGCATTACTGCATACTATTTAAGGCCTCTGCTCGGCAAGGCCTTCAGCTTGATAGAACTCTGGGGCTGAAGTGGTTGTTATTAACCGTATTTATGTTTTATTAATTTTACTCTGGAGGAGCATAGAGATAATATATTAAAATGGTGAATTCTTTTCTTTGTGATTGATGTCTTTGCCTGATAAGGTTTGTTTACAACTCCTTGGTCTTTATTTTTGCCCAGAGTATATAGTAAAACATGGTACCTAGACATATGTCTAATGCTGTTACTGCCATCTAAGTTATTGTTTTAAGAAAAAAATCTTAAGCCATTAATTAAGCTTTGGAAATGCTGTGTGAAAGCCAGCGTTTATGTCTCTGGGCATCTTAGCTGCGCTGGCTGACAGGTTGACGGTGAGCATATCTCCATAGACTAGAGTGTGTATGTCCTGGATACATACAGTGTGTATGTCCTGGATACATACAGTGTATATGTCCTGGATACATAGTGTGTATATCCTGGATACATAGTGTTATGTCCTGGATACATAGTGTGTATGTCCTGGATACATACAGTGTGTATGTCCTAGAATGCTGATATTCAGAAAGCATCATAGATAGCTTTGTTGTTGTGCAAACATCATGGGGTATACGTACACAATTCTAGACTGCACAACCTCTTTCACACACAGGCTATGTGTCGTGTGCCAACCTCTGTGCGTTCACTACAGAGCCTGCTTACAGTGAGGCCCCAGTAACTAGTCTATTCCACGAATATCTTCAAGTGCTAATAAGAATTAGAACCTGGTTTTGTTTTGCTACTCCCAGAAGTCAGAGCTCTCCCTGCCTTGTAGACTTGACAATCTTGAAGTCAGCAAGGATAAGGAATGAAGAATGTGTCTTATCGAGCCCTAGTGTGCTACCAGGTGTGATAACCAAGCATAGGTTAGAGGATTTGTCTCTCAACAACAGAGAGTCCGGGGATGCCAGCATCGGGGGCTTCTGTCTACAGCTTGCAGGGCTACAGTTTTGCACAGTTGGATCCTGGGCTTGTTGTATGGGAGGAGGGAAAAATGTGCTCCTTGGAGGACGCGGTCCTTCACTACCTAGAGTCAACAAGATTGAGATTAGGTGGGACTGACTGGTCAGATGCAGTCCATAGCAGGAAACAGAGTCTCAAAAGCTGAGGGCCACAGCACAGTCTCGTCCTCACAGGACAAGAATGAGGCAAAAGTGTGCTCGCGAACAGCCAGGCAGGACCAATGCCAGCCAGAAGGGGCAAACACTTGTGAACACCCGAAAGCTGCATTTCTTCCTCACCCACCCACAGTGCCCCAGCACCTGTTCCTACCAGTAGAACCCAACTTCATATCTAAGTACTTAACTCATAATTTCTAAAGATAAATTAATTTTTGTCTGTTTAGATTAAGGCCCTTCACTTAGTTTCCATAATTGGCACTATGGGCAATTTCCCAACCTTCTCATGTATACCTGCCAGCCAAAAAGAACATGGTTTGGAAGCGACACTGGAATCTACCCAGAAAGAAGAGCCTATGGGGCTGGCTTCCTTATGGAAAAAAAAAATATAGAGATCCGCTCCTACAATTCCTCCTATCTTCACATCTGAGAAGCCTACGTAGCCCCATCCTGCATTTGTAGCTAACATTTCCTTTCACGGAAAAATAATGTCATGATTAATCGGTCCTGAAGAAGGGCCTTTGTTGAATTGCACTGTGAGGTCAGTGAGCAGAGAAATTGCCAAGAAAATAGGAGGGGGCGTAGAGGGAGAGAGAGAGGAGAGAAGGAGAGGAAAGAGAGAGGGAGAGAGAGGAGAGTGGGGGAGGAGAGGAGAGAGAAGAGAGAGAAGGAGAGGAGAGAGGGAAGAGAGAGGAGAGAGGAGATGAGAGAGAGAAGAGAGGAGAGAAAGGAGAGAGAGAGAGAACACACTTTGTCTTGTGAACATAGCTTACCATTAGCAATGTCACTTTCTCAGAACTTAGAAACACCTGTTGACTGGGATTTCTCCCGGAGGCCTCTGCGGGTTCTAACTCTTCAGTTTTAGACAGTGCCTTAAATATGGCCTTTAAAGACCAAAAGCAAAAAGAGAACAAAGCAAAACCTCTTCCGCCTGGCCTCATGCATCTGTAATGGGAAAACTAGATGTTTCTGGAGAACTCAGCTGGCAGAGCTCTCGCAGGCTTTTTCTATCAAATGGCAACAAAGCAAGAGCACCGTTCTCTGTCCATGTAGTTTCATGTGTGTACATCTTAATATCCCTCCCGTATATACATAGTCACCCCCCCAGAAAAAAGCCATATAATTGGTGGATGCTTATGTAAGGCCAGAAGCAGGCCACCAAGCAGAAGTCTTTGAAGTGCCGTCTTCGTGAACGTGTTTGCAGGCAGAGTGTTGACAAAGGTTTTGCTTTTCACGGCTGTGATCTTGGAAGAGCCTTGCGCACCTTCCCTGTCCATTGACAGAGACAATCAGAGAATAATCTTTTTCCTAGGACCATTCAAGGTCAGGGTAATTCAGAATGAAGCGGAGGTATGGTTTGCCAGCTAGTATATTTGCTGCTTCCCTTATGCCAGCTTTGGAGACGTAGCATTTGCCAACTGAACGAAGGGAGAGGTGTTTGCAGTGCGGTGTGGCTGTCTGTCTGTGCGGAGCATGTTCCCGAGAACCGCCTTCCTGGGAATGAGTGTGCAGGGCCTCTGGCTAGCAGGCCCAAGTGCACATGTCAGTTGGCAGTGCTCTTTGGAGAGTTCTAAAAAATAAAATCTGATTGTTTCCAGTATTTAATAATATGTCTAAATGGGTTCCTATTTGAGAATAATTAAGATGAAAACTGAGTCTACATTGGATACTACATTGCCAAAAACTGACAAAGGGTATTAAATCAAAATTTATAGTTTACTTAAGACCTATGTTTAAGGTGGGTGGTGGTGGCGCATGCCTTTAATCCTAGCACTCAGGAGGCAGAGGCAGGTAGATCTTTTGTGAGTTCAAGACCAGCCTGGTCTACAAGAGCTAGCTCCAGGATAGGCTCCGTAGCTACAGAGAAACCCTGTCTTGAAAAACAAAAACAAAAACAAAAAAAAAGACCTAGTTTTAAAAGAAAGTAGAAGAAATCAAACCATTTTCTTGCGAGCGGCGTCTTCCATGTGTCTTCTCTGGAGATGAGGCTACTTTATGTCAAAAGTCAGAACGTAAGAAAGCGTTTCCGTGATTCTTGATTGAGAAAAAGTGGTGAGTGTACAATAGACCCTGTGTGTTCAGAGTGGCCAACTGCTAACTTCTGGGCCAAGCCGTCAGGTGTTTCAGTAATGTATTCTGTGTCTCAAAAAAAAAAAATCAAAACGATTAAAGACTTGAGATACACTTCCAATAATAGCAGTCAGCGATTTTTGACCAGATAGGAGAAAGAAAACTACCACAGCTTGATGTGAGGAACACAGATAGCAGAGAGGGACTACTTCACAGACAATCACGGTGGCATCCTGGAGTTAGGGGTAGGAAGATAAGGAGCGTGTCCAGGGTCCATCGAGACTGGAGATGATCCACTCATGGCCTTCAAAAGATGTGCTAAGAGCACCCACGTGCTCTGGAAGCTGTTAATGCGTTCTAAGTGTGCCATTGGAGAGCAAGCAAGGAAGGTGGCCGCTGTAGCTGGAGTGGCCAGGAGAGCCGCTTCTTCAGGAAGGAGAAACTTGAGCTAAGGTGAGACCATTCTGGAGAGAAGGAAAAGCAGGAACACTGTTTCTATTTAGTTGCAGCCCTTTTCCCTGGCTCCTTCTGTAGTCCTTGCCACCTGTGCTCAAAACACTTAACACGTGTGTGAGATCACCCAGGGCTGTTGGCAGCCTTGTGACAGTGAGGGGTGCCATGAAAATGCTTATCTGAAACTGGCACAACTTCAGTTTTTGACCACTTTCCATTTCTTTTTTTATGACAAGAAATGCAGTTTGGCTCATTCCCGTCTGCCTGGGTCATTTTCCACATCAACACAGCATGAATGAAAAGATTTTGCCTTGGCTTCCAGAGTTACTGCACCATGCTTTGAGAACATACCTGAATCAAATGGTGAACTGGGAAGGATTTCTGCCTTCCAAATAGTCCTCACGATCAGGACTGAATGGAATTGTTTGCTGTGTCAAAAGGAGCATGTCTTAGTTCCTTTTTCTTGCTGGGCTAAGACACCAGGACCAAAATAACCAACAGAAGAGAGAGTTTGTAGGGAACTTGCTATTTCAGAGGGTGAGTCCGTGGCCATCATGGTGGGAAGCGTGGTGGCAAGCAGGCAAGCGTGATGCTCCAACTGTGGCTGAGAGCTCACATCTGACACACAAGCTGGAGGAAAGAGAGAAAAAGCGACCTGAGAATGGCATTGGCTTTTGAAATCTCAAAGCCCACCTAGTGACACATCTCTTTCAGCAAGGCCATACCTCCTAATCCTTCCTCAACAGTTCCACCAACTGGGGACCATTCACTCAAATACATGAGCCTGTGGGCAGCCATTCTCCTTCAAACCACAACAGGACCTAAAAAAAAATTGACACATTGGGACATCATCCATCATTCAAACATTAACCATTTCTTTTATTCCTTGTTTATAGGGCTAATACCCCTAGAAGGAAGATGGCTGAGCTCAACACTCACGTGAATGTCAAGGAGAAGGTAAGGTCTTGCTGTGTGTTGCCTCTCAGAAACTGCAAACTCGATGCCATAACCCTTGCTGGGGAAACTTGATTATAATGGGGGGGAGAGACTTGCAGAGATACATAGAAAGTTTGTTGTTGTATACAATGTATCAGAAGTTACATCTGTGGACTGTGTGATTAGCACAGCACATTTATTTGCTCAGTTCTGACTGTGATCTCCATGCTGCACAGCTGAGTCACGTGGCTTAATTCACATAGCAGGGAGGCAGCGTCTAAGAGCTTACGTCTGACGTGGTCTCTCCAGCCATCCTGCGGTCCTTTTAGATGGCCTGTTAAGTGTCTTTCAACCCTGAGAGCTCATGACACCGAATCTCCTTCCCATCTTTATCATTTGCTCTAAACCCGTCACAGCCCTTCCCAGCCGGGAAAGCTTGCTTCACTTGGGTCATCATCATTCTTTTGTCATCTGAGAATTAATTAATACATTGTAGGATTGACTCCTAATGGCCCAGAAACCTCGGTCATTGAGATAAGGCTGCCCCATCTACTTCGTAGCAACAGAGACTAAGAGACTCACGCACAGGAACCGCTGTCGGTCTCTACTCACGTCACATTCCCCAGAGGTGCCCCAGACTCCTCTGGACTGTCACTTCCTTAAGGGAAGGTATTTGTCCCTCATCACTTTGTATTCATTCCATCCTAAAAATATAGCACGGAGCCTGAGAGGAGTGACATTTGCGAAGTCCTCGCGATTCTCTTCTTTACCTGATGCCGGTATGTGGCCCCAGACGTGTGGCTTAGGTAGCTGCTCCCATCGAGTGCCACCGAGAAACAAAAATAAATGCAAGAACACATAACTGAATGCAATCTTTTCAGGCCAACAGCTTTGAGAAACTCACAGCAGGGTGCTTTGGTGGGAAGGCAGGTGGAGAGGGAACTACTTCACAGGAGGAGGTCCCAGGAGCCCTTTGAGAGAAGGTTGCATTAGAAGTGACAGAAAATTGATGGGAAGGAAGCAACCACGGAAAGATCTGAGGGCAGAGAATCCTATGTAAAAAAGCAAAAGTAAGTGCATAAAAGGCGTGGAGTTGAGTGTGTCTGAAGACCAGAGAGCCAGCAGGGGCCTCGGCGACAGGCGGAAGGGG
>LOEQ01001373.1:82175-103864 GCA_001685075.1 Bramus lutescens
TTTATAACTTATAGAGATCTCTGTGTGATTTTCTTTGGGACATGCCGGCTGTGGGGTACCAGACAGGACAGAAACCCCAACAAGCCAGCCCTCATGTTACATTTTCTCATCTTTTTTACCTTGTTAAAGATATGTTTTTCTTACTTTTAATTAAATGTAGGTGTGTGTGTGTACATGAGTTTATAAATTATTTTTCTTTAAGACAAAGTTCAGCACTAGAAACTCCATGGATAAGTTAGTTGAGAGCCTACTATTGAGCTGATTCCTACTTCAAATACTTTGTTATCAAGTAATACTGACTTATAGAATTTTAAAATGAAAGATAATGATATATAGTATAGAAAAATAGGATTTTTGTCAGTTTTTTAAAAATATATTATCAGTTAGCTTCAATTTAGTAAGCAAATTATTGATGAAAAGTAAAGGGGATCCTTGCTTATAAAACAGAGCGGGCGTGTTCCTAGTGTCCAGGTATGATGTAGTAAGTCATTCCCGTGATGAATGATTCCTGAGCCTCCATAGGGGACTTCGTGCCCTTGGGAGTGACCTCAATAAGTAAGGCTATAGGGAAGCATATGTCTAGAAGGCAGGAGTTATCATTTCCCCAATGAGGAGCTGAATGGCCTGTAACAAACACTGAGCTCTTCCGCGCACATGTGAGGTTCCAGGGTTCCCCAGAATGAAGTCATCAAACACAACAGTAAGTGTGGAAATGCTTTATGAGCTCCTCGTACCAGGAAGCTAAAGGATACAGGCTCAGGGCAAGAGCATCTGTTGATTTTGCAAATAAAAATGGGGACATTGCCTCTCATTAACACGTCTTTCAGTGTTCAAAATGCAAATTCCTGTAGAACCAAGATTGAGGAGGGGGAAACGGTCCCCATGAGAAGACAGAAAAGTGGCCTTGACTTTCAGACCTGGATAGGCATTGGTGAACTGCACAGCTAATAACTGAGGCAAGACGGTGTGACAGGGTGGAAATGGGGACCAGCTCTGCCTGAACGTCATTGCTGAGAAGTCATCTATTGTGAATGGCTTTCAGAGCAGGTGGAGCTGCTGGGGTACATTGGATTGTAAACAGTCACAGTGTAGTCATTGAAATGAAACGGGACAAGATTCTCTTGTCCACGCTGTGTCAGAGGCCCATTTCTGCAGGTTGCTGAGACAGGGGAGGCTCATATCAGAGCCTGAGCTGCTGTCCGTGGCAGTCCGAGGATTATCTCTAATAAGCATGCTCCGTTTTGGTATTTCTCTCGGTCCGTGTTTTGCAAAGTACTGAAAATGTGACTCGGGTGTTTGTTTTGGAGGAAAGGTGGTCAGAAAAAGCCACGAGTTTGATTAAAGAGATTTTAGCAGATCGGAGATGATGCTATTCAGTGTCGAACATCTTTAAAATATTAACCCATCTCATAGAGAAACTTTCATAGGAGTTGGGATGAGTTTTAATGACATGTAGTTGTTATACACACGCGCACACACACACACACACACACACACACACACAAAGAATCTATGCTCCAGGGGAAGCCTTAATTTTATAATTTGTCACGAGAGTTGAATTTAGCTCAACCGTTGGATTCAGATCGCAAGAACACCCGCTCCGTAGCTCTCGGATTCCACGGTGGGGCCCATGCTTGTCATCATTTCTCATAGGAAACGGTCATTAAATTTCCCTTTCCGAGAAAGGAGGAACACTGACAACAGTTACTGCCTCGTGCGTACATACAGAACCGTTGTTATTGTTGCTTGGCAACTGGAGGAGGCCTGACAAGGCGTCTCAGGGAACGGAGTGAATAGATGGAAATGTCACCATCCGTTTCAGGGGATCAGAAGGAATTTACTATTGCAGGATTAGTATCGCATTGCTCTGGCCAAGCTACATGACCGGAATGCACAAGGTTTCTTCTGTTAACTCTGTGCCCCCCCTTTTCTTCTAGCCTTTCATGGTAGACCCTTTTGTACAATGGCTGAGGGATGTGTAGGAGACAGGTGATTCATGCTAAAGAATGTAAGAGCGTGTCCAAAACGAAATCATTTGGCAGCAGGGGAAAGTAACCTTGGTTGGCAATCCCTTGGAATGTATAGGAGTTTCTCCCACATTCTACTTATTTCCCTCAATGATCCTCCATATTAAGTTATCCAGTTCTATAGATAAAAGATTGACGCGGATGCAGCGATTATTTCTTCTCTTCTGACCTTGCACATTGAAAATCCGTCGAGAGAGATCCATAGGTACACAGATCAGCAGATCGAGCACTTAGTAGTAAGTTCTTGTATTTTCCTGAAGCCACGTTTTCTTCTTTATGCCAGCAGATATCTCCAGCCCGAATTGGGTGTCCTGTCTCTACAAGTCCTCAGACTGAATGCCTTGAGCCCCTGCCTCCTCCCGCCTTATATTCCTCTCTCTGCCCAGCCATATCCCTTCCTGTCTCCACCTCCCTAGTGTGGAGATGAAAGGTGCATGACTCCCAAGTACTGGGATTACAGGTATGAGCCATCACTGTCTGGCTCTGTTTCTCTTTGCAACTGGATCAACCTATTGCAGCCCAGGGTGTCCTTGAACTCACAGAGATCCATCTACCTGCATCTCCCAAGTGCTGGGATTAAAGGTGAGCACCACCACTGCCTGGCCTCTATGGCTAGCTACTGGCTAGCTCTGCACTCTGATCTTCGGGCAAGCTTTATTTGTTAGGTCACAAACAAAATATCACCACAGATAATTATTTTGGAATTTTATCATACAGTAAAAGCATGCGTTCTTTTATTTTCCTGGGGGGAAAATGAATAAAAAGTTTGGGAACCACTGCTCTGAAATAATTAGCAAATTAAAATACAAACTATTAAGGGGCTAGTGGGATAGGACAATCAATGAAACAAGAAGACATGGGTTCAGTCCCCAGAACACACATTTAAAAGGCCAAGCACAGTAGTGTGTACATGTGTCCTGTTGCTGGGAGGAAGGGACAGGTAGATCCCGCATGCTCCCTGGCCAGCCAGCCTAGCCTACTTGTCTAACTCCAGGTCAGAGATAGACAACACCTAAGGAGCAGTAATTAAATTTCCTCTGACCTCCTCACTCATGTGCAAGGGTGTGCACACACGCATGCACACACACACACACACTTCATGACCCAGAATTCCCTTGCGTTTGCACACTGGACTGTGCTACCACTGGTATGAGGGCCTTCTCAACTTCTAGAGTAAGCGATCATTTAATAACCTTTGCCCCAACTCTGCTTCTAGCTACGTTTAAAGTAAAAAGAGATTCAGTTCCTTCCACTGAAAAGTCTGGCGCTTTGCTACATTGTGTCAGCCCTGTTGGCACGGTTGTCTTTTTGCCCCAGGTGAATTGATTCATTACCCTGAAGGGGCACCAGAATGCTCCCTCTAGTAGATCAACCTGTGGTCTCATGCGCTGTAAAAGATAAAGCCAGGGTGCTGGACCACAGAGGGAGTACTGCCTCAGACTCCACAGTAGCTCCTCGGTTTGGATAGCGTGCACAAACTTCCATTCCGTGGGAAATGCAGAAATGTCATTAAACCACCTAAGGGTTCATTTGTGACTCCTCGGCCCACATTCCTTGTGGCTCTGTCTTTAGGACTCTTCAGCCTGTAGAAAAAGGGGGTTGCCTTCTTAGATGCCAGAAGGCTGCACCGGGAGCAAGGGTTAAAAAGACCAAGCAGTCCTTCTTCGGCTGTGTGCTTCTTATCGCCAACGTCTCTTGCCCTTTTCATTTTTTCCTTCATCTCGGCAGGATGTCTGGTTTGGTCATTTCTCTCTGGGGTCCTAATCCATCTTCTGCAGGCCTTAGATGACTTCATCAGCTGCTTTAACAATACACTGGAATGCCCAAGCCTCGGGGCCTCCCGCTCTACCCTTTACAGTTTGTAAACACGGATCATCCCTCTCCTCTGCTGGTAGCTTGCTAAGAATCTCTGGGGAAAGCCAATGCATGCCGGTGGACTCCTTGACCGATCTGTGCTGTCTGGCATCCACAGACCTTCAGGCCTATCCGGCGCTCCGTTACATTACGGTTACTTCCTCTCAACTTCCCACGAAGGCGGCTCTTCGGGGTTCTCTACTGTCAAAGCGTCGACGCTCACATGAATGGTTCCCATAAATGTTTCCCCCACACTCCCAAGTTTTTATTCTTTCTTCACTCTGCTTCTCTCCCCTCTCCTTCCGTCTCAGAATTCTGAGTGTGTGTGCACGTGTGCAGGGCAACTTTGGGTGCTGTTCCTCAGAAGCCATCCACCACCTTGTCTTTTGAGACAGGGTCTCTCTGGGTCCGGCTTCAGCTAGATTGGCCTGCTGGCCACTGGACCCTGGAGATCTACGTCCCCAGGACTGCGGTGACAGGCATGCACCATCATGCTTGCCCGGGAAGTGCTTAACCTGAGATGTCCCCAGCCCCTCCACAGCGCAACACCATTTTCTCATTTCCTCGGGGAATCTGCTTTCATAATTTATCTCCCTTCTTTCCTCTCCTCAAATTCTTTCTCACTGTTGCTCCTTTCTCCATCGATGAACATGCCCAAACACTTCGGGCAGTAAATTATACACCGATTGTTTTAAGATGGATTTGAGAGGGGAACACCAAGCCAGAAATCCAATTAGGAGGCCTTTCCAGAGTCTCCCTGAGAGACAAAAGGAGGCAGTCTACATTAGAGAGAGAGGAGGGAGTGAACAGGTGAGAGAGGCAGAGGGATTTTGGTACCAGGCCGGCTCCGAGTAGCTGGTATTTATTACTTTGCTTTCTCTTCTCCACTGTTTTGCCGGCCCCTCTACCTTTTCCCTTGTGAGATGAAGCTACAGTACTTGAGTAACTGGGACTGCGGAAGCTGTGTGGTCAGGGAGGGGACTTGCTTACGGGGTAGGGAAGGAATCGTATTTCCTGATTAGGAGCAAGCACGCAGTGGACTTTGGTCCTCAAACGGGGGTTCATTGCACCCACCATTACTAAAGGCTTCAGGGCTTAAGGCAGTACAAATGAAGTGCCTTAGAGCTCTGGGGGTCAGGGGACTGACCGACTGAGTGACTGGGACTTAGGGGGCTCAGCAAAACGTCCACAGGGCCACACTCCTTTCAGGAGTGGGTGTTGGGAAGAGTTGGTTTTCTAGTGTTTTCCAGTTTGGAAGCTATCTTCACTCCTGGCCTCTTCATCCCTCGGTCTTCAAGCCCGAAGTGGCTGGTTAAGTCTTGATGTCACCTGCTCCCTCCCTCCTTCCACATCTGTAGGTTCCTGTGATGGCACTGGGCCCCACTGAGATAATATGGGATGATCTCTGTCCTTCAGAGGGGGCTCGTTAAGAACCGCCATTCCAGCTGCAGAGCGAGCGTGCCCTGAATCGCAACATCTTCGCAGGTTCTGGGGAGCCAGAGCATGGACAAAGCCGCTCTGGCCTGCCACGTTCTAGGACCAAGCAGTACCTTGAAAATAATTAAGCTACATGCTCTGACTATCTACCCGGTTCTGGGTCGGTCCCAGCTAACTGAGATAGATTCAGGAGGCCCATGGAGAGTGTCACCAAGACCCTCCTTTCCGGATTCCTATGATTCTGTCAACATGGCGTTTCCTCCCCCCATCTTCAAAGCTTCGTTTTTCTTTCTAATCCTGTTCTGCTCAACCCCAAAAGTTAATTTTGATTTATTCCAGTGGTGTTAATTTCCAAAAAGTCAGCCGAGCAGACCGTGACAACATTTCATACTTTTTTTTTCTGGCAGGAAGTAGATGTTTGAAAAAGAAATTAAATTATGGAATTATTCTCGATGCAAAGGTATCAGCCTGCAAAGGATATTTTATTCCCCCCAAGAAGACTCACATGGAAACTGCCTTCGTTAATGTGTAGATAATATTCCTGGTCCTGCAAGCCAAGTGAAACAAATAGCAAGGGGAGGAACCGTTTGTAAGGCGTCTCCAAACAGCTCGGCGTGTGAGAATTGTGACCCGGGCCGATGATAAACTCCTTTCAGTGTGGCAGGAATGGCGAACCTGTAGATAACTGGTTCTCACTGGTGCAAAGAGGAGGTTGCTGGCTGTTTGATGGCTGCCCTGATGGTGCGGGGTGGGTTAGTGCTCATTCCTGAGTGCGTCAGTTCTTGGAGGCTGGAGGCGCCATCTGCGCCTGGGACCTAGGAAGCCACGCACACATCTGTGGCTTGAATCTGTTAAGCTTTTTAGTACCGCCTGGTACTTCCTGCTGAACTGTGGGCATGCACTGACAAAGGTGTATTACAGCGTGGACTGTTTCAGTGGCCATCTTCCCAGATCCCTCATGTCCTCTGCAGGTACTGGGCCTCCGCCACGCACTGAGTTCCCCCAGCGTTTAAGATGCTGTGGGTATCGATCTGCCCCGAGTAACTCACACTGCGTCAGATAGAGTCAGGCTCCAAATCTGAGAGCCAGAGGAGGTGCATAAGTAAGACTTGTGGCTCCTCATCTCCTGGCCTCTCGCTTTACCCTCGGACTGCATTTAGCCTGAAAATCTTCCAGCGCCTCTCTTCCTTCGCCAATTAGATGGGCTGTTTGTGTTGTTTTCATTTCCAGCTCCATTTGCTAATACAGCCTTTAGGCACCTGCTACGTGCTCCAGAAAATGAAACCTCCTCAAACAAGTGCAAATAAAAAGAGGTTATTACACAGGTCTGTCCGGGTGTCAGATGACTTAGGGGAGCTAAGGAAACAGAGCGTGGGGGTTGGGAATGTGGGCAGGGGGCAGCTTTCTCCAAGACCAGCCCCATGCAGCTCCACTCAGTCTCCCATCCTGGATAATCATTAAAGAGTCTGACTGGTGCATTTTGGCTTTTCATGCTGGTGGCTTCCTGACTATTGTCACTGTGAATGCGCTCTGATTGCTTCCTGTGCAGACGCTCTTACCATGAGAGGCGATTACAGACCATCGGTCCCGACTGACCATGATTCGACTTACAAATTTTCAGCCTTGCACTTGTGCAAACGTGACACCCTTGCAGCCATTCCTGACTGCGCTTTGGGCACAGTATTAAAAAATTAAGATATTCGGCACCTTACTGCAAAACGTGCTTTGTGTTGAATGACGGTGCCCAACTGAAGGCTACTGTGATTGCTCTGAACACATGTAAGCAGACTAGCCTAAGCCGTGGCATGTAAGTAGACTAGGCTAAGCCGTGGCATGTAAACAGAGATCGGATTCGGCACCGTACATTCATCTGATCCGATTCGGCACCGTAGTAAACAGACTAGCCTAAGCCGTGGCATGTAAGTAGACTAGGCTAAGCCGTGGCATGTAAGTAGACTAGGCTTAGCCGTGGCACATGAGCAGACTAGCCTAAGCCGTGGCACGTAAGCAGACTAGCCTAAGCCGTGGCACATAAGTGGACTAGGCTAAGCTGTGGTATGTAAGCAGACTAGCCTAAGCTATGGCACGTGAGCAGACTAGCCTAAGCCGTGGCACGTAAGCAGACTAGCCTAAGCCGTGGCATGTAAGTAGATTAGGCTAAGCCGTGGCACATGAGCAGACTAGCCTAAGCCGTGGCACATGAGCAGACTAGCCTAAGCTGTGGCACATAAGTGGACTAGCCTAAGCTGTGGTATGTAAGCAGACTAGCCTAAGCCGTGGCACTCTGTTAGGGAAAGTACACCAGATGCATTTGCAAGTTTTTAATTTGTACATGCTTAAGTTCATGTGTGTGAGCATGTCTGTTTGTGAGCTGCAGGCGTGGTAGAGGTCAATGCCCAATGTCTTCTTCAATCACCCCTTCACCTTAGTTTGGAGACCATCTCTAACTGAAACCAGAACTCACTGGTTGGCTATGCTAGCTGGCCAGCAAGCTCAGAGATCCTCCTGTCCCCCACCTTCTTAGGACCAGGTTCTTTGTGTAGACGCTTGTGACCAAGACTTGGGGTCTCATCCTTGTGCGGCCAGCGCTTTATCAACCAAGCCCTTGGTTCCCTGCCCCCCACCCACCAATGCGCTTTTGGCTGACAGGGTTTTTGACTTAGGATGAGCTCACGGGTGCCATAACGCTGTTGTGAGCCACAGGGCATCTGTGGTGTCTGCACGTCTCGTTCCCGGCTCTGCCACTGGCCGAACTGTTCCTGCTCGGTCCAGATGCCAGTACCAGGACTAGACTTTTAGCAAGGAGTTAAGTGAGGGTAGGAGGGACATGCATGTTGACCACATTTAAAATGGATGGAGTAAAGACAGGGGACGTGGGGGACAGTGTCAGGCCCACTGTCCCTGAGTCTGGGGAAGAAAGGACTTCTCCAAGCCGTTGGTACAGATGGTAATCTTTCCCAAATATGTCTCGGCCAGCACGTTAACTACTTGTTCTTGCATTTTCATGGCTTATTGTGAATCTGTTTCAGGTCAGCCTCTCTAGCAGACACCTTGCAGGCATCACCTCTCTCCATCTCTACAGACTCCTGCAGATAATCACCTGCTTTATGCCTACAGAACCAAGTTTCAAAGCTCTGAGTAGCTCACCCGTATCACAGAGTTGGTGCTTGGAGCCAAGATTAGAACATAGCTCTGTTAACGCCAGTGTTCCGTCCGTGACATCGTTCCTTCTAGGAAGCATCCTCTGTTCTGGGACAGGTGTCCTTGCTCTTCTCCGAGTGCCATCTTACCCTGTTCATAAAGAGCTTGGTCCTTACCACACTCTCACGATGAGTTTCTGGCTGCGCTGCTCCACTGCGCCCCCTTGGGGCAGAACGGTAGCTGGCTCTTTCTTGCATCGTTAGCGTCTATCTCTCAAAGAGGACTCAGCTTATTGTCTATCTCCTAAGCTGACTCGAAAGATAGATAGGCAAGTTTTTGCACTTTTTTCATATTCCCCAAACTCTGAAAACACTCTCGTTCCTGATTATGTAGCAGTAAAAACTTTTCAAATTGCACAAGCTTTCTTCCAGTCTCTGATGAAATGTAAAGAACGTATGTCTGTTCTCTTTGCCTGTATCACGCTTGGGCACGGTCAGTTTGGACCCGCTGTGTTACTGTGTCTGGTAGATGCCACGGTAGAGGTAGAGTGGTGGTGTGGTGCCAACATCCTGGTGGAATGTTCATTTGGCTCTAAGCAGCAGCTAGAAATGGCTTCAGGATGATTCTCCCTCAACAAGCAGTTATTAAACACCTACTGCATACACGGTATCCGTCACTCGGGAGCGACATGGCACCCATACAGAAAGAGCAGAGGAGGAGTGTAGCCTATATTGCTTGCCTTCTAGTCAACACAGTGTGCACACGAATCCTTAGGACATAAGAGGTGTTCAAATGTTCACAGACATCCACTCAGGAAGGGCTGTGGGGTTGAGTCCAAAAGGCTTCTGGTAAGAAGGGTGAAGAAGGTCTTCATGCGTGCCTGGCATGTCAACGGGAATGCGAGGATCAGGCAAGGTGCATTCTTGGTAAAGGAAGAGCCTACATGAAGGTGAGAAACGAGGAGTCAAAACTGGGTTTGAAGGGCTTCTCTGTGCTGGGCCAAGGAAAGAGTCACTCGGAAAAGCCAGCTGGGGCCCTGTTTCTGATGGCCTTGAGCGCCATGATGTACAGATGCCACTTCTTTCTTGGTTCTTCAGTAAGGGAGTAAGACAGGATTCTGCAGCCATCCCTGCATGTCCACGTGTTCTGCACCCATAGGTCCACGTCCACATCTTCTGCACCCATGAGCCCATGCCCACATCTTCTGCACCCATGAGTTCACGTCCACGTGTTCTGCACCCATATGTCCATGTCTTCTGCACCCATGAGCCCATGTCCACATGTTCTGCACCTGTGAGCCCATGTCCATGTCTTCTGCACCCATGAGCCCATGTCCACGTTTTCTGCACCTGTGAGCCCATGTCCATGTCTTCTGCACCCATGAGCCCATGTCCACGTCTTCTGCACCCATGAGCCCATGTCCACATCTTCTGCACCCATGAGTCCACATCCACATGTTCTGCACCCATGAGTCCACGTCCACATGTTCTGCACCCATGAGTTCACGTCCACATGTTCTGCTCCCATGAGCCCATGTCCACATGTTCTGCTCCCATGAGCCCACGCCCACATGTTCTGTACCCATGAGCCCACGTCCACATCTTCTGTGCCCATGAGCCCATGTCCTCGTGGTCTGCACCCATGAGTCCATGTCCATGTCTTCTGCACCCATGAGCCCACATGTTCTGCACCCATGAGTTTATGTCCACATCTTCTGCACCCATGAGTTTAGTTCACCACAGATCAGAAACATTTTGGGAAAAAAACGAACATACAAAGAATTTTATCTTATTATTAGTCCCTAAACAATGCTGCATAACTCTTTTCATTCTTTGGGGGTATTTTAAAATAAATATTGAAAGTGCATAGAGGATCTGCATAGGTTACATGTAAATACCCATTTTTTAAATAAGGCTTTGATATCTTAGAGTCCTGGAATACATGTCTCTCGGTGCCACGGGACAGCCATAATTTTGGAAAGGCAGCAGCCTCAGAGTGAATTTTCAAGGAAGAAACTAGAAGTAGAGAGACCAGCTATTTTGTGTCCACTGATAATGTTGGGTCTTAGCTAATCCCACGGCAGTTTAAGTAGATTGGAAATTCTTGTCTGAATTACTTTGGAAACTCCAACATGGTTTAAAACTCATTGGCAAGCTCAGGAAAACGTCTAAGGAGCCATCACAGACAGGTTCCGTAGTGTGTAGCATGAACAAGGATATCTGTTACCAGCTCTTCAACCCAACACCCTGAACATCCTGCTGCTTGGTTAGTGCATGAGCCAACCTGGTAGGCCAGGTACGGAACACACCAGAGCCTGTGGGGCTGGATAGGAAAGCTCCCAGAGAAAGGAGAGAACCCAGATGAAAACGATGCAGAAGGTAACTTCACTGCAAGCCCTTTCCAAATAGCAAATTGAATTCACCAGACCAGATGTACATTAGTAGAAACAAAACAGGTGAGCATGGCATGGGAAGGCTAAGGCTGTTGCTAAATGAAGCACTAACTAGGAGTTTTGATTGTCACCCAACAGCCCGAATGGCTGCCTGTGGGCACTGATGGGCAGGCTCTGTTAGCTTGGCAGGGGACCCCAGTAGGACCGCTGTCAAGGGCAGCAGCTTCCAGCTTTGTTGTAAAACTGTGGAAGCGCCTGGGGCTGTGGCAGGGAAGGAGCAGAGAAGCAGCGCCAGCCATGATCCCTGCAACACAGCCAACAGCCTGCATGCGCTTCATGAATTTTCCATATGCAAAGTACCATTAGTCACGCATGGATGGGGCCGTTCCTCCAGCTCTCGGGAGATGCATTTCCACAGAGAAGCAGCCTCTGAGCACCCCAGTGGCCACCCGTGCCGTGTGTTTGCCACCACTTGAACATGAGGTCTTTCCTGGACTTCAATGCTCAGACCCCTCAATTCTGCCCAATGGCAAATAGCAGCTGGTTGGTTCCTGCATGCTGATGTGCACACAGGAGCACATTTGGTTTCTCCATCTTCCTTGAAGGCACTTCTCTACAGAAGTAACACGGTGGATTTATGAATTGTGTTGCTCTCTCCGCATTAACAAAGCCCACCAACCAGAGCAGAAGTTAGCCCAGAATTCAGCATCACCGAGGAGTAGCCAAGAACAGGCAAGATCTCTACCGTTTATCTGCTTGTCTCTACAAAGCTTGGAATACCCCTTCTACCTAAGGATCATCCTCCAGGTGTTGGCGCTAGATCTCCCAGACTTGATATTGCAACTCTGTGAGTGATGATTTCCCAGAGAAGCATGCAGAGCTAAGCTATGTAAGATGAGAAGGAGGGCTAGGGAGATGGTTCCATAGGTAAAACGTTTGCAGCACACGCGTGAGGACCTGAGTTTGATCCCCAGCACCCACATTAAAATGAGCACAATGACACACGTCTGTAATCCCAGGGCTGAGGAGGTAGTGTCAAGTAGACTCCTGCAACTCAACTGGATGGAGCTCCAGGATCCATAGGAGAGTAAGTCTCACAATCTAAGGGACTGTGCATAAGACACCAGATGTTGACCTCTGGCATTCACATACATGTATGTATGTGCACTCACATATGTTGCATATGTACATGCGCTCACCCCCCAACACACATGCCAGTGAAGACACAGAATGAAAGCTGTCTGTCTGTACATAGCCGAACATGCTCATTGGGTTTTGTTTCTCTTTTTTAGAAGGATTGAAGAAATAACACAAATAAATGTCTGAAGAGAAAGTTGTCTACGCAAGCAATAGCTTACATTGCTCTTGCCTAAGCACGATAAAACATTATGTTTTGCAATTATTTTTATGTTTGTTTTATAATTCTGGTCTTTGCTATTCATGCAGCTGTTTGTAGGTGGCCTGAAAACTTTGGTCTAGCGTTGCAATGATGTACTTAATGTAATTAATAGCTAAGCATGTTATTATTCAAATAGGCATGCTTGAAGTGGCAAACACTGATGGTCATTATTAAGACATTTTGCATATAGACAAACTAGCGGCTTGAACTGCTAAAATTGTATTTACTTAAAAGATATTAAAAGTCTTAACAGGTAAATCCAGTGCACTCGTAGGGGCAAAGCACAGATTACCTGTTATTGCTGTTGACATTCCTGGGCTAAGTGCTTTTTGTGTCTTTGCATGCCAGGCAACTGAGCTCCAACTTCAGCCCCATCTTGGCTTCTCTTAAGAGCATTTTCATGTTCAGTGAGAAAGAATACCTCTATTTTCAAACATAATAAATGTGCACGAGAAGAGCCCTCCATAAACCACTGAGGAGTGATTTCTATAGCCTGGGAGCCCCCGCCTGGCGTGGTCCCTGTCAAGCCTGACCTGCACTGGGCTCTAACAGCCCCACCCTTTCCCCTCCATCCTTACTGTGGAGTAGCCTCCAGCCGTGCTCCTCCTTCTTCCCAGAATGCTCTCCTTTCCCCTCCTTCCATCTACCTGCTCTCACTCCTCCTCCACGTCTGAGAGCTTCTACCACGTCAGATGTCCCTGCCAATGATGTCATGGCACTTATACGCAATGTGTAAGTCCGGTCTACTCTCTGTGGCCATTTTATTGTTGTCTGCATCCCTGTGGCCTTTAGGTGTCAGGAAGTTTGGTGCTGCCTCACGCAGTAAGTTAGTGGTTCTCAGCCCTCCTAACACTACCATTCCTTGATACAGTGTCTCGTGGTGTGGTGACCCCAACCATAAAATTAATTGTTTGTTACTTCATAACTGTGATTTCACTTTTGTTATGAATCATAATGTAAATATCTGATATGCCAGATATTCTGATATGCGACCCCCCAAAAGGGCCATGACCCACAGGTTTGGAACTGCTACAATAAGTATTTTAAAAAGAATATTCATTCTGTCAGTTTGGTGACCCATCTGCCACTGAGAAGGCCAAGACAGGAGACTTTGAGGCCATATAATGAGGCCCTACCTAAAATAAATAAATAGTATTTACCAAACTGTTTTTTTTTAAAGAGGGGGTAGCAGAACAATGAGGAACTTGGAATTTTAAAGAGTTGGTTTTTCTAATGAAGTCTAGAGAAACTAAGAGCCATACAATGTGAGAATAATAAAAAAACCTGACGGGGTACAGACTGACATATACAAGCGCATATTCTATTAGAAACTCAGCAAAGCCCAAATAGTATTTTTAAATGTCAGGATTTGAAAGCAATCGTCTGATCAATAATAACGTCAGCATTTCTACAAGTCCTATGCCCATAGCCTAGATATTTTCTCATTATAACCGAAACACTATTACGCACAGATCTGTGTGGAATGGGCTCTCTGTTTTCTAACATAATCAAGAAATTGTCTGCACGGCTTAGTTAAATATCTGATCAATAGTGTCATATCACCTGCCCCATGCTTCTATAATCCATACCCCATGAATCCAATTATAACCGAATCCATTTAACTCTAAAACTCACTGGCCATGATCTAACTCCACGTGGATCGTGTCTGGATTGTTCAGTTCTAGCATGGAAATTCTCCTCATGAAAAAAAAGAGGGGAGATGGGTTCTGCTAAAAGACAGAACAATCTGTAATAACCACGAGCCCTTTGAGATAAAGATCAATTAATTCTAGCACGCAACCAAAAAAGTCCATGTAAAATCTGATGGAGGAAGGTGTTGACATCATTGAGGATTGAACGCTCGAGAGTATCCGACTCCTTGGTGCATAACGTGTTTGTTTTTACTCTGTTCAATGTTTTTTTTTCCCTTCAGAAGGGTGTTTGGGAGCATTTTCTGTAAGATAGCTAGAATTACCATTTCACAAGTGCGGAGCTCCATATTTTCCTATCTTTATGGAGTTTCACAGCACACTTCTGTGACCCTCCTATGACTACCTCCACTGTGCCCAGCGAGAAGCTGGAGCAGGAAGCTGTTTCTGTGTATTTTCTAAAGATACTCCCCGAGCCAGTGGAAAGGAAGCTGGAGACAGAAGCAGATTTCTGTGTCCTCGGCGAGAAACACATCTTGTATGCATTCCAGTCTCCGAACCAGGGTTGGCGCCGCACACTTGTTCCTATGGTTTCACAAGGAGATCTCTGTAGAGGTGTGTGCACAAATAAAGTAGCCATCAAGGTGATCACCCCTGGATGAATGCTTGCTTCTCTGCAAGGCCTGGAGTGTGCTTGTTGGCAAGAAGACCAATGGTTGGCTTTCCAGGGCCTTTCTAAGTTATAATTCTGCTCCGTGTAGCGGGAGATTTAAAGAGGAACAAATCTTAGCTGTTTACCATTCTGTGTTTCTTTCCCTTTTCTTTTAGATCTATGCAGTTAGATCAGTCGTTCCGAACAAAAGCAATAATGAGATCGTCCTGGTGCTACAACAGTTTGATTTTAACGTGGATAAAGCCGTGCAAGCCTTTGTCGATGGTAGGTATACATGCCCTCCTGAAACTGGTTGAACATGTTGGAGCTAGTTAATTCAGATACCGGTATTTTTTTCCTCCTAAATGAACTGAACACAAACATTACTTAGTTTCTAATACTTCTCATTAAAAAAATAAAAACACAATACACCTTTAATTCCCATCCTCTGGAGACAGAGGCAGACAGATCTCCGCGAGTTCAAGGACAACCTGGTCAACATGGTGAGTTTCAGACCAGGTGGGGATACATAATGAGACCCTGAGCTCTAGGCCAGTTAGGGCTTCATAGCGAAACCTTGTCTCGGAGAACAAAACAAATAAAGAAACTAAAAAGCACACTAGGCATCAAACAAACACAGATATTGTAAGAGCAGAATACAGAAAGTTCTTTTTTATTATTTAAAATAAGACTGTAAAGACGTAGAGGGCACTAATTATAGAGCTCCTGCTTTCTTTGCCAGTTACTTCACTTTGCTCAGAATGTCCTTTATCTGATGGTGTCCTTGAGAGTAGAGGACCTTGCTGACCTGGAAGGCATTACCTCTTCAACCAGCCGAAGTCTCCTGAGAGTTATGGCTGTGATTCCGAAGTCCCTTGGCTAGTGGGACCAGTCTGAGGGGACTGAATTCCCCATTGCAACGCTTTCTGTTCGTGACCGTTAGATCAATCAGTTCATCTACCTCTTCACTGATTGTGGTTCCCTAGGAAAAAGTCCTTCCATTATTTTTTAGCTAGTGCCTTGCCAATGGTACTGGTGAACCTTAGATCTGGAAAAATGTTTCTCCTACACATTTGCAGGTTTGGGTATCTATTCTGTAAACTGTAGAGAGATTTTCTTTCTTACGTTTCATTGTGAGTAAAGATCTCTTTCTTGTCACGGTTCTTATATGCCTTGTTTCCTGGAATCGTTTTCTGTCCAGTAAGTAATGAACTAACTAAACGCGACCTGACAGACAAGGTCCGGGAAGATTGGGCAGCTCATCTCAGCCATACCTTTCTCTCACGGTGTCAGGTACAGTGCAGTTCCCTTAATTTGTGAGGCGTGGAATAACCATCTTGAGTTTTCTGCAAGGCTAATAGCATGTGAGGGCCAGAGCCAAGCACTGTGCCCACGTTCTGTCTCGGCACCTGAGGCTTCGGGTCCTAAGGGAATGAATGGGCAGATGATGATCAATCTTACAAACCCATGAGCAAAGCCGCTGTGTGCAGCTTTCGCAACGTTTGCCCTGCTTGGTTGACTATGTACACTGTGAAGATATCAGTGTACAATCTTTAGGCATTAGGATCAAATGGTAGATGTGATTTCCCCCCCACAAAACACACACAGAGACACATGTGCCTACATGCATGCACGCAGGCATGCACACACATACACCTACATGCATGCACACATACACACACACATGCACACACACACACACCCTATTTAGATTTTGTAAATAGGCAGGTCATAATTGAGAAATTCAAAATTTTTCCATCAGATTTTCCTTGCTGCTTCACCTGCATAGGAAGAGGTTGAGATAAAAACGTTCCGGGATGCTTGCAGCTTCCATATCCACCCCCACCTCCCATCCCGAAGGGTTTCTGTTGCAGTGTGACCCTGGTCAGATGCACAGAGGCCAGCAGCTGCAGGAATTTGAATGCAAGGCCTTGCTGCCGCTGCGGCTCTCAGTTTCTCCACGTCAAGACCTCCTTAAAGCTCTCTGAGTGCTGAGGATCCTTGTCTGTTTAGTGTAAACCAATGGGGAAAGTTGCTTAAAACGCAGTCAGAGTCGAAAAATACTTGTTGAGTGTCTTTTGTGGGCCACACTGAAATCAGGAATCCAAAGGCCTGACAGGGCACACCTCCAGCCATCTTTGACACAGTTAAAATTGAATAACGATGCTTTCAGAATCCTTTGTAAATAAGAGGATTTCTTGACAATTACTGTGTAAGCTCATTGTCCAAATTGCAAATAAGACCAGCATCAAAATACGAAAATGAACTGGATGAGCGCAGAACCGAAAATGCAGCATCCTGCCTCCCGACAGGAACGGCTTTGACTGTTTTCTCAAGTTTAACTTTACTTAGAAGATAAAAGCTTAGCTGTAAGAGTAACTCTGATGTGTAACCAGTGAGTAATGCTCCAAACCAGGACACTGTCCACAAATATTAACTCCTCAGGCGAATTAGAGAAACACCAACCCAGTTAATAAAAGGTGTAAACTCATGGCAGGACGGTGGTCGCGCGTGCCTTTAATCGCAGCACTCGGGAGGCAGAGGCAGGTGGATCTCTGTGAGTTCGAGGACAGCCTGGTCTACAGAGCTAGTTCCAGGACAGGCTTCAAAGCTACAGAGAAATCCTGTCTCGAAACACCCCCCAACAAAAAGCAAAAGGCAAAAGGAAGGGAGGGAGGGAAGAAGGAAGGGTAAATTCTAGTTTCCTTTTGGGTGCAGCCTTGTTATTTCAAGGGCATGGCAAACTCAAACAAGACAAGGAGGGTCCTGAATCGGAAACTCTGGATAAATAGGAGTGACCAGTCTGTCCAAACACCATAGCCTTCGACTGTCAGTACCATCAATCCCAGGGGCCTGCTAGTTGGAAATTCATCATTAAGACCCATTCTAAGTTCATCTCTGGTTAGCCAATACCTTTAGGTAGCTTTCAGTGTCATGGGATCTGAGTATGCTTAACGTTGTTGGACTACTTGGGACCCTTGAAGAAGAACCTGCTGATACCGGATCCCCTGACTCTTCCTTGTCAGGAACTTGTCGAAATTGCTCCCAGGAGGTTGGAATGATTTGATTCAAGTATGTGGAAACTAACTGTAGTTGGCAGTGGTGACATGTGTCCTCATCAGGACGTGGATGTGACCGGACCAGGTGAAGCTTGGGGTCCCAGTAGTCATTTAATGAACGTGGTTGGTTGTGAAATAGAAGCCTTGGAAAGAACACATTCTCCCCTTTCATGGTGGACAGAGAGAAGCCAGAACGGGTTCTGTCTTCCTCAGCCCCTGCGAGTCTTGAGCACAGTGAGCAACAATGAAAATGGAGAAAGGATGGCCGCACAGAAAGGCCCAACTGTGTGGCTAATAACACAGAAAAATCCCATGTTTGGCTCAGAGTACAATGCTTTATTCACACATCAAAGAGAACAATTTTAATTCCACCTATGGCAATGAAGCGACCAGAAAATTCTCAAGATATATTTCATATTCCCTAAGACAATATCACGATAACAAAAAAGCAAGCCTCACAAAGTAGGGCTTAATATTTTTATAAAACCAAGATTGTGCAGCGAATTAAATGAAAATCTTGGAAATGAGAAGCGAAACTGGCACTTTTATTAAGGTCGGCTGTATCAAAATAAATGGAGGAGTCCGCCCCACCCCACCCCCCATTGCTACCACGGCTCAGAATTCCCTGCCGCCTCGATGGTGTGGATATTTGTTGAACGCTCTTTCTCTTTATCTAGGCAGTGCAGTTCACGTTCTCAAAGAATGGAACATGACAGGAAAGAAGAAGGTAAGTCAGATTAAGGGTGATGGCGAATTAGTAACGTCTTCCATCAAACCTTCCGAGCTGTTAGCCTCTCAACAAAGCGGCCAAGTTTATGTTCGTTAATATGCACACCCAGAAAGGTCCCAAATCTAGGCCTTTCTTCCCTTACCAGCCACTCTTGATGATCTGATTTTCTGTGCAGTGTCTTTACCCACCAGGGGTGCTTAAGGAGGACCAGAGTTGTGCTTCTTCATGAGTAAATATTGAGGGGAGGACAGCAACAGAGTTCAAAGCAGTGAGGATGTTAACTTGCCCCAACATATCCCATAGCACAAAGGAAAAAAAATAAGGATTGCTTCCAAGATACTTAGAAAGCTCTAAGCTCTTTCACTTTTTTTTCCAACTGAAAAAAATCTATCCAAGGCTGCATTAAGGTACCTTTTGCCCTGAAGTCAGTCGTTACTGAAAAAAGTAAATGCCCTAAAGCCATAGAGAGCATGGTCCTTCTGGAACACTCCTGAACCACTCCTAGACAGCAATGGCCAGGGGGTTTTCCTCTGTCCCATCCGCATGATAGACTGTACCATCTGGTCACAGGTTTTGTGGTTCCTGGGCACAGCACCGTGGTTTTGCATGCATGCGCGTGCGCACACACATCTGCTGCTCTTCACAGCCACGCAGCACAGTGTTTCCATGCTGGCACCAGGTGGCCCTGCTACTCATAGACATAAGATACCAACCCACCCTGCCCCCGAAAGGGAAGATCCCAGGCCTGTGAAACAGGTTTTGAATAAATGAAAAGGCAGAGCTGCTTTCGTGGAGCCACGAGATCACAGGAAGTGCTGGACTAGGCCTGTCCTGGCGGGTTTCACGTAGAAGAGGAATCAGGAGAGGCTCCCCTGCTTTCTGGCCACCCCTCTGTGACACTGTCTGCTTGGCTTTAATCATAGCTTCCCAGGCTTCCCTGGGAGACACAGACAGAGGACTTGCAAGTGACTGAAAGGCGGCATTTATCTTTACGTGGGAAAACTGCAGATGTGTGGTTTGGGTTTTGAATTTCTCTGATTTGGGGCTGGCGGGCGGGTGCAAACAGCAGCTGCGGACAGAGGTCCTTACTGAGTTCCGTCCTAAGGGTTCGGTAGGGAGATGGTCTCCAGACCCAACCCAGTGGACACTGGACAGGAACTCCAGAAATCAGCGGTGGGTGTGTGAGGGTGTGGGAGTGGTGGTCTCCTCTGTCGCTTTTTACCTGCGCTCAACAAAACAGATCTCTCACTCAGAAGAACCGGGGCATGATTATGACTTTAAAGGAAAAGTCAGGAGGTAGGGAGGCTAATGAGGGAAAAACAGGTTCCTCGGGTCTCTAAGTGCTTGGAGGGCGAAGCCAGGCTGGTGTTCTGCGGGCATGTGCAGCCTCCATAGGGGGGACATACTTTCTAATTTGGGTCAGGCATCTGCCACACTGATTGGTAGGTACACAGAATGCCACCCGAAGAAAACACCAACGTCAAGGTCTCCTGGGTGGCTCATCAGGTAAAGGCGCGTGCTGCCCAGCCTGACCTCCTGAGTTTGCGGTGGGAGAAGAGAGCCTGCTCCCGCAAGTTGTCCTCAGACATCCGCACATGTTTGTAGCACAATACAAACATAGAGAGCATGCGCAAATATAAAAAAAAAAATAGATCTGTAAATTAGGAACACATTCTTCATTTCCCGGATGCTGTTACACACTCGTTGACCAAGCAAGCGTATGAGGAAAACTACAGCAAAGTTCTGTGAAGATCTAAAACGCTTTGAATAAAAATGTAATGCGGAGGTATTTCAAAGCATATGTGGCAAGCCTTGCTCTGTTCCGCTAGCCACTGAGAGGTGCCGGGTCCAGGTGGAGTGGACAAATCTGGTATTACCCTGTAGTGGCGCTTGCCCTGACTTAAATAATCACTGCAGGATGATTCTGAAGCCTCTGACTGCCTTGGTTTTGCTGGACGCTAGCAGCAACTCCTGTACTTTCCTGATAGGTCAGTGACTGCAGAGATTCAAGTTAGCCATGCTTTGTGCTGCTTTGGTTGTGTGACGGACTTCCCCTGGGGGGACACAACACATCTGTTCCCCCCAGATAGGATCGCAGGACAGACCAAAGTCTAATTTGGTGAAACCCATGAGTTTTATTGGGGCTCATTATAGGAATATGGGTGAGGGGTTACTTAGAGGAGCAGAAATGACTCAAAAAGACAAAACCCACTCGGCATGGGTGACCACTCACGAAACGGGGAACCTGGAGCGCTTGGCACAGCCTGAAGGCAGCTCAGCAGGTTGGGCGCTGCCCTTTCCAGTTGGTCTAAACCTCTTCCTGGCGGCTCAGCTGGCTTCTGCTTCTCCCAGCCTGCTTGGTTTGTCCCGAAGCCTTCTTTGGGTTGGTCTGGCTCTGGAGGAACTCCCAACAGTGTTATTTACTCTTAGGAGCTTAGGAGGGAAGGACCTAGTGAATCTGGTCAGTTTCAGGGACTTCCCGAGCTACTTTTAACTGCTTACCTTCCTTCTTAAGGAGCTTCCAGAGGGGGCAATGTTTCAGGAAACTGCTACACAGGGCTAATTTTGCTCTAGCAGGTTATTCCTGTCACTCAGGCTCCCTCCCCAGATCATGGTACCTGAGTGTTGAGCTGCCCTCCTGGTCCTGAGCTGCTTCAAAAAGCAGGAGCTATTATTTCCTTATCTCACCTATTCTTTCAGAGCTCTTAAAGTTTTCTGTATTGTCATCCATGCTCGAAGAGTATTTCTTAGGTTGCTTAAATTACCTCCCTGTTAATTATTACTCCTGTATTTTTTTTCCTTTAAAATGAAGGGAACTTTTCGCTTACTGCAATCACAAGGTAAAAAAATTAAATAACTGACTTTATAAGCACAATATTTAGACTAATTTGGGTGTTTAATAAAAATGTGTTTCACCCATTCTATTAAACACCGGGTGTCAGAAGGATTGTTTTCTTTTACTTTATGTTCAGGAGCCTTTGCTGAACACAGCTCTGTTTTCTCATTTGCTCCCTGGTGCAGAATAATAAAAGGAAAAGAAGCAAATCCAAGCAGCATCAAGGTAGCAAAGATGCCAAGGACAAGGCAGAAAGGCCGGAGGTGGGGCCCCTGCAGCCACAGGTACCGCTGATGCAAAATGGCCACGTGAATGGCTGTGACAAGGACAGCTCTGCCCAAGAAAAACTGACCCTTCTGCCACGTGAGAGAAAGATCTCAATACTGGAGGAACCACCGAGGGCTCTGCATGGGACCACAGGTCAGTTGTTCCTAAGTATGTTTGCTGAGGGTGATGGGCACAGAGCGCAACACACATGCATGCAGAGGTTAACACCTTGACGCTCTGGCTGCT
>LOEQ01001373.1:103883-121515 GCA_001685075.1 Bramus lutescens
CCGCTGCTGCACAGGATGAGAAACTCTGAACTACTAGTGTGTAGATGTCAATGAGTCCTGAAGCCACATAGTACGCGGCCTCCGAGAGATGCTCTATCTGTCCCTGCACGGACTCAGAGGATCCCCACCTCCACCCCACCCCACTGAAAAGCCCCGTAGTTCTGTTCCTGCCTAGGCTCCTTGTTCTGTTCGGTTATTTTCTATGCCGGTTAAAGAATTAAAAGGCAGGAAATATGTTAACATGGAACAGCTGGGGAATCTTCAAACACCACAGAGTGGATCAGCCAGAATCAGCCACTAAAGAAAGGTTTTTATTAGGGGTGAAGAAACGCACATACAGCGAGCACATGGAGGGAGACCTTCCCCAAAGCAGAGGGGGATTTGGGAGCCTGAGGCCCAGCTTCTCTTAAGGGCTAGGGTTTTTTGTTTTTGGTTTTGTGTTTTGTTTGTTTGTTTTTAAGTCTTCGAAGGGTCTTCCTCCCCTAATTTAGGGTTGTTCAGTTTGAGGAAGGCAGAATGACTGATTGGCTCGCAGCAGTTGTGAAACACAACCTGATTAAGCCTTAAACTTGTGGAGCAGGGACCCCATGGGCAGGAGGAAACACCCTCGAGGCTGTTGTTTTAGCTGCCAGACTTTGGTCTCAGGTCTGGGGGGTGAGGAAGGAGCCCCTCACCATCTTGTTTACTTAACCGCCACCCCTCTCCCTATTCTGAGTACCAATCCCTCAGATTAGTTCATAGTAGGATCTTGGGGTATAGCTAGCTTAAAGAGATGCTTCCCCTGGGATAGGGGAAAGACACTATGACAAGAGAAAATGTTATTAAATTCTTTCTTTAGACCAGATAATTTTATCTCCTTTTATACAGTGGACTGGAAGAAAATTGAGGGTATTAGAATGTGGATTCATTATATACGCTGCAGCTCTCAAGTAACTTCAGAAGTCTACGTGTGTGTGTGTGTGTGTGTGTGTTCTATGTACACATGTGTGCAGCCGTGTATGCCAGTATGAAGGCCAGAGGAGTTTGTAAGGGGTCTCTTGCTCTGGAACTCTCCACCCATTCCTTTGAGATAGAGCCTCTTGCTGTACCACAAGACAGGCTGACAGCCAGCAAGCCCCAGAGACCCTCCTGTCTGCCCCCCATGTGCACAGCAAGCCCCAGAGGCCCTCCTGTCTGCCTACTGTGCCCAGCGGTTATGCACAGCTGTGTTTAGCTGCTTCCGTGGGGCTTGGGGATTTAAATTCTGATCTTCATGTTTGCACAGGAAGTGTGCCTACCCACCGGGCTCTCTCACCAGCCCCAGAAAGGTCCTTTCATTTTTAACTTCCTTTTTATTTGTTCCTTGTGTCTCTCACATCTGGATCCCATTCGTTTCTCGCTCCTTTGTATCTACCCTCTGCCCTCACACCTCTCCCCCAGATAAAATTTAAGAGAAAAATAAATCAATCCTGTCATGGAAGCTGCAGCGTGACACAGTGAGTCACGCCGTAAACCCTTTTGTCCCTGTGTCTTAACTTGCAAGAGTTCGTTGCGAAGAGTCATTGGTATGGTTCGAGGCCCCTAGTTTCTTGGCTGGATGCTCAGTGGAACTCCTCTTGGCCTGGGCAGCGCGATAGAACCAGTCTTGTTGGTGGAGGTGTGGACGAGCTAGCCCCAAAGTTATGAATATGGAAGAGCTGTCCCCATTGCTCATCCATAATGTAGCAGCATGGAGGATGCTCCCCATGCCCCCCCCCACCATCAACACCTGACACGGGTGAAGAGCTGGTCCTGAGATCAGAAGGGACTGAGAACTGCCCCTGCCTGCCACCAGCTGCAACACCCAGGAGAGCAGGCCCTGCACCTTGCATGGGCAGCACAATTTAGCCAACCCCATTGGCAGAGGCGTGGGCGAGCCAGCCCCGATATTGTGAGCATGGAAGAAGGCAATTTGTTAATACACTGTCGATCTTTGGGTACATTGTTTCTTCTCTACTGGCCTGTCGCTTTTTCGTAATATAAGAAAAACGTTTTGGGTGTGTTTCCGACCACTGCAATACCGAACACTATAGACAGGAAATTGTAAGCAAGAGAAGCTTATTTGGCTCGTGGTTCTAGATGCTGGGAAATCAAACACTGGCAAAGAAGACATGAGAGAGTTGAAGGGTCTAGACTACGAATCCCTCGCTGTAACCACTGCAATCTCGTCATAAGTATGGCGTCCTCAGTCCCAGTCACAACGTTAAAGGCTTACCTCCCAGCATTCAGTATGAGGAGTTCACTTTCTAGTACTGCTGGGGACCCCTTCAAGCCATAACTTTCAATAATTAAAACTACCCACTACCCCATGGTTATAACAAATCCTAAAAATAAAGTTTATATGTGATGGAACCTGCCTAGAAACAGAATTTCAATCAAGACCTAAGACCTTTTTGACTAGGTGAACTGGGAGGTCCTGTTCACAGATACAATGAGCCACTTTGTGCTTAAGATGGAAAAGGCAATGTTCAGCTGGATATTGTAGACAGTGTTTCTTTCTGTCTAATATATGAAGAAAGAGTTAAAACGTAAATAGATGCATCTGTAAAATGTCTGAGAACGCAACTGTTATAAATTCAGTCTGATGGGTGCTGGGTGCCCAAGCCTACACCAGGAGGACTGGGATGGGCAACTCCTGGGAGACTCTTAGTTGAGTACCAGATGCCCAGTGGACTCTGAGAAGGATACCCGTGGGGTAGGCTCTGCGGGACTCACTCTCTGATATTCTTGTAGCGAAGACTGTGGAATACAGTGAATTTCAGGCTTGGAGAGCAGAGATGCCACCTCCACCTGAGCGATTGAGATGTCATAGATTGGTGGGCATGGAGAGATCTAGGGACAAGGTGATGGAGAAGGCTGGGAAGGTTATAAGGGGTTCGGAGAATTTTGCCCAGCCCCCTTGTCTGTCCTTCCCCTCCTGCTAGTATGGCATTGTTATCCTGTGACAAGCCAAAGGTGAGTGAGATTGTCCCTGTAATGAGTCTTTCTCTACCCCACCTGCCAGTTCCCAAATAACTACATGGAGACTGATTGATTACGAAAGCTTGGCCAATAGCTTCAGCTTGTTTCTAACTAGCTTTTATAACTTAAATTAATGCGTATCTTTTAATCTACGTTCCTTTACGTGGGTCAGTTTCCTTCACTTTGGAATGTCCATGCTGCCTGCTCTGTGTTTCCTGGTCTCTCCGCCCTTCACCCTTCTTCTTCCCAGACTCCCCTGTTCCCGAAAATACTGCCTAGCTCTTGGCTGTTCTTTTTATTAAACCAACCAGAGTGATAACATATTCACAGTGTGCAAAGACTGTTCCACAACATATCCCCGCCTAGGATTTCAGTTTAGGAGACCAAAATACAAACTAAACCCAACTGAGGAACATGGTAAGGGGAGGCCAGGTCACACCAGAAGTCTTTAAATTGATCATCCAGCCTTCATTTTTCTCCCCCTTCCCTACAAACTCCGTCCATAGCGCTGTGGTCTCTCATCCTTATCAACTACAGGACAATGTCTTAAATCCAAGCAGCGACTGCCATGAGAACAACCTCGTTCATTTTGAATCCAAATTCTCCAGGAATTTCTAATTCAGTTCTTAAAATCTCTTTTGATTTATAGTCAGGACAGGAGAGAGAAATTAAAGAACCGAATGGCAGATTCCCAGCTTGTTATTGCCTTCCCACGAATTACTTTCGAAGTCTAATTACTCAAGTTGCTGTTTCGATATCAATCATAAACTAAAAGTCTAGCTGTATATGTGCTCATTGACTCGTAATTTATGCCTCTGTCCTAGCACAGTTTCAGTAAATCCGTCAAGTAAATGGACTAAACGCAAGGCAGAAGCCCTTCACCTCCCTACGGGTAGCCCCTTGACAGCTAAGCACCAACTAAGGCTGTCCTCTCTGCAAGGGGACTTGATGCACACCGGCATGAGGCTTTCTGTGAAGAATCTGTACAATCAGAACAAAATTCCACTCGGTATCCTTTTGGTTCTCCTGAGTGTCACCTGAAGGTGCTGTTGCTGTCATTGGCTCCTCATAAATATTTATGCTTTCTGTGAGCATTTTTTGCAGAATGCATGATGGGAGTGTAAGGTCATTAGGTGGATTTGTAAAAGGAAGAGAAGCCCCTCCGGGTTGACCGTTGGCTCCATCGGCATCCCACGTGCTGTGCTCATAGATTTTAAAAGAAGTCTGTGATTGGTTAGGTTTTATTCCTCCCAAAGATAGTAAAGGCCCATCATGAAGTTGATGCCAAAACTGTTCAAGGACTCTAAAACATTTGTTTAATCTATCAGAAGTCCTGAGCCCACTAACAGACAAATCACAGGTGAATGTCAGAATTTGTATACGCGGTGCCCCATTCCGAGCAGAAGGATGGATGAGGTACAGCCTTAAGCCCTGTTTCTTTGGGGAACCCAGGCTCCTGCATGGAGAGGCCAAGGAAGTACCCTTCCCCCTTCTGAATTCTGGCAAAACTTGACTCGGTTAGGTCTATCTAAATTGCAATGGAGAATTAATGCTAAAGCCACGAGCTCTCTAACTCCTAAAAAAAAAAATTAAAAACGTGTAATTGAAAAATTAGGAAAAAGTAATAATAATAAAGCCATATAATGATATTCTGTGCTTGAGTGGATTCGCAGACTGAGCCAGAAGGAAATCTCCAGGCTACTAGTGGTGGCACATTTATCAGGCTCTCCAGTAATGAAACCAGCTCGACAAAGCCTGCCATGAACGTCCCTCCTGCCAGCAGGCTGTGGACGTGTGCAAGGCGTGTTTTATCTTTTTATAACACCTTGACATTCAGGATCTCTCTGTCTTTTTTTTTTAAAGTCTTAAACAGAGTCATTATTCTGGTAGGGAAAAAGTTAGCTTTAAGATATATGCGGTGGCTCCGGGGGTGTTAGCGTGACTTCCTCCATGAAAAATAACTGCCCAGAGCACCATCATTCTAGGCTGTAAATACAGCGCTGTCAGCCTGGACTGTGCTGCATGTCGGCACGGAACGTGGAGGTTGAGGAGTAGGCTTTAGGCCTGAGAGTCGTTCTTTCTGTATTTCAGGATTTTTAATAACAGCCCAGATGAGATCTTTTATATATAATCCAGTCCAAACCATCCTGTTTCCAAATACTAAGTTCAAGCAAAGACTAGACGGAGGTTTATTTTTATCAAAAGCAGTGCTAAAGATAGTCACTTTTACTCCCCCCCCAAGGCCTCCAAACTAAATATTTAAAGCACCTTAGGGTCCAGTTTCCCCAGATCTCCCTCCTGCTGGGTTTTTGGAGCCTCAGATTCTCAAGACTTATCTGTGTTTGTGCCAGAACAGGAAATCACAATCCTCTCATGCCCACGGAGGAGGGAAAGCAGGGTTGGGGCCACCAGCAGTTCCCCTTTAGAGTTTCTCATCCCTAAAGCATCCTGGGAAGCCATGTCTTCTTTTCCTGTTTGCCACAAGCGGAGGGCTCCCTGCCGTGTTTGCTGGCCTCCACAACCCAGACTGCAGATTGTCCCTGTCCCTGTGTCTGCCATCCCTTTACAATACAGACCTGAGGGGCTCACAAGCACAGACCTGCCTCTTCACCTCGTTCTCAATGTGGAATCAACCACAGGAGAAAAAAAGGGACTTGTGTTCTAATGTGGGTATTACCCAGAACACGTCTGTGTTTTGAGGTGCCCACACAGTTCCAACGCAGACTTTTTGTCTTGTTACTATTGGCAGGAGCTCCAACAGGATCCCTCCTGCTCCTCTGAGCCCAGCCTTGGGACAGAGGATTAGAGAAGACCCACAGGAATGCTGCTAGCCGGGAACTCTCATAGCAAAGCAAAACCTTTGTAGTCTAGGATTTCAAAAGTGCCTGCTCTACAACGACTCAACAGATCATGAGCAAGAACTGGGGTGCCTAGCCATGGAAATGTCTGGGCTCAAGCCTCCGTCTTGTGTAATTACGGGATATGTGCCCATGGGAAAGTTAACCGCTCTGTGTTTCATTTTACTCCCTTGAAAAACAAAACAAACAAACAAAAAATCTCACTGCCCAAGGTTTGGGTGAGCAGTGAATGAGTAGCTCGGAGCCCTCAGCAGAGAGGAAATCACTGTGCCCCTGGTTTACTCGATGAGCAAATCTATCTGAGCATCTAAAGGCACACCCGACGTGAAGGTGAACCAGATGACCATGCATTTGCTCCCAAGGAGTTTACATACTTTGTCGGGTAGGGAAAATAGATAGATAATAAGCCAACATAAAACGAAGCTCCTAAGATGATTAGAGATTCTGAAAAGCACAAAGCCCCCTTCTCTGAAGACATGGTGGATGTCTGGTGGCTTCAGACGAGGTCACATAGATGTAAGCGTCTGAAGAGGAGATGTTTAAGCTGAGCTACGGGCACTGCGGTATCCCGTGCCAGGTCGTGGTGGGCTCCACAGCCAGGTTTGTTAGCTTTTGTTTCTTTGTTTATACTTGGCGAGCACCTCGGAGAAGCCCCCGCAATTACCAGCATAGGTTTTTGCTGTCTTTGAAAAATTAGAGATATCATACATTTTATAGAGAGCCGAGATTGTGTGCTGTCTTACAAACATACGTTTTATTGTTGTTTCAAAGCACGCAATTATCTGTCATGTTCCTCTTCAATTACTATTTTAGGACCCAAGCTCTTGGCTCACTTCCGTGTAGTGTGCATGCTCAGCTTTCGCCTTTCCTTCAAGCAGCCCTGGGGCTGAAATAGGCAGGTAATTGTAGGCGTGGCCTTTGGTTCTGCTCTCCGTGATGTGATTCAGATCTCTGCTTTCTTTCCCTGGGTAGTCGAGGGCAGAAATGGACACAGACAGGCACTGGCTGTAGTGACTCAAGGCCACCGGACAGCCAAGGCCCTCAGCGACTTCTCTGTCTCCTAAGCAGCGGAAGCCCAGAGGCCTCTCTCCCCTTAATCATTGACGAAGCACATTGTATCTTGTCCAGCAAAAACATCCTCTATTGATCCTCATCTCTAAATACCCTACCTTCGGAACCTCGACATGGTGGCTTCAGTTCCAAAAGGACTTGAATAGAATGCACACAGGGAGAAGAAGGGGTTTCCAAAAAGGTTTTATGGCTTTGCTTTGAGCAAAGCTTTGAATGAAGCTCTGTTGAATGCAAAGAGGGTTGAACTTGTCTTGCTAGAAACGAAGACAGTGGCGTGTGTTTGACTTTACACATCTGTCTTCTACCTTGGACAGCTTGATGTGTTACCTGTTATCTTTTAACACAATGTCTCCAGTCACGGCATCACCTGCTTTCATGGCCCCCAAGCCGCTCGGGTTCCCGGGGATTCAGATGGAATGCCTAAGGAAGTTTTTCAAAGGGCAGAACTAACATTATGTCTGGCTAACCTCCGTGTTCTGGTCTCTACTGCAAAGTCACTGTGTCTGTTAGCCGCCCTGTCCTGTAGAGGTGGGAGAACAGACGTCAGGGAAGTGGATGTAACAGGAAAACCTTTCCTGAGGTTTCGTCACTGGACCGTTATTCTGTAATATCTCAGAGGAGTTGTTTTTACCCAGGCCTCCCTGTCATCATCCCCACCTCACCCATCAGACCGTTTGTGATGACTTCCATCCCATCTCTCCAAAGACACTGCACCCACTCTCTCTCTCACTACTACAGAAGTGCGCTCAGGAAGCCCCCACATCGCCTCTTGCCCCCTAGATTCTTCTGCAAACTGTGCTCTTTTCAAAACCCAAGTTTGACTTCTTTGAATAAAGAGTAAGTCTTGTTCTTGGATCTAAAGGTTCAGTGCGTATGGGACCCTGTGTCCTGCTGTAGTCTCAATTTTAAGTTGTTGTCTTTTGCTTTTTAGAGATAATTATAGAGTTTGTGTTTCTGTGTTTAAAGTGACTTTTCCTAATTGAAGAAATTAGGAAAATTCCATTAGATAAATACTGTGTCCCCAAAACAACCGTTGTTAAATTTCATTTCAAGATGACTTTAAGGCGCAGACACACAGACTATTCACAAAAGTAATTACATCGCATGTGATTCTTTTGCGTTCTGCTTTACTTAGCATGGAAGGATGAGCATCATATCAGTAAATATCTGTTAAGGTTATTCTTCCCATGGTATCTCATCTTTTATTTATGATTATAACAAACAGAGAAGAGGGTCTGTTATAGTACAACCCTATTTCAATGTTCTGCTTCTCACTTATCTTTTTAAATTTTTTATTTATTCTTTAGTCATTTCATACATGAGTTCAATATATTTAAAGACTTAAAATAATTAGGTGCATGTACACGTGTCTGTGTATGGATGTATGTACATGTGTGCAGGCACCCTCGAGGCCAGCAGAGGGTGCTAGATCCCCTGGCGCTGGAATTACAGGAGGTTGTGAGCCACCCATCTTGGGTGCCAGGAACTGAATTCTGGTCCAGACTAAGAGCTGGGAGTACTCTCAGAGGCCAAGCCATCTCTCCAGCTCCAAAAACAATGTGCTCAGAGTGTGCTCACATCCAAACTAGCCCTTCCGCTTCTCCCGTAAGACCCCCTACGTCTGCCTCCTAACTTTGTTTCCTCTTTCACAACCCACTGAACCCAATTAGTAGTTCCCTTACATTCACGAACGTAGGCAGCCACTGGATCACAGGCTCTGGGTCACAGCATTACCGAAAACTGAGGCCCCTTCCCCCAGGGGCCATCAGTTGCCAAAGTGCCTCAGTTGGGGTGGGGTCTGAACCCTCCCTGCCCTGAGTCCCAGAATGCAGTCTCCTAAGCAATCTTCCCCGAACTCTGTCTCTTTCGATTTTCCTGCCTCTTCTTCTACAACATCGCCTGAACCTTGCTGGAAGGGCGGTGACAGAACTGTCCATTTAGAGAGGAGCTCCCTCCATCACCGATTTTCTCTCTTGGAGAAGTTGTGAGACTCAGTCCTGACAGCCATCCACCCCATAGGGAAGCTTCTCTGAGGAGAGGAAAGATCATGTTTATTAGTGTATATTAACTATAGCAAATGTTGTGTTTCATCACATTTTAAGGGATGTATTTTTATGAATTCGCCACATCTGGTAACTGTTTCTAAATGGCTTGTCCATACGGATTCTTTCAGTTTATCTCTGCTTTTAGGAACAACACTGTAGTGCAAGGCTTCTGTGATTATTCCTAGGCCCTGTAATTATTGGGTTTAAAAAGTATAAGTGTGCCTGTGTGTGTGTGTGTACACATGTGTGCATATGTGTGTGCATGTATGTGTACTTGCACATATATATGTGAGCTTAAGTTCTTAATATACTTCTGTCTAGAAAGGTTGCACTAATAGTATTGTTTTTTTAAAAAGATTATTTCCTAAGGTAATTTTCATTTGTATTTCTCTTATTATAAATATTGAAGAACAGTAATACCAGGTACCCAATAGCTATCAATTATATTACCAGTTATCATAAACTGGAATTGTATTTACTTCAGCAATTTTAAGAGAGTGTTGACATGTTTTAAGTGACACAGACATTAGGAATCTTAAACCTAATTTTTAGCAATAAAGTTGTGCTTTGTGTATCGATTTTTTCCCAGATAAAACTACCTTACAACCCTTAAGCATGATCAGGCTTTATTGGAATATCATCTTTGGGGAAGTCTTTGAAAGCGTTTTAATAGATTAAAATAATTACTTTAGGGCTGCTGTATTTACTACACCCCTTGAGGTTAGAGTTAAATTGCCTGTCTACTTCCTATAGTCTTCTTAGGAAAGCATCAGATTTACACAAAAACAACTAAAATCTAGAGAAAAGAGACTTTTGAAATTTTAAAATTTACATCTGTACATAGTTGTTCATATATGATGAAAAATGCAAGCCCATGTGTCTGTATTGACAAAAGTGGTTAAGTAAAATTACGCTCTTTCTTACCTTATTCATGAAGAACATGTTTATTGAAAGGACATTGTGATAAACAGATAATACAATCTTGTAATCTTTACAATGATCTATGATTGTTTTTAACTTTTAGACTAATATAAACTCAACATCGTAGATATAATCTATAGTACTAATAATTACATTAAACGTAAGCGGCTAAAACTTCAATTAGAAAGCAGATAGTGACAGAATAGATGTGATATTATAGATGTAAAGCTCAAAGTAGGGCATAGGAAAACCACACTGTGTAAACAGCTACATACATAGGATGGGTGTGGCAGCATTAGCACTGAGGAAGATTCCAGTACAAGAAACGGTGACAGAGTCATTTCATAGTTAACACATAAGTCAGTATATCAACTAGAGTTCATGATTCTAAACCTAATTATAGCGCTTCAAAATCTATGCAGCAGCACTGATAGAATTAAAAAAAAGACAAATCCATAGTCGTTGTAGATTATAATACTATTTTCTTACTGATTGATGAGACAACTACATTAAAGATCAGTACTCAGTACTGTCAACTAACCTGATTGATAGGACCATAGACCCAACATTTCAGGAACATCTGGCGTTTTCATCAAAATAGACTAATTGATAGGCCATAAAATAAGTCTCTGGATATAAGTTTAATATTGTGTGGTATCTGTTAGGAGGTATCAACCAGAGAAGACTACTTGGATGTGTGTTCAAACCAATAGGAAGTCTTTATTAGCTTTCCAGAGCCTACCCTAGGTGTTTGGGACCTGAGTGTAGTCCCAAGCTTTTCTCAGGATGGGCACTGAAGCACAAAAAATAAGTCCTGAGTGGACATACCTCAATTAGCAAGAACAGTTAGCCAAAAACCACAACTACAGAGACCAGGAAGTAAGGTTCGTGAATTTAGGGACTGTCTCAGAACTACTGACTTTGGTGGATCAGATCGTTGTGCTCATTTTGACAAGTGTTAACTCCCTATATACATGCTGAGTTCCAAGGTCTGAATGGCATGTCCATCATGGAGTCAGTTGTGCTAAGATCTTGGGGCCTGTTTATGCACACACACACACACACACACACATCTTAGAGTTTCCTTTTTCTATAATTGTAACCAACATTTGGAACTTCAAAAAAATTAAATCTTACATACCAAAACAAAAGAAGCCTAAAATATCTAGGAATAAATTTGATTATTGATATTTAAGACCTCCAAAACTAAAACAATGTTAAGATAATTTTAAGGCTCAAATAAACGATGAGATACACAATGTTTTAGAATCAAAGGATTCAATATTGACAATAGGCCAGCTTTTTTCTCAGATTGGCTTATAGCTTGAGCACAAATTCAACCAAAGTTCTGCCAGATTTTCTATTGAAAAAGCTAATTCATAGATTTCTATTAGAATGCAAAGGACCTATGATAGACAGAATAATCTCTAGAATAAAAATAAGTAAATCTGGAGAACGTACATTATCTGATACTGGGACTTCTTACATAGATATGATGAGGACAGATAACCACATCAGTGGACACAATAGAGTCCAGACACCAACTCACGCAAATCGTCAAGTTGTTTTCCGACCGTGTTGCCGGTGCAGTTGAGACAAAGGTCACATCAGGCTCGCTAAGCTCTTCCTTTCTTCTGTCAGCTTCTTACATTGTATGCATTGGTGTCAAGGGCAGAGATGTGGCTCACTGTGTGCTATAGGAAAGCCAGAGCTAGCACATCAGCGAGCTCACGTGAAGTGTCCCTAGAGTCTCCTTGAATCAGAAAGCTAATTGCATCTCCACGAGTCACTCGCCTAGCTATGTGAAGATCTAAGTAGTTTCCGTTTGAAAAGGGTTCTCGCAATTGTGACATTCAAAACCACAGAACTTTCTGGGCGCCATTGTAAAGATAAACACCTGGGAAAGAATTAAGTAAAAATAGGTACAGTTTTTGCTGAAATCTGAGCAAATTGGCTCTTTCCAAGAGGTCACAAATTTGGCTCAAGTCCTCGATGAATATTAAAGCCACAGAGGCTCCTATCTGACGGGGTGCCCTGCTGTTGGAATGACCCTAGCTATGCAAAGCACTGCAGTAATGCTGGGTCGGTGCTACATATTTTTCATTCATTCATTCATTCATTCATTCATTCATTCATTCATTCATTCATTCATTCATTCATTCATTCATTGTTTATCCTGTAACAGTCTATATCAAGCATAGGATGATAAGCGAGGTCTGTATCTCTGCCTCCACTTTCACATATAGAAAGTGCAGACTAAAATAAACGCCTTCTCATCGTAGAATGTAGATTAGTAGTGACTGAACACTGCAAACTCTCCATTTCTTACAGTCTATACTAGTGTTAGCCAGTATAAATACAATGCAAGCCCAAAAATAATTGTATATTTCCTAACAACCACATTCAGAGGTATAAGGTGATTTCAGTTGCGTAATGTGTTATCTAAATTGACATATCTAAAATATGATCATTTCAACGTGTAATTAATATTTATTTGTAGACTTTTTGTAATGCTAAAGATCCAGCCTAGGACCCTGCATATTCTGGGCAAATACTACACCATTCCCTTCAGTCTCCATATTTTTAATATTTATTAAAGAATCTTTGTAAGGTATTGTGCCAAGCTTTTTTTAAAAAACAGTCTATGCTTCTTATAGGACTTCTCACATCAGTTTGGATAAGTTACATTTTAGCCATTTAGTAGCCACACATGGGGAATGGCTACCTTATTGATCGTGTACCTGTGTGGATCAACTCCAGTCGGCTACAGGCTGTTCAATTTTAAAGCTGGACTCCAGAGGGAGACCCGATGATGCTTCTGATGCTAAAGGGCTATCACTGCGTCCGGGAAAGAACTTCCCTTGTTGTGTTACCGCAAGTCCAGGAATTGTGGTCCAGTGACCATCCTTCTGTTGTAGTGTGTAACTCACCAAGAGAATCCCAGGGTTTCGCCATATTTATAGACGAATCTACGTAGCCAGTGTGCAGATAGATCCAAGTGGTCTTTGGGCATTGTAAATAATCCCCAGTGTTCAATGATTCCCCCAATAATGATTTTTCAGAGGGCAAAAATATTACTATTAAAATTTCTCTATAAATATTTGTGAGACGAATGATGAATGGAATCAATAGCCTACATATTTTTCTCTGACGCACAAACAAAATATTTTTAGCTCCAGGTTAATGAGCTCCTATTTATTTACATGCTTGTCTCCTGTTTAAAATTCATTTGCATCTTAACAGAATAATTTCTCTTCTCCTCCCTAAGGTTGCCATTTCCATTAGGCTATCTGCCCCATATTTCCAAGACCGCAACTAATTTGCTATGCTGTGCTGAATTTAAGACTCCGAATGTTTAATGGCACACCAAGACTGAACTTCAGTTGTGTTGTAGGAAAGGCATGAGTTGGAACCAGTTTGGATTTAGACATTGTTTCAATGCAACGGTTTATAAATCCATCCTCAGGTGGGCTTACCCATCTCCACTCCTTCAGAGCCACCCGGGATGCAGAACACAGGGCCCCACTGCTGACCTGGGCTCTCCAGAGACCGTCCTTGGGAACTTGCTGTGTGAACAGTACCGGGGGAGAGTCATTTCCCACCGAAGCATGACATCCACGGTCATTCACACAGTGATGTTCTACATTATTGTAACTAAGGATTAAATTACACCTTACCATTTCAGTCGGTTCTGTTACCGCAAGAAATGCGATTTAAGTGTTTGCTTGTTGTTCACTACCCTTTCTGGACATTTCATTGTATGCTATAATTTCCCTTTCAGGAAGGTTTCCATCTTTCAGGGAAACTCCTTGATATGCAGGTTATGAATGATGGATTGTGCCAGAGTCAAATCGTATTTATCATAAATGAGCTAATGTCTAAAATCAAATTGTCTGGGACCCGGATTGCATTCTCTCACACTTTCCCCCAGTCTTCATAATGTTTGTGACAGTGTCGGGAAAGGTGTGCCTCTCCTCTTTCTTTTTTTTTCCCCTATGAAATCATTTTAAGTGTACTTTAACTCAATCACAGTTCTGCAGAAATCTATTGAACCAGACACAGGTCATGGAGCTTAGAAAGGGAATCTGGCTCAGTGTCTGCTCTCTTGGACGTCATAGCCTCTCACAAGGCAGTGCTGAGAGTCAGGCGTAGGAGCCTTACACTAAATGTAATACATAAAGCCAACGAGGAGCAGGAAGAAGCAGGGGTGGGTAAGTGCCTAAGAAAAGGACAGGGAGGCTGGGCTTCAAAGAGAGGATGGCACTCTGCATAGGTATGAGCCACAGCCAGCTAGAGAGGTAAAAACATTTCTACTGGGCTGTCCAGGATGCAGGGAAGCTCAGAATTGGAGTCTTCTAAGCCAGAATGTACTTTTTCCCCTAACCACATGTCTATCCATGAACCTGACCTTCAGAAGCACACTGGCCACCATTTTGTTTTTTCTTCTTCCTTCCTTCCTTCCTTCCTTCCTTCCTTCCTTCCTTCCTTCCTTCCTTCCTTCCTTCCTTCTTTCCTTCTTTCTCTTTCTCTCTTTCTTTCTTTCTTTCTTTTTTTCATACCAGAGATCTCTGTGGTGAAATCTGAAAAGTGATACATTTCCTTTTCGGGCCCTTAGGTGCCATCTAATTCACACCAGCAATCACTACATCGGACCCTACCTTTAAAGGATGCCCAAATCAACGTGCTGCTAATTTATTGCCTCGTCTGCTAAAGCTCTAGAGAGACTCCAGCTCTTGGAATTTAAAGATAGTTGAGATGTTACCGTGATGTTTACCAATTTAATCCCACCATAAATTAGATGGAATGGTGATGTTGCCCGTTGTCCCTCCATGCTTACCCAATCCCTCTCCTGCCTTCCTTAACTCAGCATGAAGTACCACAAAGCATTAATGGAGATGGGGGCGGTTGCATATTCCGGTTTCAGTGCGAGCTCACCCTGAAAGATGCCTAAGCTTTTACTGGAATAGGGGGAAGGGAGAAATGGGGACTCATACTCATCTCCTGCAAGCCTATTAATACCTTGCTAAGCAGTTACAAGTGAGGAAAGTGGTGTTCAGATATTAAACAGCTTGTCCACCCTTCTCTGCAAGCAGTTCCCAGGGCCCACACACAGACCCAGGTCTTCTGACTCGAAACCCAAGGCCCTTTCTGGTGTTGTTACCTCAAACCTCCTGGGAATCCTAAAAGACAGTTCCCTCGGTGTATTGCAGGGCAAGGCATTATTGTCAGCCTACAAATGGAACCAGACATCCTGCCCTTCCCCATCACTCGGCCGCCCGTGTGTTTGCTTTATCCTCTCCACGGTCATTATTTGGTGTTCTCTTACAGAAGGCAACAGACTACTGCAACAGAAAATCTCCTTAGATGGGAGCCCCAAACCTATTCATGGACCATCAGAGAGGCCAGATGGTCTACAGTGGTCATCTGGGCAGCCTTGTAACCCAAGCAAGCCTAAGGCAAAGACATCTCCTGTTAAGTCCAATGCCCCCGCAGCTCATCTCGAAATAAAGGCAGATGAGCTGGCAAAGAAAAGAGGTAAAGTGGTTTCTTTTGCACATATGACTCGACATATTCTGCACACACCTAAAACTGGCAGTATGGCAAAACTTTCCAGAAAAAAAAAAATACTGCTTAGCAAAGAGGATCCTACTTACAGTGGAATTTCTTCTTTATTTTTTCCCCTATGATCCACTCGGATGGAAAATGGGAAGGCAGATGAGCTCCTTACCATGTCTGTCAAAGGTCTAAGAGAATCAAGGTGGGATTGCATCCCCTTCTCTGCCCCACCGTGAATGGATGCCTGTTCATTTAGCTTGGTCACTTAGGAAGCAGCGTTAGTGCAGGACGGATGAGTGCCTCCCAGACATATGAAGTCCAGTCCTGTGTGGATGAAGATGGCTCTAGATCCTGACAGATCTTCCCTGAGAAATGGTCTTCCCTGTGTGAACTCAGTTCTGTAGTAGAACTTTGGGACAATCTAACACTGAAAGGCTTTTTGCTATTTGACATGCAGAATTTCCATTTTCCAAACCTTGGTGTCTTTGGCTTGTGACTAGACATACAAATGAAACGGCTAAATCCCTTCCTTCCTGATTCCAAGACTCAGTAGTAACTCAGTGATTTCTGATTCGGCCTCAGTTGTATTTGATTTCCATGACTTTGGCTTGACACACTAGCTCCGTTTTCTCTAGGGAGATTGCGTTCTTTGATGAAACAGACTCTTGATGAGATAAGAACAGTCTGTTGGCCTTGCATGCTTTCCACCCTGGTGTGGATTGCAGGAAACCCAGGGAGATGGGCACACATAGAGATGCTTGCACGCTGTTCCTGTCACTCCAGGCCTGGCTCAGGATGCTGGTCAGGAGCCAGCATACCTGACAGTCTTGCCCCACTCCATTTGTACGCCCCTGGTCTCTCTGTCATTGTCCTGCCCCAAAATCCCTGTTGACTTTGAGCCACACACGGTGGTGCTTACAGAGGGAGCCAGGTGCACAAATGGTCTTTAGATTGGAAGACACTGAAGTTTATGACACTTGCTGAAGGGAGGAAGGACAGACAGACCCTACGTGACATAGCCAGTGTTCAACATTCTCGAGGGCCAGACAAACCATTCCCTTTAGCAATGTTTTTCCTCTAGAAAACAAAAACCAGGTCTCTGTGGCGTGGGTGGCTTGCCTCATTTTTCCTTTTAGCTCATAAATAAAAGATAAAGTGGTCCCGCTGGTCATCTTTTTCTTGGCGTCAATTTTAGGCCCAAATATCGAGAAATCGGTGAAGGATCTGCAGCGCTGCACGGTTTCCCTGACTCGGTACCGCGTCATGATCAAGGAGGAAGTGGACAGTTCCGTGAAGAAGATCAAAGCCGCTTTCGCTGAGTTACAGAACTGGTGAGTAAAAGCCGACCCACAGCCCCAAATTCCCAGTGTCCGGGCTGTTCCTGTGGCCGCTAAAAAGCATCAGATGGAAAAGGTGGCTTATTTGATGCATAAACATCATAGGACAGCTCTCTGGCTGGCTCTTTTTAAAGTTCTGCGGCAGGAAAATAGATCTTGGAAATGAAAAAGAAAAGGTATTTGAATAAGAACTCTGATAGCCGTCCACAATTCACTGGAGTTTGAAGCTGACCTAATAGCCTATCAGGGCTAGGGACTAAAGTTTATGGGACGTGCTTACATGGCGTTGACATCCGTGAAAAGCTAATCACATGAGGGATGTTTGAAAAATCAAAAATATTCCTGTCATTATCATTAAATTCCCCTAGCAAAAAGAAACACCTTATCCAGTGAACTTAGCGATAGAGCCCCCCTCTTGACGTGGGCTGTGGTGGCTGCATCCCTGTAACAAAAGCAACCCAAGGAAGGAAAGATGTATTTTGACACACAGTCTGAGGGCACCGTAGCAGGAGCTCATGACTATGGCCCAGGAGCTAGAAGCAGCTGGCCGCCTTGTGTCCGTGTTTGGAAAGCAGAGTCGGTGGGTGTTGCTCCCCAGCTTGCTTCTGCTTTTTTATATTCAGCCCTCTCACCGCAGATAAAGCGGGCCTTCCCACCTTGGTTAATCTAGGTAATAGCTCACGGGTGTGCCCGGAAGCTTGCCTCCTCAGCCATTCTGGATCCTGTCAGGTTGACAATCACTCTTAGCCAATCACAGTGCTGCTCCTGTCAGGTTGACAATCACTCTTAGCCAATCACAGTGCTGCTCTCAGTACTGCCCAGCTCACTGTTCTATACCAAAAAAACATGCTTGCTTTCTTTAAAA
>LOEQ01001373.1:131883-149642 GCA_001685075.1 Bramus lutescens
CAAGTCCTGAATGGCTATTTAGGAAAGGGCTCCTCAAGAAGGTGGCCCTTGAATCTTGAAGGAAGACTAGAGATTTTCCAGACAAAGAAGGAAACAGAAGGTAGCAGAAGCATGAAAGATCACAGTATACCTGGGAGGACTAAATCCCCCCCCCGTCTCACTCCACAATTCATAGATGAATTATGAACACATGCCTCTCAAAACAGAAAATCTGTCACCATTCACCTGTATGCGAGAGGTCTACTTTTGAGAGTTTGGTGTTTATTTGCCTTCCCAGTGTGGAGCTACGTCGAGCTGGGTGTTACTGAGATAATGGTGGCATTGCTTGACTGGAGGGTCCCAGTGTGCATCTTCCCTTCCTCCCCTCTCCATCAGGAGCATACGGAACTGTAAAGCTGGCCAGATAGCCAGAGGCAGTAAAGGCCCGGGCTGCCTTGTTAGGTATGTCGGTTCTTCCAAACCACAGCTGTCTCTCACTCCCAGTCACTCGTGCTGAACATCCATGATGGCGTCCACAGAGATGAAAGATAATTCCCCGCCGCAGTTGGTTTCCCAAGAATGTTTGTGGAAGAAAATACGGCAGGGATCTGAGGATGGTTAGCTCTGTTTTGTGCACGAGGCAAAGAGCGATTTCTGTCTTATGTTTTATTTTGAAATAGTTGGCTTTTCCCTCCTTTTTGTATTTTTTCAGGTTTTTAAATGGGCATGTAAGATGAAGTAAAAACGTAGAAGAGAATGTTAGTCGGGTATCCGGGTGGTGTGCCTGTACGATAAGATGATTGGCTTCCATAGCTTTCTTTCTTCTTCTATAGTGTTGCTTTAAAAGGGGTGGAGGGCCTTTTATTTTATTTTATTTTATTTTATTTTATTTTTTGGTTTTTGAGACAGGGTTTCTCTGTAGCTTTGGAGCCTGTCNNCAGGGTTTCTCTGTAGCTTTGGAGCCTGTCCTGGAACTCGCTCTGTAGACCAGGATGGCCTCGAACTCACAGAGATCCGCCTGCCTCTGTCTCACAAGTGCTGGGATTAAAGGCGTGCACCAAAGTCCTATTTTTTTATAGTGAATCTGAAGTGCAATTATTTTCTCCACTAGGACTTTCCGTAGAAAGAGATCAACCTAAGACATAACTAGCAAAGACAAAACACCGTGACTAAAGCCATATATTCCTGGCTGAACAGTGGGTGGTGTAGATTTGTAGACTTAAAGGATTTTGTGACTCTTAGCCTATCAATTCCAGACAAACGAGTCCTTGTGGGTTTCTATTGAAATTGATTGCGATTTGAGGAACTCCAGAGTCTGGTAATTACTGGAGTCAGTCTACTCAGTAAATCTGCGTGCCTCATCCCCATAGTACAGCTTAAATGGTAGAGTCAAATGTTCACCGCTGTAGGATTCACATGTGAAATATGCAAATTAAGAGAGGCGAGCATGCTGTTTCATCCCTGGTAACTCAGCGCAAGCGATAGGTTGAGTCTGGTTCTTTAGATCTGAGGTGTTGCCTTGGCCTGGTAGCTGAGTGTGCTTCGTGGAAGGTCGGCCACCTTACCTCTTTGATGGTTCCGTCAGCCGACAGCTCTCGAAGGCTCTGTCAACCCTAGTCTTCATACTGGAGACCTGTGTGGGTTTCAAATCTTTAGAAAGAGCCACTTGTCACCTTTGTTCTGTTCAAGGGAAAATATCCTTTCTTTCCAGTTATGAACACAATTCAAGTCGTTGTGAAATGAGAGAGAGAGAGAGAGAGAGAGAAGAGGATGAGAGTCCAGGAACCCCAGCAATGCAACTAAGATCTAAACACATGCAACCCATTACTCTTAATGAGGTCAGGGTTAATCCACTACAGTGGAAGTGGGTAGGAGAGATATTTCTCTACTGGGGTAGACTTCTGGGGACAGAATGGTGTGGGAAGGGAAGAGTGAGGAATGGCTTCTGCAGCCAGCACAGGGTGGAGGAAAGGGGACGGGGTGGCAGGATTCTTAAACTGAAGAACGGAATTTGGGGTCGGCAGCTTGGAAGATGGGGCATCACTTGCAGCTAGAGCTGCTACCCCCCACCCTCAGCCTAGGGATACAGAACCACACATGATCTTGCTGCTTTTGTGTTCCTCGAGCCCAGGAAGTGGCCCCATTGACAGCTGCAATCATTAAGAAGTGGCTGAGCTGACTTGTTTCGCTCTGGTTTCAAGAACGGTTGGAATATTTGAGCTGGAACGGAAATGCGCCCCATGGGACCAGGGCATGAGGCCTCACATGTGGAGGAAGTTCTGCCCTTCCCTGGTGGGCACAAACCCCTCCTCCAAGGGACAAAGGCCCCCTAAGATGTTGGGCAGCAAAGACTCCTCCTTTCAGTACTTAGACTGGTGCAGAACTAAGCAAATTCCCCGGCTCCGGGCCATTGGAGAGGCCGCAGGGTCCTGCTGGTCAACCCAGAAACCCCATAGTTCCGTCCCCACAGTAATAAGGAGCAGAGCCCAGAGTTTGGGGGTGTTCTTAAACTGTTTTTCTTCTCTAGTTTAACACACAAACACACCAGAGACAGAGACAGACAGAGACAGAAAGCCATTAAGACTTATTCATTTGCACATTTGTGCTGTGTGGGACAGGACGAAGAACTGACTGCTCCCTGAGTGCTCCTTATCCGCCTTCCTCCCCAGCACCACACCTTTCTGCACCTGGAGACCAGGATACAGAATCCTTACACCGCCTGCACATCTTCTGCGTTGTAGTAATGAGTCCTCACTTTATCCATAAGAAGCTAATGAATCGTGATTGTCTGGGATCATACAATGCAGAGCAGTCTCTCCTCCCCACAGGCTCCCTGAGGCAAAGTGTCAGAGGCGGTGCAGGCCTGTTTTAACTCTTTGACATCCAGTTCTAGCCGCTGTCCACATTGGTTGAAGTTCTGTGCATGATTCTGCTTTTATTCCTCAGTGTTGAGCAGCAGACTCACAACCGCAGTTGTCCTACGAGCGCTTGCTTATCATGGCATCTTTACTCTTTAAGAGCGCAGACTGGATGTGGCTCATCCAGGCTCCTGGCAGAAGCTGTTTTGTTCATTCAGTGCCTTGGTCTCGAGAATTAAAGGGGAGTCTTCCACAGAGCAGAAAAAGCACAAATAGCTCTCTGCTTCCTTTTACCGTGGGTATTAGTCCCCTATAGGAAGAATCCAGACAGTGGGAACGTTTTTATGAAATGACACTCTATCTTTGTGATTAACTACATAATAAACTATAAAGTTTTCGCCATGGTAGTCTCCTCCTTAGACCTGATTGCTTTGGTAACAAAAGGCTTTTTTATGGCCACAGGATAAAATTTTATTATCCAAGTGGTTTAGATAAAAGGAGAAGATGTGTTTGGAAGGGTGGACAGGTACGCCTGAAATGTCTGAGTTTGGCATGGGGTTTATGGTCATTCTGCTGATGGAGAACACACCGGATGCATCTTAAGTCTAAGCCAATTAAAGAGTTATGTGTTTCTGTCAAGTACCGAGCATCACTACTGGAAAGCAAGATCACTCCGTCCTTAGGCTCTTGGATAAATGGAAAAGCACGCATTTCAGCCAACAGTACCGCCAACTCCTTGTGTTGGTTCTGTGTCATTTTTACCTAGCCGTGATTTATATGCAAGTACTATCGTAGAACCACTAAGGAGCTCCATCATTGCTGTGCCACAGAAACATGGATATGTTCTCTTCCTTTATAGTTCAGCCATTAGTGAACAATCCATAACACAGTAAGAGCATAAAGGTAAGGTTTTAAAACCTCAACGAGGGGTGTTTTGAGGCACTGACAGTTAAGCAAAGATTTGAAAAGAGTTCATTAGCTGAAGTGAGGAGTTTGGGGAGGAAGCGGGACATCGTCTTTGACGCAGAGTGCCAGCATGTACCAAGGCTCTGTGGTGGAGACCGAGCAGGGTTCCTGCCACTTGGGGTGTTGGGAGGCTTCAGTAAGATTGTCCCGGATGGCACGGGCCCAGCAGAGGCAATACGCACTCAGGACCTGCTAAGCCGCCTTGAGGCGGCTACAAGCTGATGTCTACCAGCCGAGGAGAACCTCCGGGTGACCACTGCTTCCCCAGCATGCCTGTGGTGTGTGCCGATGCCAGTCCTCTCCGAGGGGATTCCCATCATTCCCCTCTGATGACTCCGTGCCAGAGTTCCTCCAAGATGCCCTCAGCTGTTCAGCCTGCTGCCTGACCTTGTCCTTCAGAGAAGACTGAATGATGCAAACGGTCCTGATTGAATCACTCTCAAAGCCAACTGGGACACCCAGGCTTGTGGGGCGTTTGAAAGGCTTTAGACATGGCCATTTCTTCTTGACCTGCTCTTCGTCTGGGGCTCAGGATGATGTGTTGCCGGCTCCTTACTGTCTGACAGCCAAGCCTCTACAAATCTGTCTGCCACATTCATTTCCCTTTCCCAAGCCGAATGCCTTGGAAGCAAAACCCAGGGACCACAGGTCCAGTGTGATGAGATCCTTGGGGGTTGGTCAAACAGACTCTCCTTAAACAGCGTCCTGAGCTTGGTGTCAGATCGGAGCTAAAATCTTGGGTTTCCTTTGTGCATGAGTTTTGAAAATGGTCTAAGAGAGCAGTGCTGAAACACACAAGGGCGACCTTCCCTTGCCAAAACACCCATGGGAATAGATGCCTGGTTTGATGCCAACTTCACTGACTTTTCCACATCCCCGAGTGCGCGCGTTAAATGGATTAAGAGTTTATTGTGTAAACCTCCATCCCTCCTGTTGCCAGCCCAGAAGGTCTGAACCAACCACTGTGTGACTATCTGGCTTTGTTTAATACCTGCTCCTCCTGGGGCTGTGTATTATACCACCGATGCCCATCTTGTAAACTCTCTGAGCACAATATTGCATTAGCAAATCCTACCAACAAAAACTCAGTACGATTGTGGAGATGCTGGTAATGAACCTAGCAAAGCCTCTTCCCCACGACATGCTCCTTGCCCAACACACCTCCCCGGGGTCTGAACGCATGCAGCCTGCAGGCTTCATGGCTCCTGGGCTCCCTTCTTTGCAGAGGGACTGGGGTAGTGTGGGCAGGTAGCATTGTGGAGACTGCCGGCCTCCTAAGATAGTCTGGGCCTCTCCCAACTCTCAGCCACCTGAGGCCAAGCCAACCTTGTCAGATGGATGGATGTGTGCTATGTCTACTTCAAAACCCTCAGCTCTTTTCAGACGTCTGCTAGGTCTTCCTTCTGACCGTCATCGCGTTCTTTTCTCCAGCTTACCCTCTTGGTGAGCCCTGCAAAAAGCACATAGATTCCGCAATGATAGAAGAAATCTTAGCTCTCTCCCACGTCCTTCTCCCTGCTCCCTCCTTTGTTTCCATGGCTGTAATCCCAGCTTCAAAACCCTTGATTGCCACACAGCAAGGCCTTAACAAATATTGGCCAGATAATTTCATGTTTTGTGGCTCTTCCCAGTTGTGTGTGTGTGTCTCTCTCTCTGCACCGTATCTCTAAATGGCCTCTAGACTCTATGTGGCTCTGAGTCGCTCTACTTGGGAAGAGCATGCAGCACGAGTCACAGGCTGGTCTTACGTGACTCCGTCATTCTGTCAACCCAGAGGTCTAATGAGGTTGCCCAGCCCATGGACCCAAATGAGCTTTTTCTGGCTTACCTTTCTGGGTTCTGCAGAAATCCAAAGCCTATTTCAAGATATGCTTGAGTTTTGGGGGCACAAGTGTGTTTAGTTCTCTCCTTTGCTGTGCCTTCAGACTCCACCTCCTTCCGTCTGTTCGTTCCTAAATCAATCTAGGTGTGAAACCCAGCCACGTCTGCAGTGTGTGTGTCTGTGTGTGTGTGCACCCATGCTCACTCCAGCCATCCACACCAAGCCTAAAGTGATGCAGACATCCCCTATTGCTGTTGTGCAAGGCCACTGCAACCACTTAAGATGGCACCGGAAATGGCCTGGCTCTTGGAGGCTCTTTTTTACCCCACTCCTGAGGTTGCAACTGGCTTTCCGACTTCTCACTGAATCTTCTCTCCTCCCTTTCTGTAGAGAATCAAAGCTCAAAACATATTCCCAGGCAGAGTACTTTGTCATTTGAGCTCCCGATCCCAATTTCACCTGATCTCCATAACAGTTTATTTGCTAACCTTGGTTCCCCTAAACTAAAACGGAAGCACCCACTCTTGGAAACTTGTAAAAATGTAAACTGAAACAAGCGCTGTAAACCAAAACCGCACTTGTCTCTCTTATGGCGGCCTTTGTAGACTCAACAAGAGAAGTTACGTCTACTTGATAATCACTGGAGCCCAAGGTGTGTTGACACAGTCTGCCACCTGATTGCGCAGGTCATGCCTATGATTTAAAGCAAATCTGAAGAGATGTAGAAGGCATTTATGATGTGTTACTGCTTTGGGGAATGGAAGTTGGAGATTAGGAGCTGGGATGAGAGACATAAACTTGAATAATTGCTTTAGTTAATGAACTATATTAGAATAAGTTCACCAGAACCTCACCATGCTAGGAGAGTGGGAGAGTATGCACTTGTATTGTAGAGCTGTCACGAGCAGCACCCTGGAACAGGCTTGCCTGAGTCCTAGAACCATCAGAGCTGGGTCCACCTCCCTCCTCCTAAGCTAGGATCTCAGAAACAAGAACTCAGAATCATTTGGGAACTGTCCTTGATGGTCTAAGTGCCAGCTTTTCAATATTTATTATTGTTTGGAAACTTCGGAGTGTGTTAAGGGGAAAATATACCCAGAATTAAATGCAAAGGCCGCAGTTCTGGAAGTCAGAAAGGCCTTTTCTTTTCAGATGTATTGACAGTGATTTAATCAGCAGATGTCACTGTGTTATCCTTGAGGACATCTCTTCCGTGTGCTTGTTTTAGAGACAGGGTGTTCTCCTGGCAATGTCACACAAAATATTTGGGGTAATTTTGCTTAATGACAATCCTTCTTTGTGTGTTCCCATTGCTTGGTAAAGTTCCTAAGTTTCTCTCCCTTTTGTTTCTGTTTTTCCCCAGCATCATTGACAAAGAAGTCTCACTGATGGCGGAAATGGATAAAGTCAAAGAGGAAGCCAGTAAGTAGGCATGTGGCTGTGTGACAAGATGCCCCCCCAGCCCAAAGCAATCCATCACTCAGGTTGACAGCAGTAATTCTGGATTGGGAGCAAGACCCTACAATTCACACTGAAATTCTGGTTGGTGAACTCCGGAATGCCAGGGAGGTCACTCGTCTCTGTATTTTCTGCTGCACCATCTGGCAAAAGGATGGAGCTGCCTGCCATTCCTCTGAGCTGTCAGTGCAGGGCGCTCCCTCAGTAAATAAGAGGTGTCTACTGGTTTTCTTTTAATTCAAGAGGACTTTCATCCCCACACAGAAACTAAACTTAAATTTAAAAGGACAATGAATTTAATATCACAACTATGTAGATGTGTGCAGCGTGTGTTTGGGTGGGCGTGTGAACGTGTGCGTGTGACTTCATGGAGGGTGTGCACACCCGGGTGTGAAGGCCAGGCGTCAACTTGAATTTTGTAACACAAGTCACCGTATCTTTTGAGAAAGAGGATATCACAAACCTGAAGTTCATCAGTTTGGCTAGACAGCTGATAGGCTCTAGAGATCCACCTGCCTCTGCCACCACCCCCCTTGGCTGAAATTACAGACCAGTGCTCCTGCCCCTGCCTTCTTCATGTGGGTTCTGGGGAAGTGAACTCAGGTCCTCAAGACTGCACAATGAACACTCTACTGCCTGGCATTGATCTGGGAGCAGCAGGCATTAAATCTAAAGACAGTCATTTTGAAGTCTATACAACTTACAATCTCACTATGTCATTCAGACTAGTTTTGACTCATTGGGGTGGTTTAAAAGAAAATGGTCCCCAAAGGGAGTGGCACTATTAGGAGGTGTGGCCTTGTTGGAGGAAGTGTGTCACTATGGGGGCGGGCTTTGAGGTTTCTTTGGTCAAGCTTCCCTCACTGTGACAGGCGGTCATCTTCCTGTTGCCTGCAAGATGTAGGAGTCTCAGCTCCAGCACCGCGTCTGCCTGCAGGCAGCCATGTTCCCTGTCATGATGATAATAGACTAAACTTCTAAAGGTGCAAGTGAGCTGCCCCAATTAAATGTTCTCCTTATCAGAGTTGGCTTTTTCAAGGTGTCGCTTCACAGCAACAGAAAGCCCTAACTGAGACACTCATTTCTCTTTTAAGTTCCAATAATTCAAGTTATTGATTTTCCCTTAACTTGCTCCTGTTTGGCCTAAGGATGTAGCACAGTTTGAGAGAGCACTTGTCCAGCATGCTGAAGACCTACCTGGGTTTGATTCCCCACATGACCTAAACTAGACTTGATGATGCATGCCTGTAATCTCAGCTGTCAGGAAGTGGAAGCCAGAAGATCGACATAGTGACTTTGGAGGAACCTAGAATCAATGAGGAAACTTCATAAAGTTTCATAAAATGAAAAACAACAATAAAATTTGTGCCACTTAGGGCTGCCTAAATATTTGGGATGGGACGTATGTGTGTGTTTATATTATCCGTCTCATTTCAAGCATTTTCAGAACCTTCCATTGCACTGATAAACCAAACAAGCAAAAGATTCCCCAAGCTTTGAAGCAACTTGTATAGGAGAAATAATTCAAATATAGAGATGCACTAAATGATTTTAAAAAAAAAATACTCCAGCTCTGTTAACAAACTCCGTCAAAAATGCCAACACCTGCCAACTTCAGACTGTAAGAGAAAATCAATCCATGTTTTAACTTAAAATTGTAAAGAGAGATTGCCTGATAAAGCAAATTCTTTACTTGAATAATGAACACGAACTCGGTGTTGCAATGCACACCTTTAATCCCAGTATTTGGGAGACAGATACAGGTAGATTTCTGTAAGTTTAAGGAGGTCAGCCTGATCCACAACATGAGAGATCCTGCCTGAATTTTTTTCTAGTAAAGAAATAACACATTCATATAGTCACAATTGCTGTAAAACTTTTCCTACACTGAACACAAAGCATAAGCCAGGTGGTGGTGGAGAACGCCTTTAATCCCAGCACTTTGGAAGGAGACGCAGGTGGATCTCTGTGAGTTCGAGGCCAGCCTGGTCTACAGAGTGAGTTCCAGGACAGCCAGAGCTACACAGAGAAATCCTGTCTCGAAAAATCAAAAACAGAGAAAACCATCCTGAGTTTTATTTTATGCATGCTATGTCTAAATTTCTCCACTATGATAAGTGACTCAGTAAATAGCAGAACAGATGGTAATCTGCGCCTGTGCATGGCTGCACACTGTCCGTGGCGGCCGCACTGCACATGGGCATGGCGGCATAGTGCGTGTGGTGACGCACTGCATAAAGTGGCAGTCTGTGCAAACGGTAGTCTGTGTAGTGTGATAATCTGTAAAGTCGCCGTCTGCTCAGTGGCAATCTGTGCACAATGGCAGTCTTACACAGGATGAGGCTCATGGGTTGGAAATTTCAGCAGAGACGAGATTCCTCAGACGGAACACAGTGGATGGCTGACCCTTCCTCACTATTGAATTCATTCTGGTATGTTCTGGGGACCCGAAGACCACATTTCTCCCCTGGGATTTTCTTTGCAATGCTTTTCCTGGGTATTCCAGGATCATCAGTGTCACCCAGATTTCATTTTTATGAGTCAGTTAAATGGCAATCTGAACCCAACAACCTCTCAACTCAATCCTTTGTCATTTGATTGCCAATGTAGGCTAGAGAGATGGCTCAGTGGTTAAGAGCATTGCCTGCTCTTCCAAAGGTCCTGAGTTCAATTCCCAGCAACCACATGGGGGCTCACAACCATCTATAATGAGATCTAGTGCCATCTTGAGGAAGAGACCTGGTCAGTCATCCTCATCAACTTAGACCATGAAACCCANTCCTGAGTTCAATTCCCAGCAACCACATGGGGGCTCACAACCATCTATAATGAGATCTAGTGCCATCTTGAGGAAGAGACCTGGTCAGTCATCCTCATCAACTTAGACCATGAAACCCAACATGGACAAGTCCAACAGAACCGCCGTATATGGGCTGCCCATGTGTGCTTCAGCATTGCCAGGGCATAAATTTCATTCATTTATTCATATTTATTTGCACAAGAATAAAAAATTAAATGAAATTCTTTTTTTCTCCTCTGTACTTTGGCCGTAATTCAGTTTTCTTTTTTGAAAAAATAGCTAACAATACTTTCAGTTAAAAATTTTCAGGGGTGAGGGGAGTGGGGGTGAGCTGGTTCAGCAGGTCAAGCCTATGGACCTTAGTTTGATCCCCAGGACCCCACACAGGAGAGGGAGAGAACCACCTGCAAGTTACCCTCTGTCCCCCACACATGCCGTGTTACACACATGCTTACACGTGATACGTGCACACAACCACAAACAGATAACTAAATCAATGAAGGGAAAGTTAAAATCACTTAGAAACAAGGAAAGCTTTCTTGGGTCTGAGAGGTCAGCTCAGTGTATCAATCACATGTCTGAGGACTGAGTTTGAACTCCCATGTTAAATGCCTTGCCTGGGGTGCACAGCTGTGACCCCGGCACTGAGAATGTGTAACCCGAGACAGACATGATATGACCCCACCCCAGCCCCTGCAGCTCACTGGCCAGCCAGTTCATCTGGACCAGTGAGCTCCGGGTTCAGCAGGGGACACTGTCTCAAAAAATATAGGGGTGGGAAGAAATAGAGGAAGATGTTGAACTTTGATGGATGAGACCTTTGTCTCCGTTTTGGCAGGTGGCACTGTCTGTGTGCTTAGGTTTTTGGCTTGAATGGAACTTCATCATGGAGTCGGTTGTGCTAAGGTCTGGGGAACCTACTGAAGTCTGGTGCCCTATTCTTAGTCAGTGAGTCAAATCGTGGACTCATCCTGCTCTAAAGAGGTGTGGTCAGTCCTAAGGACCATTAATTTTACTAAATTGAAACATAATTGGCCATATAGTTTAAAATGTAGAACTCCACCATTAAGCCCATCAGGATGAGAATTAAAGACCCAGGAAGGGCTGGTAGTAGAGGAATTAGCTAGGGGGACCAAGAGAACAGACACTGGTGTCCATGATCTGATTTACGGCCTTCTCTGTTTGAGATTTGAGTTTGTTTAATTACTCCTGATTGGTTAGCATAGAAACAGCAGGTTCCTCCCAAAGCCAGATATAGTTTCCTTTAACTCATGAGAAGTCTAAGCCTCTCCAATTTTGCAGAACCGTGTCTGCAAGGAAATCTGTTGTTTTCCTACAGAAGCAGAAACGTTTGCTGGGTCCTGATCAACCTGTCTGCTTAGTTTGGAAAGCATCAGAAGAAGCACATTTAGTTAAGCCCACCAGGTAGGCTTAGAGGCCCGGTAATATTGCTGTTATCCAGATAAGTTAACACCTACGGCAGACTATCAGGCATCAGAATAAGGGGAAGTGCCTAGGTTAAACGTGTTGGATGTTGGACAAGTTTTAACCCCTTTAAAAGTCCTCTAGCTTTAATTTGGGCTGCCTCCGTCAAAACCAGTTTTGTCAGTCAGTGGTCTGCCTGTCTGGTTAGCTCCTGTCCTTGTGTGGCACAGGGGTTAGGGGTCTAAACATAACAGGTAGTCATGGCTGATTTCTGGCTGGGAATGATTAGCTCCATCCCAGAGTCCCTTCCTGTGGCTTAGACTCTGATTCCCCAGGTTTTCCATCTCCCGAAGGCCAGAGTCTCTCTTATGGAAACTCCAGACTTTTTATTTTGCGGCCATTGGATTCCATTTCCCTGTTGGGCATTTCTTGGGAGGGGGCTTTTTTTTTTCTAAATATTCATCTACGTGTTTTCAGGAAGCCTCTGTTTTTGCAGTGAAAACTCCATTTTGGAATGACAGGTAGGAGTCCCAGCTTCAGGGCTTGCCTAGAATTGTAAGCTTTGTATTCCTATCTCCAAAGACAAACTCTCCTGGTCTTCCCTTTCTCCAGTACAGCCAGACACTTAAGTGGGCATCAGTGAGGATATGGGCTGATGTCTGTGGCCACATTAGTTATCCTTGTATCCCTGTATCTGTCTCTCTCAGTTCCCAGGTCCAGGCCTGAGAGTGGTTGGGATGAGACCATGACCCTACTGTATTAATACCAAACATAAGACTCAGAAGGAGGTAGAGGGGCAGGGAACAGAAGGACCTGGGGCCCAATGAAACCCTCATTTCAATGGGTCCATAGTCCAGAGACAGTTCATTTGGCATCAGCGCCTATGGCTTCTGCTTTCTTGACCTGGGTGTGGTGGATCCATGGCGTNGATCCATGGCGTAATGCCGGCTACCTTCACAGCCATAGGAGTGGAGGGAATCGCCAAGTCGGATCAGAAACCACATTGGTTTCTGAGTCCCTTTGGCTCCCTGCCTGACCAGACAGCACCGCTGGACTCAGACAAGGGGAAACTGGTGTTGGATTCAGTGGTCAGCTGGGTCTCTCAGATAGTTCACTGAATAGCCTTTCCGGAGGGCTGGAGGGTTTGCAGCGACTTGAGACAGAATGGTTAGAGAGTTCTGCCAACCGCTGGTCTCTGAGCCTGGCAAGCAGTGGGGAGCTCTTCCGAACATCATCTCACGGGAGCTAAATCCTTCCCTGTATGGGGTGCAGCAGTTCCAAAGCAAAGCAAAAGAAGGTTCATCCATTCTTTTCTGGACTCTAATGAGAGTTTTGTTAGAGGTAAGGTGGGTTTTTTGTTTGTATTTGTTTGGTTGCATACTTTTTTTCCTACATGCCCCAACTCAAGGTCTGTATGAGCAATGAAGTTTTCAATCTATGTCTAAAGCTTTTAGCTATTAACTGAGAGGTTTTGGCTATGAAAGCCAGACCATTGCTAGGGGGAGGACAAATCAGGGAACCAGTTCCTCGGGGGGCTTGCTAGACTCCTGTTTGAACCATTTTAATCTAGGCGAGGCACACTTCTACCCACTGGAAAAGATATTTATAAAACCTTTCAAGTACTCGTATCCTCCCCTGGGTGGCCAGATCTCGGTTGTCGGTTTTTCCAGAGTTGGCCAGGGTGCTGGTCTCTCATTTGCACCCGCTTCCTGGAAAGGGCTCATGGTTTTGGATTGACTTGAGCACACCCCTGGCATCGGGCTAAGACATCCCACACTAGACTGTCCGGTCTAAGCATAACATACCTTGGTCGGACCAACTCAGCAAGTTTTGGGGACCCCTGGTGAAGGTCAGTTACCAGAGTCCGGCCAGTTGTTGACCTGTGCCTATGTCATTCCGTCACCCTGTGGGTTTGAACTGTCCCTTTCTTCGTTACCATGGAGTCTCAGGCAGCATGGGGGCGTGGTCTGTCTTCAGAAGATCAGTAGTTTCTACTGCTCTTAGTGCTGTTTGCTGGGCAGCCAGGTCAGCGGCCCAGCAGTGGGGGACAGCAGTTTGTACGGGAAGCCTCTAGGAGGGCCAAGATTTTGTTTTGCTTTGTTTTTCCTCACAGTTGAGAAGCCCTCTTTATAGATCATACCATGGGCATGCCCGGTAGTAAAAGCATAACAAGTGTCCCTGTATGCGGTGGAGGACTTTCCTTTTCCCCATCTGAAAGCTTGGGTCCCATTAATCAGTTCTGTTCTCTGTGTTCAGGGCTTGGGCCCAAACCGTTTTGGTTGAAGTAAATACTGCAACTCCCATGTACCTGGTTTCATCTCTCATTTAGTGACCATCATGGGTGAGCATCTATGGGTTATCGCTGGGCAAGAGGGTGGTAGGATTAATAGTAGGGAGCTTTCTCAAACTGGACTTGAGGGTGATCCAGGAGTAGGGCCTGGTACTGGGTTACACAGGAATTAAATAGCCAGCATTCTGGTGTTCCCTGGAGGAGGGTCACCATGGCATGGAGTGCTGTGAAGTATCATATACCAGAGTTAACGTGTGTGTGTGTGTTCATTTGTTTAATTAGGCTAGTAGTAATTGCCACAGCTCTTAGACAGGTGGGCCATCCTGTGACTACAGGGTCCAGTCATTTGAATAGGTATGTCACAGGGCTTTTCCATGGCCCCAAAGTTTGGGTTAAACCCCCTTTTATAATGTCTTTGTTTTGTGAACAAACAGTTGAAAAGGTTTGGAGATGCCTGGAAGAGTTGGGACTGGACCCAAAGTCAGAGTTGTTTTTAAAACCTCGGGTGCCTTTGTGTAGTCTCAGCCCAGATTAGGGGCTCAGCGCCCCCACTCTGTGCTGGTGTGTAGCGGGCCTGCTGTTTCTACAAACTCTAGCCTAGAATTCAATACTTGTTCAGTCCTGAAGCTGAATGTCTTAGCCTTCCGTGGTGAAGAGTAGATTCCAATTCCCGTGAAGGAATACTTCAGCAGCTGAATAGATGAACTTAACAGCAAAAGTGAAGGCAAGCAGGAAAAAAAAAAGCAAACATTTGCTTCTTCTACTTTTTTTGTGGATTGCCATCAGAAGGCGTGGCCCATACTTAGGGTGGGTTTTCCCACCTCAGGTAATCCAATCAAGACATGCCTTCACAGGTGTACCCGGCTGATTAGTTAGGTTCTAGTTGATTCCAAATGTATTCAAGTTGACGACCAAGACTAACTAACCATCACAGTTACAATCAGCATCCTGTCTACAGATGGCAGCATCCATGTTAGGAAACACTAAAGTATATTCTCATAGTATATTTTAGATGACTGTATCTTACTTTGTTACTATGTTAGCTCGGTGTGTGTGTGTCTGTGTGTGTGTGTGTGTGTGTGTGTGTGTGTATCAGCATGTTGCAAATGTTGCTGTTTAACTGCACAGCGGCCCTGGAGGGACTGAAGGATTGTTACATTTTACATATGAACAAGTCAGTGTGCGTACCAGGCTTTCAGACTTTGTCTGCCTCCCCGGGGGACTGAAGGTCACACAGACGTGTTCTTGACAGGTTTCTTGGAGATGTAGGCAGAATACATGACTATGTAACGCATGAGCTCGTTATGAAGCAAAACAGCCAATTCTCAAGAACCGTTCCAGAATACAGAGGAGTTCAAAGAGTCTCTACGCTTGAAGAGCACTCCACACCTGGCCCCACGATTCTGAGCGCAAAGCCTTGCACTGTTCAATATTATTGGAGAAGCCTTAGGCTGTCCATGGTTTGAGCAATATGAGCCAAGCTTCCAGTGTGGCCTAAGAATCTGAAGGGATTTACAAATCCGGTTGAGAAAATGTATTTTAGCATGCCAGATTCTGTTTACGAAGTTGCATACATAATATCATCCTGCATGTAGAGGAGACCCAAGCTGCACGGAACTGTCTCCCTCTACAGATCTCTGAAAGAGTGGTGCTTTCAAAATATACATGTTACTCAATTTTAAATCACAGGTCCACGTTCTTAAGGTCTGATCTGGTTTTGTGGTTGCTTTTTGTTTTTGTCATGGGCATTGCTGATGGTGAAAATGTGAGCCCGTAAAGAACATAGGCATTGGATGTTAACTTTTCAGGCTTTTTCATAAAGAAAGGCTTTGAGATGTTAATGAGACTGTATGTAAAAATGCACCCCAGCGTTTGCTGATACACAGTCTTCATCGTCACGATTTGCATGAGTTTAAACTGGGAACTTACTGGCGATCTTGCACCTGCACCCCCAGTTTAGGGCCCATTTTATCTATTTTTACAGAGGCTCCCATCTCAAGTGAATGCCCAGCTTCTACACAATCAAAAAGAACAATGACCTCTAATTGTCGCCAGCCTCCCAAATGATCCATTGAGAAAAATGAAATCCGCTTCGCTGCACTGTCACCATGGTCTGCCCATCCCTTTTACTCACTGCCATTCAAATCTCAGCCTTCGGAGTTTATATACATATATATTTTTTTTAAATCGCACTTCGCAAGAAGGGAGCGTCGCATTTCCTATTTTTACTCACTAATCATTCCTCATGCTGCAGATTTTAGTCCCACTTGTATGTTGAATTATAATGACAAGTAAGCAACTAATCAAAGCCATGGATCCTAAAAACTTTTTTATGCTAGTATGGGCAGGAGATACTGGTTCATATATGTGGCACGCGTGTGAGTGTCCATACATGTTTGTGTGCATGCATGTGGAGGTTAGAGGTGAACATTGAATGTCTTCCTCTGCACTCTCCACCATATGTGTGTGTGTGTGTGTGTTGGATGCAGCTTCTCCTGTCTGAACCTGGGAGTTTACTGACTAGCTAGACCGACAGCCCAGGGAGCCCCAGGGATCTTCCTGTTCTTCCCCACATCCCTAGCTAGCCCTGATGGTTACTGTCAAGCACAGCCTTGCCCAACTCTTTACGTGAGGACTGGGGATCTGAATTCAGATACTCACGCTTGAACTGCGTACACTTTACCTAGGGTCTTAGTCAGGGTTTCCGTTGCTGTGAAGAGACACTGTGACCACAGCAGCTTTTACAGAGGAAAACATTTCGTTGGCACTGGCTTACAGTTCAGAGGTTTAGGCCGTTATTATCGTGGCAGGAAACATGGTGGCGTGCAAGCAGACATGGTGCTGGAGAGGGAGCTGAGAGCTCGACCTCTTGACCTGCAGGCAGCAGAAGCGACTGTGACCGTGTAAGACCTCAAAGCCCACCTCCACAGAACACACTTCCTCCAACAAGGCCACACCTACTTCAACAAGGTCATGCCTCCTCATAGTGCCGCTCCCTATGGGCCAAGCACTCAAAGTCTATGGGGGCCATGCCTATTCAATCTACCATACCCACTGAGGAAGTTTTCCAGCCCCAAACCTAGACAGTCTTCAGTGGCACAGCAATCTCAATCCTTACAGTACTTAATCTGATAGCCTTTCAATTAATGGGCCCATCCCCTCACTGAATCCCTCATTTGGCACCTACTGTCTTCCTATGTAGTAATACAGGTACTGTGGACACAGTGAATTCCATAATTCGGTCTTAATCTAATCTCATCTGTGACTAGACATGTATCCAGGCAGGTAACATTAATGCTATCAGAGGGTCCTTGGGGACGGTGCACACTGGTACCACGCTTTCATCAGTTGTCCCTTGGGATGCTGAGCAAGGATGGCTAGAAATCAGTTTTAAAAACAGGGCTTCACATATCCCAGGCTGATCTCATCTTACTGTGTAGCTAAGGATGACCGTGAGCTTCCGATGCTTCTGCCTCTCCCGCGCAGGTGGTGCGATTGCAGAGTCCTAGCACTGTGCCTCATTATTGAATGAGTCCACCAAGTGAGCCGTGCCCCTAGCCCACATTCCATTATTCTAAGACCCTCTAGAAATCTCTTTCAAATATTATTTCCTACTTTCTAAATGTGGACACTCAGTTTGTTGTAAAGCTAATGTATAGATCAATCAAATGTGTTCTCTGGCTAAAAGTAATAGCAGGTTGTTATCCCGTGGTCTTTGGCACAACTAGATACCCTAAGACATCTTTCAGTATGACACTGTCGGCATCCAGGTACATATTAGTCGCTAAAGTTATCCAGACATGGTTTTTCAGAGGATTTTCTGAATTCCGAGAGCAATAGGTATAGGTCAGTCTGCCCAGCTCTCTGCTAGGTGGGGGCAGCCAGGTAAATGCCCAAAGAATGGTTAGTGTAATTGGCAGATGATTGAGCCTTACGCTGAAGGTTATTTTATTGGCATCTCAACATGGATATTGACGTAAACATAACATCTCTCTGAAGAATGGCTTCAGTGTGCAGGAATCTTAACCCTTGGCTAACTGTGTACATCTATTTTTATTTTTCTTTGTTTGCTTTGATTTTTTTTTTGAATTTTTTTTTGTCTTTGGCTTTTTTGAGACAGGGTTTTTCTGTAGCTTTGGAGCCTGTCCTGGAACTAGTTCT
>LOEQ01001373.1:154228-168988 GCA_001685075.1 Bramus lutescens
TGGCTAAACGGAGGCCTGACGAGCTCTAATGGTCTAGGGCCACGACATAAGTCACTGGAAATGTCAGGATTTGAACTTAGACTTTTCAGATGCCACTGCCCGTCTGCAGATCCTCAGGATTTAAGCTGAATAGAGCAGGTCAGCTGGTTCCTACCTTTCACAGGTTTCCCCTAAGCTTGTCCAGGTACGCTGCTGCCCTGCCTCCAGCCTGAGTACCACGCCCCACTCCCTGGGCCACGCCCCACTCCCTCGGCCCCGGCCCCGCCCCCACTCCCTCGGCACCGCTCCCTGTTTAGCCTGGGTTCTCTGCTGAGTGAAGCCGGAGATAATGAGAGACTTCGCGTCAGCCATTAGTTTAGTCTTGTTCCTTATTAAGCCTTAATTGGAGAGGCTAATGTGCAGCTAAATTGGCTGCTGCGTTTTCCTGTTCTCCGGCCCACACACGAGGGGAGGCGGGGGATGAGTGACAAGCGCTAACGTGGCTTTGAGGACAGTCACCGAGGACCGGCAGCTGTCCACAACCCCATAGTCAGCAGGAAGCTAAGATTTGACCGCGCTTCTTTTTCTACGTTGAAATGTCTTTTTTTCTCCTCAAAATAAAAAAAGTCTATCAGCGCAATCTAAAAATTACCAAGTTGCGTTGACTAGCATGTGACATTGCTTCCAGGTCACCTGTCTACTGACTACATACCACATACAAGCTACTTTCGTCACAGTAGATGCTAGACCTTTTTCCGGGTCCGTAAGTTCAGCTGATCACTGATGTAACTGTCGTGACCAGTCCTCGGGTTGTAGCCTTTAAATAACCTCCCGCTGAGCACCAGAAAACAATGCCTAGGGCTTCTTGTTGGCCATCTACGTCAGCCACCTGATTTTCTTCCTGTGATTTTTAGCTTTTTTCTTCAGACTGATGGCAGGACCTCCCTCTTGGCCCTTCTCCAAACAAGCAGTTTGGTTGACCTTGGGGGAGGAACCTGCCCAGCCCAGGTTCTCCTTGAATCGGAGAAGCGAGGCTCCGTTCCTGAGTGAATCTAAGCCACTTGGCTCTGCTGGGGGAGGGGGAGGGGCACCCCACTGGCTTTCCTCCAGGCGCCAGCTAGTGAGAGAAGCCGCCCCTTATCAAATTTACGAGTGTCCACATGAAAACAGCCAGCCTCGAGTGTTTGTGACCGTAATCCTCACAAAAATCCTTCGTGGAGGGTGTGCATTGCTGCAGCTACTGACCCGGAAGTGGAAACGGGAAATAATGACCCCAGGCGCCTGAACCTGGTGAGCCCGAGAGCTGCTGAAATCCCCTGGCTGTGTTTGGACAGGCCAGAATCATTTCTCACCCCTTACCTACAATATGAAGGGGCCGGAGCTTACATCGCCGTCCTTTCCACTTCTAACATTCTGCGAGCCCTGCTAGCCACTCCTAATCCTCCTGCCAAACCCCGGGATTAAGTCCTGATCCGACAAAGGGAACAGAGAAAATTGCTTTGAAAAATTGGTGGCAATTTTAAAATTCAGAAGAAGGTCTTTTCCGTCCAACCTGGCTGTTGAATCCCAACAAGCTGTGAGAGAAAGTCACGGCTTTATCCTAGAATTGATTCCCTCTGGCCTCGATTCGGTATAATCACACAGAAATCATCCTGCCCGAAACCACCACTTTCAGAAACAACAGGACTGGCAATAATAAGCATTGAACAGACCTGTCTGACCTGAATGTGCGCCCGACGGCGAGCTGCCTGATCGGCGTGCCGCGCACGTCGCCCTGGGGATGATGCAGGTCTGTCCTTAAAGACTGGTCTGGGTAGCCCTGGTGGAGTATAGGAGATGCCCGGGACTGGAGGGCCTGCCCTATGGTCAGGGATACTCAGGACCCAGGGCCACAGAATTTCTAAGGCATAATATCCATCCACGCCCATGCTCTCAGAACGCAGGACTCTGCAAGCCTCTCCATCCTACGTGTCTGCAGCACGGGCTAACACAGAACTAAGAGGCAGAATTCACTTACACATGAGCCAGAGAAAGAACAATGTCATTATCTCGGTATCCGTTCTGCTTCTTGACCTAAAGAATAATCTTTAAGTTACAGAGGTGTGTCTTTGTTCCTGCAAATGCCTCTCTCTTGTCATGGAGTCTCGCAAGAGAAATGTGTCCTTTCGAACTACATCTTAAAGAATGACCCTTCATGTCTGTATGGAGCTCCTGCCAATTTCTCCCCCCATACCCCGTAGCAGTCTCTAATGGCTCCGCGGGCAGCGGCGCTCTTGGCACAGCCCCTAACAACAAACCTGTTCTCTGTTGCAGTCACACATCCAAAGAACAACTATTCCTCAAGAACCCCCTGCAGCTCCCTGCTGCCTCTGCTGAACACTCCTGCCGTGGCTTCCGGGAAACAAGGGAACTTTGCCCGGAAATCGTCCAGTCACAGCAAGCCCTTGGAGGGGAAAGTGGCAAACCCCAAAATGGTGAGCGGTCTTCCCAGCACTGCTGATGCCTGTCACCAGACCATGCCCACGAACAAGCAGGTAAGCCACTCCGGGAGTGCCTCATGGAGCTACATGCAGGGCCTCTGCAGGTACTGGTTCATGATGCCAGCAAGGGCACCGCCCGTTTCCAGAGGGAGAAAGTAACAGCTCTGAGCCACTGAGCTAGAGGCCCTGCCCAGGCTCCCTCGAGCTCCAAGGGCACTGGCTCTCATGTCCTTCTTGCCAGCATCTCCAGGTCCTGGACAGTCCACTGAAACCATTAGTGAGAGGAGAAGTGGTCATTGTTGTTATCTATGATTTTAAAAAGTTCCTGCTTAGGTTTGGAGTAACGGGTCACAGTCAGGCAAACTTGTCTTGCCAGGGAATTTCAGTGAGGGACACACATTTCAAAATGACTTTCTTGGTTCACTCCTGTTTTCCATGGCTTCTAAAAATACAGCTTTTCACGGGCGGTGGTGGCACACGCCTTTAATCCCAGCACTCGGAAGGCAGAGGCGGGTGGATCTCTGTGAGTTCGAGGCCAGTCTAGTCTATAAAGCGAGTTCCAAGACAGCCAGGACTGTTACACAGAGAAACGCTGTCTCGGAAAAACCAAAACAAACAAACAAACGGGGAAAAAAAAAAACAACTTTTCAAAGAACAGTCTTCCACCTCTCTTGCTGTCTCTGGGAGGGAATTGGTCGCCTGTGTTTACAAAGTAGAAAAGAAGCAGGGTTCAAATTCAGTGACGTGGGTGTTGAGTGTATTGCAGAGGTAGCTTTCATGATCTCTGCAGTTTCAAACCACTGGCTTGCTAGCAAATGCCCTGGTGAGTCGCCTTCTCTTGGCCTTTAGGAGTCTCTGCTGCTGACACTGCCGGGCATTTCTGTGGTCCTGAATGACTTCATGAGCCTGAAAGAAGTGGCTGGTTAAGGGAGCAGGGTACAAACGCACAGGCTAAGTGCATCTGGGCCCTGGGTTACAGAATAACTGTTATGAGTCCCACATCACTGTCCCTCCAGCAGAATTGGGGGTCAGTGAAGCCAAGGAGATACATACCCAGAATCAGCATTCTCTTCTCCCTCCCCTCTCTCCTCCCTCCCCCTCTTCTCCCTCCCCCTTCTTTCTCCTCCTCTTCTCCCTCCACTCTTTTCCCTCCCCTTCTTCTCCCTCCTCTTCTCCCTCCCCCTTCTCCCTCCTCTTCTCCCTCCTCCTCTTCTCCCTCCTCTTTGCTCCCCCTCTTCTCCCTCCCCCTTCTTTCTCCTCCTCTTCTCCCTCCCCCTTTTCTCCCTCCCCTTCTCTCTCCTCCTCTTCCTCCCTTCTCTCTCCTCCTCTTCTCCCTCCCCCTCTTCTCCCTCCCCCTTCTCCCTCCTCCTCTTCTCCCTCCTCCTCTTCTCCCTCCTCTTCTCCCTCCTCCTCTTTGCTCCTCCTCTTCTTCTCCCTCCTCCTCTTCTCCCTCCCCCCTTCTCCCTCCCCCTTCTCCCTCCTCTCCTCCCTCCCCCTTCTCCCTCCTCCTCTTCTCTTTGAAGATGGTTAACTTTCTTCCAGTTCCATTTGCAAGACTGTGGTGCTAGAACTGAGAATTATGTCAACCTGGCCTGTTTGCCTGTGATTTAGGGAGTAGGTTTTCCTGATACCATTCTTTGTGGTTTACTGGCTTCTGACCCTTACTTCATTTCTCTCTTTATCAGAATGGACCTTCTAGCCAAAGACGAAGATTTAACCCGCAGTATCACAATAGGCTAAATGGTCCCGCCAAGTCCCAGGGCGGTGGCAACGAAGCCGACCCTGTGCTAAAGAGCAACAGCCGGCATGAACACAGAAGACAGCCACACAATGGCTNTTCCGTCCCAAAAACAAAGGTGGTGCCAAAAACCAAGATGCCTCCTCGGGGACAAAGGCCCCAGAGGTCCCCGTGCATTCTGAAAAGCCCCGTCGACGGCAGCATGCTGCAGACAACCCAGAGGCCAGGCCTTTCCGGGGCAATGTGGGTAGGGTTTCACAGTGCAATCTTTGTCCCACGAGAATAGAGGTTTCCACGGAGGCCACGGTTCTCTCGGTCCCAGCTGTGACGTTGGTGGCCTGAGCTGGGAAAGGAAAGAGCAGGCTTTGCCTGGTTTTGGTTCCCTGCCCGAGGTGCTGACCCAATTCGCTACCAAAAGAGAGTCACTGAGAATATACAAACCCTGTGTTTGTGTCCTTCTCTCTCTGTCATTTTTACTCATCCTGATGCCCTGCTCTAGCTCGCTCCATCATGCCCATGCTTTGCTTGCTCCGTCGTCGCTTCTCATGTTAGCCAGGCCGTATTTACTCGCTGTTAGGAAAACCAAGATGTGGCTGAGGATCAGAGGCTCGGTTAGCCGACCTGTGTCGTCGCCGCTGCGGCGTCCATCCATTGGTTGTCTTTAGATTGGAACCAGAAATTCCCGCTCAGACAAGCGTGATCTGCTGAAGACACATGTGCTTTTGTAGAATTTAACATCTGTGTTTTTCTGAAATATAGATAAATATATATATATATAAACATATACTGCTTTATTTGAAACAAATTAAAATATGCTACATTTGATGCCCGGCTTGTTTCTTTCATTGATGGCTACCTTGGTGTGGAATGTTCTTTGTCGCACTTTTGAGACAGAGGTAAAGACTGGAAGTTTAGTGCCAAGCTCTGTTCCCTTTGAAACAAGAACTCTTAGGAAGCAATAACATTCCCTCTGTTACTATTCAGATAGGTGCTACACGCCCTGACATCATCGTAGGTGCCTCATGGTAATTAGAAACCATGGATGTAACAAAGTCTACTTCAGTCTAGCATTGACAATAGAGATGATTAGTTCATTAGAGATGACTGGTTCATGAACCAAAGTCCAGAATTAAAACATGCCTTGGGTCCAATTTGATCATGATTCTCACTCCTTTCTTTTAATTCTTAATTCTGTCTTCCATATGCTGACACTGTATTCAGAATAATGATAATGACCAACTTGCTGAGCTCTCTCCGTGGCTTCCGTGTGGGGCAAGTGTCTTGTTAGAAGTCACAGCAAAATCCTGGCATGCCATGACTTACAGACCAGATTGTTGTTGGTCACCCGTGGGAAGAATGAGTTAACAGAACAAGCTTGTTAGCCTATTAGTTAGCATGACCCAATCAGAGCCCTTGACACTGACATTGGGCTTCTCCAGAAGCACTGACTGTGTAAAGCTACTGTGACCTCAGAAAAGGAAAATTAACATAGAGTACCTCCAAAACCAAAGAGCCCCAATTCTCCCTCTTTTGACAGTAGGGTTTCCTTCGCTGGCTACTTCCAAGTGCAAACGCTTCAACTCCGTATTGAGATTTTTTTGTTTTCCTGGCAGCCCAGGTTCATTGGTTCTCTTCTCCTGAACAGCCCAGCCTTCAAGCCACACAGGCATCTCTTTCTTCTTTTGCCAAGTACAGGAGGATGTTTGCTCTCACCAGAGCTTTCTGAGGTCTCTGAGTGTACCCAGAGATTTAATAGGAATTCAAAATGTCAAGTCACATTCCAGGAAGGAAGGAAGAGGAACTGGTTCAAATGAGAAAGATGAATGCTTGGAACGACACTGTTGACCCCATCTGACGCCCTGAATTTATAGCTTACGAAGCAGGAGGATTTTACCCAAGTTTCGTATGTCAAGATCCTGCCGAGCCCCTGAAAAATGTCAGTCGCCATGTGACAGCCATAAAGATGGGGCAGATTATTCTTACAGAGGGAAGGAAAACGGACATGCCAGTGAGTTCGAGCCCAGCCGCTCTTCTCCTGGCCCTGCTCCCTCAAGTTGCCCTGGAGTTAAGAAAGCTCAGACACATTCCTGAGTGCAGAGCAAACACTACCAGGTCACTGGGAAAGACGAAAAATGCTGAAAAGTGCTCAGACCTGATGACATCTTTCCCCCCCTCGAGTTTTTAGCTTGGACTCTGTCATGGGAGCATTTTCCAATCTGCACTTTAAAGTGGTAATTAAGATATTTTAGGCCAATGTCAGTTCTTTGAAACAAATATTCTCTCACATTTGTTGACTGAGGTTTCAGTCCCACCTGGTCCTGCAGTCATTCCGCCCCAAAGAAACACACAAGAAGCATACATTAATTAAAAACTGGTCGGCCTATCAGCTCAGGCTTCTTAACTAATTCTTACATCTTACATTAACCCATTACGCTTGTCTGTGTTAGCCACATGGCTTGGTACCTTTGTCAGCAAGGGATTCTCATCTGGCTTCCTCTGCAGCTGGGTCACCACTACAGACTGCCTCTTTCCTCTTCCCAGAATTCTCCTGTTCTTGTTGCCCCACCGCTGCTTCCTGCCTGGCTACTGGCCAATCAGCATTTTATTAAAATGCAAATGACAGGATGCAGACCATTGTCCCATAGCATATTTCTTCCTCTCTGGTAGAACCATTTATTTAATCCAATGGATCTGGGTCATAGTCTTTCACTTCTTAAGTGTGTGTGTGTGTGTGTGTGTGTATGTGTGTGTGTGTGTGTATGCATGTTTGTACATTTGTACATGGACACCAAAGGACAAGCTCTGGTATCGTTCACCATTTGGATGTCCACCTTAGTTTGGTTTGGTTTTCTTCTTTCAGATAGGGTCTCTCACTGGTCTGAGGCTCCCTAATTAGATTCTCTGTGCTTGGTAGTGAGTCCCAGGGATCCACCTGGGGCTGCCTCCCCAGCACTAGGACTGCAGGTGCCTGCCCAGCTTTTTATGTGGGTTATTAGCGTCACAGTCAACTCGTTGTGCTAGAATGGCACACCCTTCCCTGACTGAGCCATCCTCCAGCCCAACTCTGCCATTCTCAATCAAGAGTGCTAAACGCCTTTTCAAAATCCAAGAGCTGTATGAACACTGATTTATCTACTTAACATACGGAAGTTGGAATATAGCCCTCTCTTTAACTCTTCTCTGATAGAGGTCCGAACTGTTTAATGGTAATAATGTGTGCATAATTTCAAATCTCCCCTACAGTTCACCACATAGATCTTCCATCCAGACTCTGAAATCCAAACTCCCTGATAAGGGTGCCCAATTACATTCCAAATTCACGCTTCACTGGGGAGTCTGCAGGTCCCACTCTGTGGCCATAAGAATATCGCCTGCCTGCATGCAATATGTTAACCATGAAGAAATTCACTCTCAGTAAAGACTGAGTTTAGGGGGAGAAACCAGTAACAGGAGTCCCGACCGAAAGCTCAGGTTACAGACAGGGCTTCTGTTCACCTCAGAAACAAGGATTTTAACTAAACATTCTCAGAGGAGCTTCATCGTATAAGGCTGATGGGAAACGTGACCAGCTAGGAGTTTTTGTTAAAGTAACAGACTTGAGAATTTTGATTTTTCTAAGCCTAGGTTTCAATACTGATTTAATCATGAGAAGCAGAGACCAGAGTTTCCTAGACCTGTTTGCTGTGAGGACCAGGAGGCTGAGCTTTTCCCCAGCTGTACAGAAGATGTCTGGATTCCTCACTGCCTCTGACACAACATTCTCTCTCCCACCCTTTATGCAGGGCCAGCGTTGTTGGCTGGTTGTGGTGCCCTCGTGTGTCTAGGAAGAGTAAAATAAACACTCTGCTTCTCCAGCAGACATTCTAGTGACAGCTTAGGAAATAATGTCATGTGGGGGTTTTTCCTCCCCCATTCAGAAAAAAGTCCCTAAAATTCAGGCACAGAAGGGCCATCCCAAATTGCCCCAGGAAGCAATGGTACTGATAATTTTTTTTTAAAGGCTACCTTTAAAATAACAAAAGAACCCAGCACTCACAAGGCAGACGCAGGTGGATCTCTGTGAGTTCGAGGACAGCCTGGTCTACAAGAGCGAGTTCCAGGACAGCCAGAGCTACAGAGAAACCTTGTCTCAAAAACAAAGAAAAACAACAACAACAAAATAACAAAAGAATCCATGATCGTTCCCTAACTGACTACTAATATAGTTGAGTTTTCCTGAAGCTACTGAACATCTTAGTAGTTGTAATGTTTGAGAAAAATAAGTATGAAGAATTGAGAAGTCCCTGGGATCATTTAGCTGAAAATTTAAACTCAATTTTAACACTATACGTACAAAACATAGGGTTGGGTGTTTTTTTTTTCACCCTCTTGCTTTTTATAAACAAGTGTTCTCATTCCCTACTGCCCTTCTGCTCCCAACACATGATGGAGCAGGAAGGGCATGTGGGCTCCTTAATCTTCGACTTCCTAGCTTCCAGAACTATAAGAAGTCTTCCTTAGAAACACTGAGTCTCTCTGGGTCCCCTGTCCCAGCAAAAGAAAGAGAATAGATACTAGGGATTGGAGAAAGAGATGACCCCACAGACGGAGACCACAGGGTACCTCAATGCCAGATGACTGCATCCTCTACTGGCTCCACCTCATTTCTCAGCTGACCAATATCCCTGGTCTGAATGTGTGGCTTCTGATGTCCTTAAACTGTCCATGTTGTCAACATTCAAACTGAGTTCCCAAGTTTCCCAAATAAAGAAATAAGGTGGCGAATTCTTGAAAGATCTGTAATTGAGCTAGAAATGTCTGAATTTTTAAGAAACCTTGACAGAAAGAAGTGACTTTTGCATTTTTCCAACTTGAGCAAGTATTGTATCTTTCTTTCTGTGGCAAGCCCTTTGCTTTTGAAACAAGTTTCTCTTTTCTAATTTCCAGCACCCCCCCCCCAAACTCATACCTGGAACTCAGCAGAATTTTACTACACTAATAAGGGCTTTGGGGTAGAAGAAGCCAGCATAAAGTCTAAAAAGGAACCTTACAGAATGAAAATCTGTTAAATAAACAAGTAGGGCAGAAATCCGGACTGGCAGTTACCATAAAATTCTATTCGTCTTAGCCACAGCCAGCAGCAGAAGCCATCTAGCTAGCAAATATGAAAAGTGTATGGGCTGTCTACAGCAACACACGTGCGAAAAAAGGGAAATTAGCTTCTCTGTAACAATGTAAACCATGTGTATTTCATGAGGCTGACAGGAGCAACGTGAAATGGCTCCTTCGAGGCCACACCACCAGCCAGCTTCTGTGAATACGTAATTCTGTGAACAGCTGGAGAGCAGTATTTTTCCCCCATTAGCTATTCATGATGTTTCTTTCCCTGGCTGTACTACAGTCTCAACCAAGTGTCGCCCGCCCACAGTTCACTGACTGGGGAAATGGCAACCCGTCGATGGTTTGCGAGGGAGTTTCCACACAAAAGGGAGTTTCACCATAACTAACAGGTTAAACTCCTAGTGAGTTTACAACACACTTTTGCTGGAGTAGAAGCCCCTTCCGTCATCACGTTCACGCTTTCAATTCAGTATTTAATCAACATCAGTACCAGTGTGTAGTAAGCCTATTCACAGGAGCTGAAGGTGTAACACAGTCTTCTATAAGACAACCACCCATTCATGGTGTTAGCTTTTAGGGAACAATTTCCCACCGCAGGACTTTGTATGTATTCAAAATGCTACATCAAAAGATTTCTCAGGCCAAGTTAAATATGCTTGAGTCAATCCCTTCTTTAGAAATCAAGGCATAGCTAGACAGTTTCATCGCATTTAACCAGATAAGGTTGAGGGGATAAACTTGCTAAGGCGGTAGTAGGGAAGACAGGCCAAGGTTAGGAAGCCCTGGCCCCACCTACTCCAGCCCCAAGAGATGTGTGTCTCTGAACTACTGTGAATGACTTCACCAGAACTATCACTAGGACCACGGTTGCTAATGGTAACTGATCATTAGCACATCCTTCATTCTCCAGACAGCAGAAACCTTGCAGGGTCCGTCAGAAATCCTCTCCTGCATCCCTGAAGGTCTCAGATGTTCTGATCCACGGCCGGGGGCTGCCTCCAACCATGTGGAAATGTGCCGCTGGCGTCCTGGGCACCGGACACCTACAACTACAGAAGAGACCATTGAAGTCTCACACTAGACGGACGATCCTAATTCAGTACAGTCCTACAAAAAGTCTTGCCCACTGTTGAGCAAATTCCCAAGCTTTACACCCATGTCTTCCCTCGGGCAAGTAGACGCCCGGGGCTGGGATGACGGAATGTGCCCATTCTTGTACAGTATTAACTTTTCTCAACCTCGTTTTCTGGATCTTTAAGAACTAGGAAAGACTTCCTTAATTATGATGCTGTTCTGAAACTAAAAGGCAGTAAACAAAACATAGGAAAATACCCTGTGATCTAGAACACATGTCAACACAACCAAAATAAATCCAGTTAGGTCAGCCTCCAGCTTTTCAACTCACAAGAAACCAGATTTGACCAGGACCAACCAGTTTTCAACAGGGAGTCCCGGATGGGCACATTTTTCTTCGGATGAATAATGCCCACACATCTTCTCGACTAAAGTCACTGCCTCCTGACCCAGACACAGAAACGACTTTTCAAACTATACATTTTTCCTTTTCACTCTTTTCCTTCTTCCGATCCAGGAAATGCACTGACTTCTGGTGAGCTACCCACTCTTGTTGCAGAGGCTTAAATAAAGTGTTTTAAGGACAAAGACGAAATAAAACATTTTTTGAAAACTTTTTTCCCCCACAAAAGGCAGAGGCAACATCCAGGGAACTGTCCTCAAGCAATACTCTGTGATAACCGAGCCTTCAGAACTTGGCCTTAATCGTTCAGATGTGGACCCAGNCTCCGCTTCCGGCGACCAGGCTTCCTTTGCTGACTGTTGGTGTTTTGTAAGTTTGCCCTTAAAAGAAATACCCCTTTAAATCCCAACTGGTGTGGGATTGTTTATGACTTACGCCTTCACAGGACCAGCCCCAAATGCGTTCTTACCTTTATTTCCTTTTCAACTGGTGCAGGGGACGACACCCACTCCTTCGTGAAGGTCAAAGAGCAATGTGTGGAAGTTGGTTCTCTCCTACCCGTGGGTTGAGGGAGGTTATCGGCGGCTTTGGTGGTGGCGGTGCCTTTACCTGCCGAGGTCTTTCCTGTCTAGTGCATCCTTCACCCACGGCCCTCGTGTGTTCTGGCAAAGGCTGGGTGTGCTGTATGCAGCCATGTCCTCAGATTACCTGCTGTGAGATAGGGAGGCTATTGACGGATTCACCCATGATCAGTCTTCAGAAGTTCCGTTTCCTGGTCATCACGTACAAGCGTGCCTTTTATGTGTGTCAGTAACTGAGTTAGTGATTCAGAATATCCTACGTCAGGTAACAAGTGTAATGTCCAAATTGGTAGTCCCAAGAATGCATTCATCTTTAATTTTCAAGGTGCTTGAGTTCTCTAAAATAGCACAGTTTTTAAAGGTGATTAAACAGTTTAAATATTTCAGAATGTCATTATGGATCTTCAATTAAAAGCCTTTCTACTCAGCTAAACCACCTTCTTAGAAAGGGACCAGTAGATATCTATTCAAAGTTGGCTTTATTATTTCATGGATCAGCAAGACAAGAATGTCATTTTGTAAGCACGAAGAGAAACCCTACATAAATTCCTAAGTTCTCAAACTATCGCATGGAGCCGAGTTTAAATAAGTCATTACTGAAAATGTCATGGGTTTGTGGAAATGTTTTATTTATTTAAAAGAAACATTACAAGTATACCTGCCTCACTTTTCCAGAGCAATGCAAGTGTGTGCCCAGGACCCAAGTAAGGAGCACAGTGCTCTAGAGCCATCTTTAACCACTGAAGCACAGAGCCCATGAAAAGTAGAAATGGACAATCCTGTTCCCAAACGTAATATGTAAGAGTAAGCACACACAATTCAATGTTCATGAAAAAATAGAGAATTAATCAAAATATTTTGTTCAAAAATATGAAGTTCAAGTTATATGGAAACTGTATGCATAAAACATAGTGTATAAACCAAAGGACTCTTCAATGGTCACTTCTAAGAACAAATTAACTTGAATTAAAAAGTTAAACTCACTTCACTTCTCTTTTCCAAAGTACTTCAAACCGTGACTACTGAAACTAAAATCTGACCCATTCCAGAACCCTACAGCGCTTACCACATGCACCATGTGTGTCTGAAGAATCTGCTCACAGACCTAGGGGAGCCAGTCCAGGAAAGGGAATGGCCCGATCGAGTGAGAGTCCAAGCCTGGTCTTTGTGTTGGTCTCCTTCCCCTTCACTGCTCTCATCTTGTCTTTGGAGAACAAGCTGTGGCTGCACACTCCCGCAGAGACTCTCCCAGCCACCAGACAGTGTGGCCAGCACTGGTCCCCTCCACCCAACAGGAACCTATGCCAGGCCTCACCCCCACCGCTGGGCTACAGGAGTAACATTATAGGAGTGGCCAGACAACCTGTAGGAGTGCTGCAAAACAGGGTGTTTGCAGTGAATGCTGCTTGGTCACCTTGACATCAATTGACCACCTAAAGAAAGCTTACATTAAAAACTAGAAACCAAACTGCAAACAGACAACCTTAGGAAAACGCAAAGGAAGTAATCCGCAACCGCCAAGTCTCCTCCTCTACCCCACGTCATGGAACTCATTTTCCCTGCAAACACCCTAAACATCCACTTGGGTTTCCCTTCTTCTATCAGGAACAGAGTGCACTCGTTGGAATCAGTGTGCGGGAAGCCGCGGAACAGACAGGCAGTTTTCAGTCCACTTTACCCATCAGGCTGGTCTTCCCTGGTCTCAGTCTGCACACCTGAAGTGATGGACATCTCTGGAGAAGGCTGCTGGGGGGAGCTGCCCTGGCTCCCTGCTGAGGGGGTGGGCAGGGAAGGCCCCAGACACAGTGGAGTCCTCCTCAGCTTGATCACTCGGTGGGGCGGAGACTTCTTGTCAGAGAGGAGCACCTTGGCAGGCGGTGGCTGTGTGGCTGAGTTTTCAGCACTCTGGGCGTGAGGGGAAGCAGGAGCATGCCCGGATGCCCCGGTGGCCACAGGGCACTGGGCTGCCTTTCCATAGCTGCCTCTTTGAGACCGATTTGCCGTGGCCTGAGAGGAGATCTGGGCAGCACGGACAGGCGACACTCTCACAGAAGCAGAGTTCTTGACTTTAATTTGGGTGCTTGTGGAAGGGCCCAGAAATCTGACCGGCGTAGGACCAGCCTTACAGTTCACACCTTCGTCCTCACCGAGGGTTAGCAACCGCCTGGAAACACAGAAGCATCCTGTTTCAGCACTTCCACTTTAGGGAGCACTAAAGAGCAAGTCTGCAAAGTTCACATTCAGGCTTAACAAGAAGAGGCAGTAAGTTTACAGACAGCAACCCGCCTCCTCACTCACTCCCATAGAGGAAAACTGAAAGGGAACACGTTTACTAGAGACTGCTTCCGTGACTTTACAAACTGTGGCTTACAGTCGCACAGATTTCCACCAGGGAGAGTCTGGGGTGCTGGGCAGGAACCAGACCACACACCACTCTGTTCCCAAGGGCTCTGCGGGGACCCAGAGTAACTGAGACTAGGCGGTGCTTTTTTCCAAGAACTGCAGAATTTAAACGCTTAATGACAAGAAAAGGGGGTCTGCAGTCCTTGTGACATAGAGAAGCCTGCAGGGCCTCAGGAAAGGGGCCTACTAAATGGTACAGCTGTATCTGCCGGCCACTGTTGTCCTGACACCCACAGAGCCTGAGTGCCATGGGGCACATTTAGGTCCTGATACGACAGTCAAGCCCACTCTGAAGCTAAGTATTTTTGAATATGAAAAGTATTTAACACATTACCCAGAGAGTTCTGAACTCAGTCAACCATTCACTATAAACAGCCTAAAGGGAAAACACTGCCAGAATGGACCTTAAAACTCCTGACCGCCCTGCCTGCTCTGCCCTGGTTTCCACCTGACTGCGGTCCTGAGACACCTCTGAACACACAGGGAGCAGGGGCCTCCCCTGCGCACTTCCTCTCCAGGGTCTGGGGGGAGGGGCCAGAGGCAACTACAACATGGCGAACACTTGTCCTTGGAATTGGAATCATAGTCAGGTTTTATGAAAATTTCCATACATAGCCTAGAATGCTAATACACTCAACTTTAAAACCTCACTGAACATAAGTATACATGGCTTCCACTGTCTTGTCCACCATCAACAATGCTTCCTAAAATCCCAGAGAAAAGGTCACTGACAAAGAGGGAGGTCACCATCAGCCATTCCCGCCTGCTTTGCGCCTGCCTATGTAACTAGACTCTCCACAAAGGTACAATCACTGTTTGAGTAAAATACTTCGTTTGGGGGATGCTGCCAGTAGGGTATGCGCCATTATCCCTGGCCTCCACCTACAAGATGCCAACAGTAGGATATACGCCATTATCCCTGACCTTCGCCTACAAGATGCCAACAGTAGGGTATGCGCCATTATCCCTGGCCTCCGCCTACAAGATGCCAACAGTAGGGTA
>LOEQ01001373.1:179946-193793 GCA_001685075.1 Bramus lutescens
GGCGGGAGGGGCCCCGCCCCTGGTTCGCCACGCCCCCAAACACCATGCCCCGCTCCCAGCTCCTCTGATGGAAAAGGAAAGGTGCCTTCATTCCTGAATCTCTACCTTGGGTGTTGTCGTTTGCATAGGGCGTGGCTTGCAAAACTTTTTTTTTTTTAAGTTTCTTTAATTTAGTCTGTGCCAACTGTCAAAGACGGTAGTTGGTTTCTAGAGATATTTTGTTATTAGATCTTTAGAAATTTCGTACCTCGGAAGAAGATGGGAGTTTTATTCTTGTACAGGAAGGAAAACTGAGGAGGGGGGAGCAGCCATTCATTCAACAGTCTTGCGCACCTCGCACTGCCTTAACTCCCTTGCAGAACTATTAAATTTCTTTTTGAGAAACCCTACAGAAGTCATTTCCCCTTCCCTCTGCCTTGTGCTATGAACAAGGTATCTCGAGATTAATGAGACAGTCCTGTGTGCCAGGCATTCTGCCGCATCCAGGCTGAGATCCTCAAGTCTGCTTCCTTAGGTCTTAGGAAAGAAGCCAAGGAGGTGGAAGGCTGCTGTCCCTTTAGCTTTGAGGCGTCTTGGGAGACAGGTTCGTTCAAGCTGCTGTGATTTCCCACAGGGTCGGGACACTGAGAATGGACCACTATCAAGACAGCGCCATGACTTTACTTTCTAATACTGCCAAGCACCTGGCCGAAACAATGGGTGTGTGGGGGGGGTTGGTTCAGAGTTTCCAAAGTGCCACTTCATCACCGCAGGGACCATGAGGCAGGGCAGAACAAGTTCACATCTTGGGATGAGAAGACCAAGGTGGCTCTGCTGGCTTTCCCTTTACTCTTTTATTCTACCAAGGGTCCCAACCCATGGAGTGAGACCACCACGTTCAAAATGAGCCCTTCCCTATCACTTCCTCCTCTCTTGATGCGTCTGCAGAGACACACACATAAGTGTGCCTTACCAATCATGTCGGGAAAGGATTTCTGAAAGTATTTTAAGCATGGCTGATGGACTCTGCTAATGTGGTTTGAAGACAGACATAGACAACAGAAAACTGAATGAGCATCACAGCAGCCCAGCTTTATACAGAAAGCGAAATTAAAATTTCACACTGCATGGATCATGAAATCTTCTTCTTTAAGACATGCAAGTTTTTTGTGACACTAAAATATGTACTATCGATTCTTGGGTCATGGGCTGTAGAAAATCAGAATGGCTGCCTCTATACCATACTTTGTGGGAGACAGACACTAATGACAGTCATTACGGAGAGTGATACCTACCTCGGAGCAGCCAGGGCGATGTTGGGTTGAGACAAAAACCTGAATGGCGAGTCCCTTACCGATACAGGGAACTTTAAACCGAGAGCTGAAAATGGGAGCGAGTTCAGAGTTCACTTGCTGAAGAGACTTGCTGACAATATTTTCAGGAAGAGAGAGAATGGGTGGAAAGTCATTGCGGCAGAAAAGAACTTGGAAATCTGTAGCAAGAAAGGAAGCTAAGCTATCTGAAGCTGGGTGAGAGCAAGGGCAATATGGAAAATTAAACATAGCAACTAGAACAGAACAGAACAGTAGTAGCCAAAGCCATGGTGATGGCAATGGGGTTACAGATTGTCTTTAACAGGGGATTTCAGCTATTACTCCCTCCCCAGCGCAAGTGATCTTAGGAGATGCTAGCGAAATATGAAGTGAAAGCCTTGCTGCATTGGGACTCTGCTGTGCAGCTTCTATAAGGTTGCCATCCGTGACAGGACAGGGATTTGCCATTACCTATTGTCAGCTCCATGTTTTTCTATCAGTGTGCCCACTGGGGCTCCATGCAGACACATTAAAAGGATGTCAAGTAGAATAATTCATTATATATATATATAATATGTATATTATATATATGAATATATATATATATTCAACAAAGTCACAGAAGAAAAATTCCCTAACCTCAATAAGGAGATGTGTATTTTGTTAGTTAGGATTTCTATTACTGCAACAAAACCCTATGCCTAAAAATCAAGATGGGGCGGGAAAGGATTATTTGGCTTATGCTTCCACATTGTAGTCTATCTTTAAAGGAAGTCAGAACAGGATCTCAAGCAGGACAGAAACCTAGAGGCAGGAGCTGATGCAGAGGCCTTGGAGCGGTGCTGCTTACTAGCTTGCTGTCATGGCCTTGCTCAGCCTGCTTTCTTATAGCACCCAGGACCACCAGCCCACAGATAACACTACCCATGATGGCCTGGGCCTGTCTCATCAATCACTGAGTAAGAAAATGCCCTATAGCTGGATATTACAGAAGCATCTTCTCAATTGACATTCTCTTCTTTTGTGTCAAGTTTAAAGAAAACTAGCCCAGACTCCTATCATGTTATAAGAAACATACAGAATACCAAATAGACTGGACCAAAAAAGAAAGAACCCTTAGCACATAATAATCAAAACACTAAACTTACACAATGAAGAAAGAATATCAAAAGTTGCAAAGGGAAAAAGACCAGGTAACATATAAAGGCAGACCTATTAGAATCACACCCGACTTCTCAATGGAGACTCTAAAAGCCAGAAGGGCCTGGACAGATGTTTTACAGACTCTAAGAGACCATGAATGCCAGCCCAGACGACTATACCCACAAACATTCAATCACTACAAATGGAGAAAATAAGACATTCTATGAGAAAACCAAATTTAAGCGGTATCTATCTAGAAATAAATCCAGCTCTATAGCTCTATAGAAGATGCTGGAAGGAAAACGCCAACCTAAAGACAACAGATGACAAATGGCCAGAGAAAGAAATCAGAGAAACAACACCTTTCACAATGACCCCCACATAATATAAAATATCTCAGGGTAACTCTAAGCAAGTGAAAGATGTGTATTAAAAAATCTTCAAATCATTGAAGAAGATATCAGAACACAGAAAGAGCTTCCATGCTCATGGGTCAGTAGGATTAACATGAAAAAAGAAAAAAATGGCCATCCTACCGAAAGCAATCTATAGTTTTAATGCAGTCCCCACCAAAATTCCAACACAATTCTTCATGGATCTTGAGAGGATAGTTTTCAATTTAATATGAAAACACACACACACACACACAACCCAGGATAGCTACAACAACCCTGAAAAATAAAAGAACTGAAGGGGTCACCATCTTAGATTTCAAGTTGTAATACAGAGCTACAGCGATAAACACAGTATGGTATTGGTACAAAACAGACCTATTGAACAATGGAATCAAACTGAAGACCTAGACACAAATCCACATACCTATGGAAACCTGATTTTTTCATAAAGCAGGAAACACACACTGGAAAAACACAGCATCTTCAACAATTGGTGCTGATCAAACTAGACGGCCATGTAGAAGAATCCATGCCCAAAACTCAGTTTCAAATGGATCAAAGACCTCAATAGCAAACTAGATACTGAGTCTGATAGAAGAGAAAACGGAACATAACCTTGAACTCACTGGCACAGGAAAAGACTTCCTGAACAGAACATCATTAGTACAGGCATTGAGATCAACAATTAATAAATGGTACCTCATGAAACTGAGAAGCTTCTGTAAGGCAAAGGATACATCAATATCACAAAGCAGCAGCCTAGAGAAGGGGAAAAGATTTTTACCAACTCCACATCCTAATATCCAAAATATATTTTAAAAAGTCAAAAAACAGATATCAAGAGAAAAAAACCAAATAATCCAATTTAAAGATGAAGTACAAATCTAAACAGAGAATTCTCAATAAAGAAAACTCTAGCTGAGAAAACACTAAAGAAATGTCCAACATCCTTAGCCACCAGGGAAATGAAAATCACAACTACTTTGAGATTTCATCTTACACCTGTCAGAATGGCTAAGAGCAATATAATAAGTGATCACTCATGCTGGCGAGGATGTAGAATAAGGCCAGCGGTCATCCATTGCTGGTACGAGTCCAAACTTCTACAGTCACTATGGAAATCAGTGTGACAGTTCCTCAGGAATCTGGGAACGGCTGTACCTCAAGGTCCTGCTATACCTCTCTTGGGTCTATGTCCAAAGGAAGCTTCATCCTATATAGAGACACTCACTCAACCATGTTCATTGTTGCTCTATTCATAACAGCCAGATATCAGAAACAACCTAGATGTTGGTCAACAGAAGAATGGATAAAGAAAATGTGGGACCTTTATACAATGGAGTATTTCTCAGCTGCTTAAAAAAAATGACACCATCAAATTTTCAGGCAAATATATGGAACATCCTGAGAAGGTATGCCACACCTACATAGACCAATATGGTATGTATTTGCTTATATGTGGATATTAGCTGTTCAGTCCACAATAACCAAGCTGCAATCCATAGAGCCACGGAGGATAGGCAAAGAGTAAGCAACCAGAGAGTTCAGTTCTTATTAAGAAAGGGAAATAGAATAGGTAATTATGGATGGATGTGGGGGCTGGACTAGGAAGATCTAGTGGGGAGGGGGAGAGAGGAGGGAGTTAAGGGAGGGGATATGGGGAGAAACAACTAAAATTAAGGGACATTTGAGAGACAGCATGAAAACCTAATACAGTAGGAGCTTTCTAATATATATAATATATGTACATATATGAAGGTGATCTAAAGAAGTCACCAAATAATGGGGGAGACAGAATCCCAACTGGCCATCTCTTGTCACCAAATGAAGCTTCCAGTACTGGAATTGGATTATATCTAATTGAGTCGTTAGCCAAAGGGTTCCCATGGGACTCCCCAAACAACCCAGGCTGTTGCCCAGACACTCTTCCAACTGACAGCAAGACCCCATTGCTGAAGACACTATCTATACAATTCATTGAACATGAAGAAGTCAAGCTGGCGTCTACATAGAGCCTTCATTCCCAAAAGAGAAATGTAAATACCAAGTCAGCCACAACACCACACACACACATACGCAGAAGAAAAACAACACAAAGGAGGACTCCTGATGTGAGGCTTGTCATTTAATGTGTTCTCTCCTCAAAAACAATCTTACAGGGCATTTCTCTAGAATCGACTCGGAGGGCGCATTGGAAGGTTGATGCAGCTGTTATCCAGAAGGGCCAAGCTACATCGGGAGCGGGACAACTTGGCAGCATCACCCACATGGGACTGGTTTTATAGGTAGAGGAGACACAAAGATGAACGGGTCAAGAAATCTTACGCCAACATCTCAGAAGGCCACTGGGGCCAGGCCTGGCATTGTAGGATCAGATTCCCTGCAATGGGGCCCCAAGGATCCACTTCATGAAGCTAGGATACCAAGACCATAGGACATCTGCCTAAGAAAATACAGGCACAGAAGAAGCCAGACCAAAGGCAGATAAAGGGGCCAGGGCTGGCCACAGTCCCTGGAGCGCAGGAGGCTATCCCAATCCGCAGATGTCCAATGTGGAACCACAAGCTTTGGTGCTCGCCAGTCTTGCGTTGACTCTATCCTTTATTGCTATATCCCTAGTATGTGGAAGTATGTAACATGTTTATCGATGCTATACAGGCTCACAGAAACCACTCTACGCTTACCCTTTGGAATAGCGATGAAACTGGTGAAGACAGCGGGGCCTTTGACACTGAACTGAATGCATTTTGAATTGTGAGCTGGCCCTGAGTCTACAGGGAGGAGGGGCGGAAAAGCTATGGCGTAAAAGGGATACGTTTGGGTACCGAGTTGACAAGGATTAGATGCGTGGAGGTTAATATTGCCCATGCGAAATGATGCAGAATCGCCTCTCTCAGGCCCTACCTGTGATCGAGTTTGTAGACTGAGTTTATTGAGGCAGGAAGTCCTCAGGGTGGGTGGCACCATTCATGGGTAGGAGTCCTGGATTGAATTAAAAGAAAATGAAACCGAGCTGAGCCCTCTCTAGGGCGTCCTGACTGTGGGTGCAATGAGACCACTTGTCTTAAGCTTTGGTCCCTCATGACTTCCACACTGCAGTGGACTGTACCCCCAAACTGTGAGCCAAACCCCCTTCTTGGGCCTGCTTCTGCAGTATTTACTACAGCAATGGGGAAAAACTAAGGCAGGGAATCTGACTGTGGCGAGCATTGCCCCTTCGCCAAGGCGCCCTCTCTGACTTCTCCACGGATGCTTTACACCACACAATATTTTTCGCTTCTGTCAGGCAGTCATAATTTGTCACGGAGCAGTTCTACCTCCCAGACTACTACAAATAAGATCAGGTGGCTAAATGGAACAACTACACTGCTTCTGCTTTGTTTTATTGGTTTATTGATCTGCAGTGTCCTTTGCCGGGCTCCTGCTCTCAGAGATCATTTTTCTTCGATGATTTTTATTTCGGTCATGCTGGTTTGTTAAGGAGGGTTTCCTTAAATGTAGCAAACTTTCTCCCCTTTCATCTCTCCCAGCTTCCTTGGGTGTGTGGGTAGGTGTCTCCAGACAATCGAAATTTAATTGCCTGGAATTCCGCCTGAGGTATAGAAGAGCAGACAATTAATTGCTGAAGGAATCAAGGAAAACTGGGGAAGAGCAAAGGCACTGTCCACCCTCGGGGACTCTGTTAATTTAATTAACACTAATTGAGCCTCTTATAAAAACATCACCGGCTACAATACTGCCGTTTCACAAAGCTACAGGTAATTCATTGATTTTACAGGTGTGGCCTTCACCACAAGCCACAGACAACTAAAGACTGAGCCACAACTAACCATTTCTCCAGACACTTACCCCAGGACTCCCGCATCCCTCTGTTGTTCTAAAGCCCAACAATGGAAACCTAACAGAGAATGGGTTAAATTCTGCTCCGTTCTATGATAATTTCAGGTTTCTAGGGGTGTCTGATAAAAATTTACATTTTTTCAAAAGCTTTTAGACAGTTTTCAAATCTCTTATGCCCTCCCAATTGCTCTAAAAACAAACAAACAAACAATACCTGCAAGCCTTTAAAAGAAAAAGGTATTTGGATCACTTCCGTATTTAGACATCTGTGATTTCTCTGATTTCCGTCTCCTTTTATTATTTTAAATTTTAGCATTGTAGCTACAAAGTAAAGTCTGCTGCTCAATGCCTTAGCTATTTTTCCTGTTGCTGCAGCAAATACCCCAGGAAAGCACCTTAAGGAAGGAGGTAGCCCCATTCCAAACTGGGTTTCAAGCTAAGTTACTGTGTAACAAAGAAAAACCTGGGAGTGGGAAAGACCTTCTTCTTAGCCTTGTTAACAGCAGGACGTCTAGAGCAGCACCCGTTGTTAGCTTGAGTCTTGACAGCAGTCTTAAAGCGAAAGCTGATCTCGGAGCCACCTGGCTCATCTCCCAAGATTGCTCTTCCTTACACTTATTATATAATTGTTACCCTTAAACATTAACCAGACCCTCATTTTGCTTTTGCCATCTTGCTTAATCTCTGTTAAGGAAAAATAAACACAGACACAGCCATGATAATACCTCACATAGCAGAAAATCCTGCTATTTATATANTATATATATATAAAAGAATTGAGACAGTGGTGGCTTATGCCTTTAAAAACTCCAGCCCTGTCTTCCCCTTCTGCAGTAGCCCTCAGATTTGCAATGGACGCTGTTGTTGCAACACTGGTATCAATAAAAACGCATTTCTTATATTTCAAATTGAAGCTTTGTCCGGTGGCGTCTTTCCCTGGTGTTCTCATATTCTGCAACACATTCTTGAGTGGCAAACGTTTCCTGGAAGGAGACAGAACACCCATTTTGACTCACCCCTGCTGGGAACCCACAACAGACCAATGCATAGATACCACCTAAGTCCAGCTGGGTGAACCAGGGAGTTTTATCGCGATTATTTACAGAAATATGGGTGAGGGGTCACTTGCAGGAGCAGAAATGACTCAAAGGCAGCTGCATCTCCAAATCCCACCCCAGCATGGGTGACAGCTCACAGAGCTGGGAACCTGCAGCTCGCTGCTGCACAACCTGTAGACAGCTCAGCAGGCTGGAGAGCGACCCTTCCTGCGCCTCATTTGGTGGAAGCCTCACCCAGGCAGCTCCCCTGGTTTCTGCTTGCTGCAGGCAGCTGCTCTGGTCTCAGTCTTTACAGCTCCTTCTCAGAGAATCCTTTTTGCCTTTGACTTCCCTGTCTTTTTAGCATCTCAGCTCTCTCAAACACCTGGTTTTTATTGATTACTCTGGCAGGGAGGGGGGCCTAGTGAATCTGGTCAGTTTCAGGGACTTCCGGAGACTATTTCGAGTTGTTTGCCTTTCTGTTTAAAGATATTCCTGCAGGAGGTAGTGTTTCAATCTTGGGGGAAACAGTTATACAATCTGTTACGGCAAGAAAGATGTGGCAGTTGGGAGCATGAAGGAAGTGATCGCATTGCAACTGAAATCAGAAAGTCGAGAGAAATCAATGCTGGTATTTTGCCGCCTTCTCCTTTCTCCCCCTTTTCAGTCCGTCTAGGATTCCAGTCTAGGGTATGGGTGCTGACCACATTCAGGGTGGGTGTTCCCTCCTCTGATAAGTCTTTAGGGGAAACACCATCACAAATAGGCCCAGAGGTGTGTCTCCTAGGTGATTCCAAACCTAGTCAAGCTAACAATCAAAATGAACCATCAACAGTCTTATGGGTCTGGGCTCACTCAGAGATTCACCAGGACCATAAATAAATTTTAGTAAGAAGAGGCTTTTTATTTTAGATACCGGTATCCAGTGTGGGTACAGGACTGCACATCCCCAAGATGCAGCACCTAGTAGCCACACCAGTTCAAGGCTTGGCTTATTATAAGCAAACCCCACAAGCTTACATGTATGTTGCCTGAAGGGACACTAGCCCACTCTTATGTGTGCCTCTCTCTGACAGGCCTTCCCCCTTCTTCCCATTCTCTCTGTCTTGTTGAAAAACCATTAGATTACTTTCTAAAGCCAGCCATCAAGGTCTAGTCCTTTATTTGGCCACTTCCTCCTCCTGGGGCTGAGTACCAAAGTCCAGCAATTAAAAGCCCCTTTTGGTCCACCTATTAAGATGCCCAATTAAAACTAACTTAGGGGTTTCCCCCTTTACTTTTATAAACCGCCATTTGCCTCTGGGCCACATCTGTTTCTTCTCTATCCAGAGGCAATCCTTTGTCCCTCCGGGACAAATACTCCTTCCCCCCTTCCCTTCTCCTTCATCCCCCCATCCCTTTAACCACCGCGTCCTAGCCCATTCTAACCAGACCTCTCCTTCTCCAGTTCATAAAAGCTACACCTGCAAGGTCATTTGCTGCTGATTTTCTGCCTGAGTCAGGAAGCAGCCACTTTAACTTTTCTTCCCCGCTTAAAAAAAGATGTCTCGGTGAAAACGGGTGTTTGGGTGTGGTTTATGCCTAATCCGAGGTCTGGGAGGAAACCCTCACTGTTCAGGGGTCGCCTTCAATGCCTATGTGTAGGCAGGGTCTTATTTTAACTGTGATGGCGAAAGCGGCCATCCCCTCTTGTAGCAGGACTCGCCCTAACAGGCCAGTTTGCTTTTGTTTGTTTCCAGGGGCCCAGTTGGCTAAAACCTCTGCCCCATATTACCCCACCACGATGGCTCCTGCCTGGCTTCTACCAGACCCTTGGGAAGTACATTGAGTCTGGTAGCCAATCGGGGTCCTGTTTGGCCACAAGCAGGAACTGTTCTTGCTGTTTTCAGTCAAACAGGCCCCTGATGCAGCAAACAGACCCCCGATACCTCAACCACAGTGGCTGACCAGATGTCATAAGCCAATCATAAAACAATTTCCTGTGCCAGTAAGGGTCTATACCCAATCACTTCATAGTACACTTCACCCCAGCTGGAATCCCCATATTTCCTCCCACATCAGGAAATCCTGCTTAAAAGGAACCTGCAAGCTTCTCTCAGCGTCGCCATTCTCCCACTTCGTCGGATGGTTTGACCCCTGCATGCTGGAACTTTTGCTCTCAACAATTAAACGCTCTTGTTGATTGCATACATGCCTGGTGGCCATTTATGGGGCTTCTTGTGGACCCTAACAATGACTAATGTTACACCGATCGCTAACTTCATGTTTAAAAGTTTAAGATTTTGTGCTTTAGAGAACTATAAAGCAAACTGGACTTCCAAATGCGAAGAGCTGTTGAGCATTCATTCTTGTAATTATCTGGTCTTGTATGACTTCAACAAACCACTGCTTCCTCTCCTGTAAACAAAAGCTTGCTTTGTAGGAGATGACCTTCTGCTTGGACTAGACCAGTGGTTCTCAACCTTCTTAATACTGCGACCCTTTAATACAGTTCCTCATGTTGTGGTGACCCCCAACTGTAACATTATTTTGTTGCTATGTTGCCAGAAGTCATCCCTGGTAGTGAACAGACCCCAGCAGAATATGTAAAGAGTTGGAGAGGGAAGGAAGTGAGCCGGGCCATGATGGTCAGGAGAGTCTTGCAGCCTGACTGACTGGCAGCCAGAGGGCATCTTTATTTATACAGAATTTAGTACGCAGGGATACATTCACGTTGTTCCAAAACACAGATCATATCACTTCTGCTTTGGGACATGTATTGTTTCTCCTTGCTCATCCTTTAGTCATCATTAATAAACTGTGACGTCACAGAGGTGTTGTCTCCATTCATTTCCCGTCAGGTTTTGAAATCATTGAGAAACGGAGTTATCGCTGTTATTCATTAACCCCATAACCCAGATTTTAAGAATCTAGAGGCATATGACAGCCTGCTTTGAGACTGATAGCTCCGGTTGCTTCGAGGACACTAGACCAAAACAAAATCTCCAAATTCGTCTGGGCATATTGCCATCTCCCAAGCAGTGTGTTATTAACTATTAATGCTCAGAGTGCCCAGGGAAAATCCTCAGGCAAAAGATGCTGCAGATATTATTCAGATTCTGGCATAATGCGTCGTTTGCATTTTATACCTTTACAAATTTTGTCTATATGTCTAATCCAGGCATTCTGTTGGTCCTTGGTCATTTGACACCACAGTGGCTCTGCAAGAGCAAATTTTTCTAAGAAAGGGAGGTCCTGACATCTCATCCCTTTTTCCTCTCTCTACATCATTCTTGGCCCATCAGTATGAGTCTCTGTGTAGGGCAGAGGCAACTTCAGCTAGTCTAACTTTGTTACCACACGTCAAAAAGCAGCCTGAGTGTACAGTGGGAAGAGGCTTGCAGTCGGAACTGCGGCCAACTCCTCCAGCCCACCGAATCTTGTTGGCCTTTTTGAGTTTACTTTGTTTTGAATATATGTTGCTGCATAAGTACAGGGACAGGTGTTGCAAGAATATCTCACCACCTCCAAGGCGTGAGGAAGACCCTTAAGTAGTTAAGGACCTCTCCCTGAAGTGGGCAGGGAATAGTATGTTTGGGGCTTTCCCGGGGAAGCTTTGAAGTAGTACTCCTGGGAGAAGGCATAAATGATTCATAAGAAGTTTTTCATCGGTCCACGATCCCTAAAATGTACAAGTCCTCAGTGTAGACCTGGCGCTTGACTATAGAGAAAGGCTTCTTCTTCATTAAAATCTATTCATGCTCAGACTGGTGGATCTTTGGACGACCCCAGACCTTAGTCATCTTTGGAGCCGAGTAAACAAGTTTGATCATAGAAGCACAGGTATTATTTAGTCTTATGACCAATTAGCTTGCAAGTCCAGCAAATATTACAAGATCGGTCAATTTAAGAATAGTCTTCAACATCTGTAAGGGGGACATTGGCTAATGGGGTACAGTTCCCACAAACTAGGGGCTTACACATTAGAGGCACATTTTGTTCTTTGATCTCTCGAGCATAGTAAGGTTAAACTTTAACTATAACTTTAACCATCATAGAAAAAAGCAGTATCTGAACAAAGGAATTTGCTGATCAGAACCGTCTTTGAATTTTTTTTTGATGTTTTAATCAGCCTCCATTATTTAAAGGTGGAAACAAAACACAGATTTAAATGGCTTGGTCAAAATTAAGTGACCAGTAAACAAACAGGAGAGATGTGACAACTTCTATTTAAGAAACAGGTAACATAGTTTACTTCCACAGCACTAAAATCTGAACAAAAGGAACATTAGCATGGCCCCTGCACAAGGATGACAGGCAAATCCATGGAACATTCCAGATTTGTTTTTACAGGCATTCGCATGTATGGTAGCACATGTGCATGATCGTGGCACATGGAAGGCTGAGCCAGAATTCTTGCAAATCTGAGATGGGTCCAGGACTATAGAGTGTGTTCTAGGTTAGCCTGAACTACAGAATGAGACATCCCAAAACGGTTAGTCATGATACCAAAAGCTTTAATATTTAGGAAATGGTAAACTGTTTTTATTGAAATTAAAGCCTGTTGTTTTGCCAAGTACTTTAAGATCAACAGCTAGCTGGTCTGGAGCCTTAGAACAAGCATGTGGAAACTGTGGCCGAAAGGAGATATGCTTGTATGTGAAGAGGGTTTGTTTCCAGTTGGAGAAAACGCCCAGGCTATTTAGCGCGAGGGACCCATATTAAGGTCCTGCGTAGTTGGCTTTGGAATCCAGATATGACTCTCAATAGCCCTGAAAACCTAGTTATTTTGCAATTATATGAACTATGGAAAAAAGAAACCTATAACATATATTGCATATTTAATGAATTAGGTAAACTAGATGCGGGTTAGTTAACTATTAAGCCTTCGAGTCTTTAGGGACTATAACCAGAAGTAGTTTAGCTGGGTCTTATGGAATTTCTGGTTTTAGTTTGAATCAATTTGCATTCCAATTGCAATGTATAAGAGATTTTTATTCTCATAAGGTTTTTTTTTAATGATAGCCATTCTGGCTGGGATGAGATGTAATCTTAATGCGGTTTTAATTTGTTTTTCCCTGATGGCTAAGGATGTTGAACTGTTTTGCACGCTTACTGGTCATTTATACTTCATTTCTTTTTTAAAGGGAGGGGGAAGCTTGCAGCAGGCTAACGCATGTATTTGGGGTACACACGCAAGTTGGTTCTCTCCTTCCATCATCTGGGGCCCGGAGGATCAAACTCGGGGCCTTAGCCTGGCAGCCAACACCTTTACCCACTGAGTCATCTCACTGGCTTCATCTCTTGAGAACTATGTATCCATTTTGTTAGTTATTGATTGGTCCCTTTGTCTTTTATTGATGCTTAGTTTTTTTAAACGTTTTGTATCTTCTAGATATTAACCATCTGTGAAATATGTCGTTAGCAAAGATTTTCATCCATGCATTTTCCATTTCTTTCTTGTTGTGCAGAAGCCGTTTAATGTAACACAGTCCCAGTTGCCAATGGTTAGTCTTCTCCCTAAAACACCGGAATCCTTTTTAAAAAGTTCTTGCCCAGCAGGGCGTGGTGACACACACCTTTAATCCCAGCGCTTGGGAGGCAGAGGTAGGTGGATCCCTGTGAGGGTGAGGCCAGCCTGGTCTACAAAGAGAGTTCTAGGATATCCAGGGCTGTTACACAGAGAAACCCTGTCTCCAAAAACAAAAACAAAACAAAAATGTTCTTGCCTATGCCAATATCTTGAAATATTTCCCCTATGTTTTCCTAAATGGATCCAACTGAAGATCAACATACGAAAGAAATGAATCAGACACAGAAAGGCAAATATCACATTTTTCTCATCTGTAGACACTAGAATTCTTGATAGATCATAAAACCGTTTACACAGACGTACGTAACATGAAAGCAAAAGGAAGACGAGGGTACGGGAGGAAACGAACGGGAGACAGAAAGAGGAGAAGGGAAGGGGACAGGTCAGGGGTTCAATCCTGTCAAAACGTCCACTAGACCTAAATTTGTCATTATGAAGCATTGTACTGTGTGTGAGGAACATAAACTAATCTGAAACATTGAAGTGATATTTATGTCAAGATTTAAAGTTTCCTTCTTTTTTTAAAGATTTATTTATTTATTATGTATACAGTATTCTCAGTGCTCTG
>LOEQ01001373.1:205273-219257 GCA_001685075.1 Bramus lutescens
ACAGTGCAGAGTCAGTCTGCAGCCGCACACAGGCACAGTGCAGAGTCAGTCTGCAGCCGCACCCAGGCACAGTGCAGTCTGTCGCACACATGCACACAGGCACAGTGCAGTCTGTCGCACACATGCGCAGTGAAGGAGCTATTTTGCTGTTGTGTCTGTTGGTTTTCTGGTTTGCTATTTTAATGACAAGGCTGAGTTGGTCAACTATTTCATCATTTTCTCTGTTTTATTCACAAACAGTTCCATCAAAGTCCTTTTTTCCTGTCAGCTAGGAAGAGGAGAAGGATCAGTAAGCAAAGCAAGTCCGTGCAGCTTCCATTTGCAAGGTAATTGTTTAAAATTTGGTTAGGTACTGACTTATATGTTTCTGCCTTAGAAGATGCTAGGTTGGGCTTTGAGTGTTTTATTTACTCACATCCTAAAACCAGAAAAACAACTGTAGATAATTTGTTACGTTGCTTTGTTGAATTAGACATTTTCATGTGTTACCTGAGCTTGATTGCCCCGGCTTAGGTCACAGACTTCATGAAACCCTGTTCTCTTGGTCAGCCTGTGGCTGTGCTACTGAGGTGGAAATGGGAGCTGTGTGTGGTGTCTCGTTAGACTCGGTCTTCGGGGCTCTGGGGGAACTTTGTCCCCAAATGCAGATAAACTAAGTTCATCTATAGTAGTTTTACTTTTCTTCTGGCCTCTTTTTTTTTTCTTTCCTCCTCTCTTAGCAAATAACTCTTTCCACTTTAACATCATGTCTTAACCTGTGAGATTAACTCTCATTTTGGGTATTCTCTTCTCTAAAGTCTTTTCCTGTTTTGATTATTGGTTACAAGTCATCAAAGTACCCAGTTTGGACCCTGACATATTACACAGTAAACGCTGAGGCTGAGTGAGAATGGGCAGCAGTGGCTGGGGTCTTTGTCTGCTTCACTCGGCGTCTCTGGTGTGTGGCTTCATCACTTTGGTGCTTTTATCTGTGTCGAAGTATTACAGACCCTGTGTATTACATAGTGCATAGACATCAATTGACTTAGTGTAAAGGTCTTGTGTGTGGGGGTAGATGCACGTATACTATTCCTGTACATAGCAGGAAATTAGAAGGTGATTTCAAGAAGCATCAGTAGAATTATAGTTGTACATTGGGTAGTTTGCTGAAGGGGGAAACTTTGCATTGTAATAAAAACATTAAACAGGAAGACGTGTTTAGATATGAAATATCCTATACCACAGGAGAAAAAAGAAGCCTCCTGTCAGATCACATATCTCGCTTCCTATTTATTTATTCTAGTTCATTCTGTCAATTTATCTATTATTTGCATTGATACTGCTTTCTACCAGTACATTTTATTATTGTATTTTTAAAATAGTAAATTGTATTGTCTTGTACCTTTATTTTTTTCAAGCATACACTGGCTGTTAGGCATTTATTGTTTTGAATATATTCATATTCAGCCAGCTGTGGTGGTGCCTGCCTGTAATCGCAGCCCCTGAGAGGGTACAGTCAGATTAACAAAGGTCCAGACTGAGGGACATGTCACAAGTTCAAGGCAAGCTAAAAACTAGACAGAGGTATCTAAGTCCACAGCTGTTTGGTGTTTTGGTTTTTTTCCATGCATTCATTATTACAATGTGTATGGTGGGTGTATGTGGCTGGTGTGTATGGCTGTGTTTGTGAGTGTGTCTGTGTGTGGCTGGTGTGTGTACAGAGCTTGTACAGAGGTCAGAGGACAACATTAAATGGTCATTTCCTTCCTTCCAATGTGTGTTTTAGGGATTGAGCTCAGGTCCTCAGACTTCATGACAACTACTTCACCACTTGCACTTGTTGGGTTTTTTTGTTGTTCTTTTTGTCAAAAAGTTTTTGATAATATCCCATTTCTCTTACTAACAAGGACATTAAAATTTCCTATTTGTCAGGTTTCTAACTTCTCTTTAAAGGATTCTTCCATTTCTTCTCCATCATCTAAAGAGTCAAATTATAATTAATAAAGTGCAGTCAGTCTGCACAGTCAGCCTGGCTCAGAAAGCAAAACACAGGTAAAATTCCTTTGTTACTAGTTAGTGAGAGTTTCTTCATGAGCTGTGGGGTTAAACGAGGGCTTTTCCTGTCACTGTTGAAAAGACGACTTTTCTCTGTTAGTGCAATGAGTTCTTAACATTTCTTATTCATGTAATGGAATACAATGATTGGTTCATTATTATTGGTGTGTGTGTTTGTGCACATGATGTGTGTCTGGGTGTGCAAGCGCATGGCGTGTCTACGGATGTCAGGACAGCTTTGTGGAATCTCTCTGTAATGGGTTCTAGGAATTGAACTCAAGTCTTCAGGCTTTGCATGGCAAATACGTTGATGTGCTGGGCCGTGTCTCTCAGTGATAATATTTTTAAATATTAAACCTCCATTACATTGCTTTTCTGAATCACAGACACATAGTTGTTGTTTAAAGGTGTTTGCATGTGTGTTACAATGAAAATTATTCATAATTTTTTTATTGCAATTATTTTTCAGGGTTAGGTATTTTGGTAGCGCTGATTGATACGAATTCTGTTTTCTGGAAGTATATCATAAAAGATTATTTTTCCTTAAGACCTTGAGGAAAGTTATCTAAGTTTTCCTGCAGAGAAATTTAGATTGTATCTGACTTCTTTTAGCATATTTTATTATTTTTAATTATATGAGTGCTGATACTCATGCAGACTGGAGGCAGATCCTTCTGGAGTTGAGGCAGGAGTAGCCCAGCCTGGGTGGAGGGAACCACACTTGGGTCCGTGGGATGAGCAGTACCTTTTCTTAGCTGCTTGGCCATCACTCCAGCTGCTATCCCAGTTCTTTAATAATCCCTATGTTTTGCTTATCACTGTTTTCTTTTTCTTCACATAATTTTTGCTTTTCTTCTAACAAACAGGTCAGATTATTGGCAGATGTACAGTGGTATCTTTGTTTTCTAAACGATTTATATAAAACACAGAATTTCTTGTCTGATTTTCATTTGCCTTTAGGGTTCCATTAACTTCAGAAAATGACGATGATGATGGTGGTGGTGATGGAGATAAATGGAAAACAAAGTGTTCCAGCACAATTGCATCAAAGACGTCACCTGATGTCACCTCTTCGCTCTCAAGACAATCTTCTTCCTTACGCCAGTGTGACTTGGAAGTATTGCTTCCCAAGGAAGATAACCAGAATACATATGTCTCCAGTTATTCAGAACAGATTTCTTCTAGTGTTGATGTTCATCCTAAAGGTAGGATTGTTTTAGAATGTTTATGTAGTTGTTCATCAGACTTTCTTGAAGACAACAATGTCTAAAAAGTTCTTGAGTTGGTGTCTTAGTTCCGGTTTCGATAGCTGTGAAGAGACACCCTGACTAAGGCAACTCTAATAAAGGAAGACATTTCACCAAGGTGGTAGCTTACGGTTTCAGAGGTTTAGTCCATCATCATTGTGGCAGAGAGCATGGCAGCTGGAGAAGTAGTTGAGAGTTCTACGTCTTGTAGACAGCAGGAGGTGAACTGTGTCACTGGGCCGTATCTTGAGCATAGGAGACCTCAGAGCCCGCCCCCACGGTGATATGCTTCTTCCAACAAGGCCACACCTCGTGGGTCCACACAAGACTATGGGCCAATCACGTTCAGACTGCCACAGTCAGCCAGGTGTCTTGCATTACTAACTTGTACTTTCTAGCTTCTACCATTTAAAACTGCTGGTGAAAATTTCAACTAGAAGAAAGAAGCCTGACAAATGTCACATCCTCTGAGACCTAAGACTGTTAGTCTGGAAGCAATCTTAAAAAATGAGCAGGACTAAGACTTCCACTTTGTTTATTGTGATTTGGAAAATACTATTACAATGATTTAGTCTTATCTAATCCTTTTCATGGAGCTGAAAAGTGGGAGTGTAGATGGCTGTAGTGTAGTGACTTTTTTAATCACAACCAGTTACTGATTATGATGATAAGTTTTAGTTGCCAACCTGACATAATCTAGAGGCCCTGGAGAGGTAATCTCAATGAGAGATTGCCTAAGATCAGGGTTGCCCATGGGCAGGTCTGTGGAGGTTTTGGTTGTTTTGAGTTGGGAAGACTCGTCCCCTGTAGGTGGCACCCTTCCCCAGGTAGGCAGCACTTCACCGTTCCAGTGGAGAAGGCAAGCTGAGTGCAAGTGTGCGTCCTTCATTGACTCTTCTCGGGTACGTATGTCACTTCGTTTCAGGTTCCTGCTGCTTTGACGTCCTGACGAGGGTTACCTGTAACAAGAACTGTGAGCTGAGTAAACTCCCCTAAGTGCTGGTGTCTGTTTCGTCAGAGCGCCAGAAACGAGCTTGCTCATCACTCACTGAGAAGACATTTCATTTACACGGTCTTCCTAATTGATGTTCCTGGGCTGTAGTCCACGGTGCTCACAGATTGGTTGGAGATTTTCAGAGTGCAACACAGAACCCTAACTGTTGAGCTCAGAGCCTGCTGTTTCCCTTCCACAGCCGTGCTGAGAAACATTAACTAGGATAATGGGAGTGCTCACACTTCACACTTTACCTCTGCATCCATGAAAATGTACGCAGCCGCACCTTCACTCAGGATTAGGATGGGGTGTGCCCAACAGTGGCACCAGCACAGCTTCTAGGAACTCAGCTACAGGGGCTAACTGTGATCAGCATGAGTTGTGGATAATACAAGGATCTGAGAAGAATGGCTTATCACAAGTCCTCTCGGCAATAGCAAGTATGTTTTGTTTACTGTAGCATACTTACTTTTATATCTCTTTATTTTGCAGAAAGCCGTGATGACTCAGGCCGAAGCCGTAAGAGTTCTCTGAGTCAGATGAAAACTGCGCCATCTTCCAGTCTCAGCAGGGAAAACCCGTTACTTAACAATGTGACTGAGAGGAGAAAGCGGGGGTCTTCTGCAGAGAATCCGCACGGCACAGACTCAGGTTACCCACAGATGTCCAGTCCAGGGTTCAACTGGGACATTGAGATAAATGGTTGTGCTAATGAAACCAGTAGTAAAATGCAAAGAGAAACACAGTGTTCTCCCCGCTTCCCTTCTGAGGCTGCCGGCGACCCTCAGACACAGCCCATGGCCACAGTGCGGAACACCCATGAGTTTCAGTTGCAAGAATCTGTGTACGAAAACGCTGACATGGATTTAACTGCCAGTGAAGTGAACAAAATCATTGTAATTTCAAAAAACAATACAAATCAAAGGAAGAAAAAGACAGATTGTGGAAAGGAAGCGTTCAGAAAAGTGAAAGATCCAAGCTATGACAAAAGGAGAGAAAGATCAAAGAGAAAATGTAAAGGTAGTTCAGAAATGGGTGCTGAGGGAAAGGTGGAAAACGGACCAGAACGAGGTTCTGTTGTCTTAGGTGGCAGAGGGGACTCGGAAGATCCAAATTGTATTGCCGATACTGAGCCATCTCAGGCAAACATGCTAAAGGAAATAACCCTCCCGAGCAGCTTGGCTCAAGAGACCATCCAAAATAAAAAGAGGAAGCAAAGACGTACGACAGGTGAGCAAGAGGAAACACAGCCTTTCTCTTCATGTTCAGTCAGACTCCTTCAAGACAGTGAATTTGATCAGTGTCAGAATGCCCCACGTTGTAATAGAAGTAAGCCTTCTCGACAGACATTTGTGATTTGTAACTCAGAAAAGGATCTTTTATATCCAAACCAGAAGGATGAAGAGACCAGTTCTGAAAACCTAGATGTTGCAAATAAATTCCATATAGCTGATCTTTCCACTAAAGATAACAAAACTGTATGTGACTTTGAGACCCAGACTATGTTGGACTTGAAAAGGTGGGTCAGTGCGCAGCAAATTCAATCCAAGCTAAATAATCCTAAGCCGAAAATAAATCGGAGGACAAAAATAATTTCTAGTATGAACCAAATATATGAGGATACTGACAAAGATACCCCCCTCCAGACCCAAGCAAGTAAAGAGTCCACCTGTGGAGCCATAGATGCTGCAGAAGAGTTAGAAGCACCTCCACTTGTCGCAAGAAATAATGGAAGCTTACCTGACTGTCAGGCGCAGAATGTTCTGGATTTGTCCAAGCAAATCACCGGTATACACCCTGCTCGGATAGAGTCCCATGTTAGCAGGATCCCTAGGCACAAGGTAAATCGCAGGACAGAAGTAATCTCCAGGGTGAATAATTTTAGTAATGACGGAGGTGGTCATTGTTCAGAAATGGACGGGTCTTTCTTACCTCAAAAGGATAAAGACACCCCCAGAACCTTAAAAGATTTTAGTAAGTTTGAAGTGCCTGCTTTTTGTAACAAAGATAGTGCAAAGTTATGTGAGTATAAGACTCAAACACTCCTGGGGATGAAAACACATGACCATGATATGCTACCTGCTAGTCACAAGGATTCAAAAGAAGATAAGAAGCCTAGACAAAAGGCACTTCGAAAGACAGAAATAATTTCTAAAACCAGCCAAATGCATGAAAATGGTGAAGGAAGCGTGCATGACCCGTTAAATAAGAGGGTCTGTCAGAAGGTCAATAAATCAGAAATCGTTTCTCAAATGAGCCAAATATATGAGAATACTAATGCAGATGTGAATGATTTTAAAAGCTTTATCAAAGACCAAGTTGTTACGAGTTCCTACTCTGGAGAAATCAATAGTAATAAAGAGGGAAATGGTAATCCAATTCCAGATCCGTGTGTACTAGTTAAAAAGAAGAGAGACTTTCCAGGCAGAGCGAAGAACATCTTGACAGGAGGAAAGAGCAACCGTACTTTGCAGCTTCCAGATTCCTTACAGCAGTCTGTTGCCTTGGAGTCTGGATCACACCAGGACGGGAACAGAACAGATGCTGGTCCTGGAGAGCCGACTAGCCTGCCAGAGAGCCAGAAAGAGAGCACTGCGCTTGCACTGGGAGATGCCGGCTCTGTGGGCGTGGCCAAAGGAGGAAGCTGTCCAGCCAAAAGAGATAGAGTGACATCCAAATCAAAGAAAAAGAGGCCCATAGCTCTTTCTTCAGATACCCATGGAGCGGTGGAAATGACACCCAGCACTGACCACACAAAGTCAGGTGACTCCCAGCAGGCTGATAAGGAAAACTATTTGGAGGATGGGAAAATTGCCAAGAATAAACCAGACTTCTGCCCAAAGGCGTTGAAACCTTTATCTCAGATGTGCTTGTCTAACATAAAGAATTCTTCCTTTGATATGTGGGAGAGCTCACTACCTTTGACGACTTCTTGTAAAAATCTGCTGATGGAAGGAAGTTCTTTCCTGGAGAATGCATGCATCTTTCCAGCAGGTGGTCCTGCTCCTGAAAAGACAAAGGAGAGGGCTCCGAAAAGCTGCCGCAGAACGCAGAAGTCCGGAATAGGTAGGCCAAGGTTTTAGAGTTATATTCTTTTCACTTGACCACTGGTATATTTTCTGTTGAAATGGGCAGTTTTGCAGAAGTTTTAAAGCAGTATATGACTGCACATATAGAAACAGAAGAAATGAAAGGTTTGTACGTTGAGAAGGGTAACAGATTCTCTTGCACATTTGCAATCTAAAACCTGATTCAGGCTTTACTACAGCGTTATCTAATGATGGTATTGGGCTGATCGTACCTCTCTGTGCGTCGGAAGGGGATTAAATGTCATAAACACTTGTGGTGGTTAATTGCACTGAATTTATTCTAGGGAGGGAAACTGCGAGTTTGGGAAGGTGGGCCTTCAGTTCGTGTGGTCAGAGCAGCAGTAAGACCAGTCCTCCTCGCAGGGTGAGTGCACAGAGATGTCAGGGTCGCCATGCAGTGTGTGCGAAGTCGTTTATAAAGCACACCCGAAGCTAAGAGCAGACAGTGAGAAATCGTGACTAGAGGGAGCTGCAGAAATGATCATGTAGGTTGCGCTGTAGACTCTGATGGGTAGTCAAGATTTTCAGCATTAGTGTTTACTTTTGTTTAACCCTGCTTATAAAAATAATAGTTACTACCAATAACCAAATACAACGATGGGAAAAAATTCGCTGAAACTGGCTGTCACCATTTACCATTATGGATCTTTAATCATACACTATAATCATGCTTTATATAAAACTACTTACCCCACTTCTTCCTGAAAGCCCAGTCATAAAGATTTTCTTTGTCATCAGAGAGTTTGAAAGATTTTGTAGCATTAGACATTTGTATGTAAAAGTTTGTCTGCTTGGGACCAACATTTCAGTGTGTCTGTACAACACTGGAATTTACAGGCTAAGGCTAGTCTAGATGAAAGGGGCCCTAGGTAAAAGAGTCACAAGAGTCTGGGTGGTAGGATATGTTAGAAGAATAACTCTTCTTTGTCTGCCCCAAGGTGACACTCACACACTGAGTAGCCAGAGCTGTGTGTGTGAATGAGTGTGCAGAGATTGCGGTAGGTTTAGGGAGGGCGAACAGGAAGAGCTTTTGTGTTTTAGAGCTGAAACATTGTAGTCCTTGTTAGTGGTGTGCTGGCTAGTTTTATGTCAGCGTGATACAAGCTAGAGTCAGGTGAGAAAATGCCTGCTGTAGGCAAATCTCTAGTGTAGTTGCTTGATTAGTGAGTGATGCTGAGGGCCCAGTCCATTATCGCTAGTGGCCTCCCTGGTCCTATAAGAAAGCAGGCTGAGCAAAGAGGAGCAGCCAGCCATCAGCTCCCTCCATGACCTCTGTATGTGCTCCCGCCTCCGTGTTCCTGCCCTGAACCCTACAATGATGGACTGTGAGTGAAGCAGACCCTGCCCTGCCCAAGGTGTTTATGATGGGGTCTGTCACAGTAGTGAGAACCCTAAGTAAGTAAGCCCGTTTTCCTCTCAAAATTGAATTTTATGTCTTAAAATTTGTTCTTTGCTAGGCCAGCTGTATTTATTTACTTCATACTTATTTCCATATCTTTATATATGCTTTTACGAATATTTGTGAAAATATTCCTTTCAGGTAGAGGAATATTCCCGGACTTGGTGGATACCAGTTCTGTATCAAGCAACCCCGCTAATCCCGAGAACGGGTCAGAAGGGCAGGCTGCAGAGCTGACAAGAAGGAAAAGGCAGTGTGCCCCTCTCAACCTGAGAGAGCCGAACCTCATAAGGCAAGTGTGGCGGGGCTTTGTCACTGTGCTTTGAGAAATGCTTGGCCTGGATTAGTGTTGTCAGTCACTGAAACACGTTCATGTGTACACAGGATGAACTTGGGAGAGATGCCATCAAAATGAAACTTCTTTTTCTTTCAGCTCTGGTTTTAAATTAAATTAGTTTCAGTTAATTTCCATCTTACTACTGTCATTTTAGAAACTTTAATTGGTAGCTATAATTTTTTATATTTGTTGAATACAATTTACCAACCACTGTTTTCATAGCTATTACCCACATTTATTTCCTGCGTTGCTCCCTAGAACTCAGTGTGGTTTATATTTCCTCTGGTCCCGATCTTAATTTTTTTTTAACTACAAATGTACACTAACAAAGAAAGACTTGTAGCCACTTTACCCAGTTTGCCACCCCCCCAGCTTTAGTAGTTATCAACAATGTGCTGGGTTTGATTCAGGTGTGCTTCTAAAGCAGGTCTCTGATACTGAGTGATTTCGTTCATAAAATATTTCTGTATTTGTCTTTAAAGAATAAGATCTTTCTGGGGCCGGAGAGATGACTTCATCAGTAAAGAGCTAGAAGACACACGAGGACCTGAGTTCAGAACCCCAGAAATCACATACATGTCAGGCGGGGCAGTGTGAGCCTGACCTCCCAGCCCTGGAGAGGGAGGGGCAGACAGCAGGGTCCTCGTGCTTGCTGACCAGCCGGTCTAGCGAATCTTAGTTCAGTGGGAGACCCTAGCTCAAACAGAATCAATTGAGGAAGACATCTTGACATTGACGTCCACCTGGCCTCTACACACGCACAGGCACACACACATGCACACGTGCACACTCATGAAGTTCTTAATGAAGTTACCACATTAGGATGTGGCAGGACTGGGGTTACAGCTCAGGGTGGAACTTGCTTTCATGAGACTGTAGTTCACAAAACTATAAATTCTTACTGCCTTTTAATAATCACTCTTTGCAGATTTCCTTTATTGCCATAAAAATACCCCAATGACTGTTGACATTGTTTTGTTCAGAAATCTCAGGTTTTTAAAACTAAGTCAAGTAGCCTATCTCATAAAATCAGTTTTTTTTCTCAAAATTATCAAAAAAAAATTCTATTCTGTACAAATATTTTCCGTAAGCTGGAGAAAATGATCACAAAATGTCCTTTGGGTCATTTCAGTGTTTGCTCCTCCTGTCAAACCCTGATGATTGTGTCAGGCATTTTCAAGCAGGAACCAGCAGGTGGCAGTATTCCACGGAGGGTGAAATGGGAAGGAAGGGCCAAGGGGTTTTTACAACTTAGCTTTTTTGAGATGTACACTATGTCTTTGTGGACATTCTATATGGTGCTCCCGTTTTGAAGTGCACGGAATCATAGGTTTTTAAATGCGCACAGATAAGGGATGCAGGGCATACTTGAGTGTGTGAGCCCTTGCCCGTATATCAGGCCGTGGATTCAATTTCTGAATACCACCAAGAAAACCCTCTCACAAGTATGTACAGCCACTACCACGATCAATTTTAGGACATTTCTTTATCTGAGAAAGGAGTCCTTTTGTGCACCTTCTAGCTAGAGTTAACTGTTCTACTTCCTAGTTGTAGCCACCTCTGTTCTGGACATGTGTGAGCACCATCGTATCCAGTCGCTGAGACTGGCTTACTCCGCTAGCACGGTGTTTTCTGGGCTCCTCCATGTGGTAGGTGAGCAAGCGTTCGTCCTGTGCTCTGTGAACAGCGTTTTGCTGTGTGACCAGACCACAGTTCTGCTCCCCTGTTACTGAGATTGGACTGGACCTTTGTTCGTTTCTCTTCCCTCTCGTTCCCACTGTCGGGAACGATGGCGATCTGAAACATCGTGCAAATGCTCGCATGGCTGTGTTTTAATTTCTCTTTGATCTTACACCCAGGCTGGGACTTGTGTACGGAGCCAGCCTGTTTTACATTACTACCATGTGTTAGAGTCCAGTTCCTGTTTGGTTCTCTGATTCTAGCCTCTTTATGAAGCTGTGTCTCATCGTGGCTCTGGTGAGCAGGGTTGCTGAGCATCTTTCTGTGTACTCGCTGGCCAATTGCACACTGCTCATGGCCTTTCTCTGCATTAGGACTCATCTGAGCCCTGTGTTACATTCAGCTTCTGTTTCTCCTTAGCCTACCCCACCTGCCGGTTCCCTAGTCCTTTTTTTCTCCTGACACTTGAAGATCGCAGGTCAGTTATTTTGTTAGAATATCCACAAATCGAGGCTTGGGGATTGTTCCTGTTTCTTCTCATGATCACACACAGCTATGCATTTCTGAATGAGTTCCACGCAAAGGACGCATCCTCGCTGCAATGTGTCAGGGCTTCACTATGTCAGTCTGTTCCACTAGCGGGGAAGGCTGATCTTGATCTGACCTTGATCTCTCGGTGACCGTGCTATCCGCTGGGTTTCTACAGTGTGAAAATTTTATTTTTTCCTTAAGGATTGGGGGAGATGCTTTGAGTCCATACATCCTGTTCCTCAAAATTTTGCTTAATGATTTTTAATATCTTTAGTAGGTTTTGCTTGAAATCATACCAGTGTGATGCGTTAGAGCATCACTGAGTTTCTGTTCTGCTGCTTCTCTGAGGAAATAGTGTCCTTTCTTTCTTAATATTGACACGGTGAGGCGAACCAATAGCCGCGTGTTATATTCTAGTTGGAATCCAACATGGTCCATCTTTACTTCGTTACTCAAGCGATTCCAACTCTGGCATTGGGAGCCCCTTCAGAATCGCTTCTGATTTCCGTCAACAAGGCGTCATCCTCTTCTGACCACACAGATGTTCAGTCATCATCATTAATGTTCTTCCTGCCCTGGCCTGGAATCAGATGCCTCTTGAGGAATTCTAATGTCCTTGATTGTCAAATTATGTTTAGTGACCAGAATCTGGGCCCTCCGTGTGCTCATGGCTGACATTGTGTGGTACTGTCTTCCTGTCTGTTGCTGCACAGCATCGCCGTAAATCTAGCAGCTGAGAAGACAGTACCTACTTAGCATATCTCAGACTCTGGGCGGGGCTTCATTGGGGTTTGCCTTAGGGCTTTATAGTACCACAATCAGGGTGTCAGAGAGACTGGATCTTCTCTGAGGATCTCCTAACAGACGTTGTCGGGAGACTTTCCTCATCTTAATCTTGGCCCTGGACTGTTCTCACTTCCAGCCTCCCTCTCCCACAAGGCTGCCTGCTCAAAGCTATAGAAAATCTACAGCAGAACGTTCCAGTGAGATCGTCTTTTCTATGAAATGTGCTCTCAGAAGTGAGACGACCTCTCTCTCACCCTTGTCACCCCATGGTTGTATACAAATCACTGTTCTCCTGTCACCAACTGGAAGGGCTTACATAAAGGTGTGAATGTCAGTAGAGGGGATTGTGGGTGGTGTCCTGGCTCAAGTCTGTCTATCCAGGGATTGTGGCTGTGCCCTCTCACAGACAGCACTAGGAAACATATGTATCTCTGTTAATCCCCTGTTGGGTGACACAGCTTTCCCGAGATCTACTCACATCTGATAGGAAACCCACAGCACACAGGTACCACCAATGTCCAACTTGATGGACCAATCAGTTTGAGTGGGGTCACTTATAGGAATGCACTTATACAGGTAAGGGGTTACTTACAGGAGGAGAAATGACCCAGACACAGCTGCATCACCAAGCCCACCCAGCATGGGTGAAGCCCACAGAGCTGGGAACCAGGAGCTCCCTGCACAGCCTGCAGACAGCTCAACAGACAGCTGAGAGTGTCCTTCAGGTGCCTCCGCTGTTCTAGACCTTCCAGACAGCTCAACTGGTTTCTGCTTCTTCCAGACAGCTGTGGTCTCAGAGTCTTTGCAGCTCGGCTGATCTGTGAGTCCTTTTCGAGGCTTAGCTTCCTTCCATCTGAGTGAGACTCTCCATTTTTATTGCTTACTCTGATGTCACAGTTCTCAACCTTCCTAATGCTGTGACCCTTGAATAGTTCCTTGTGTTGTGGTGGCCCCCACACCATAAAATTATTGTCATTGCTACTTCATACCTGTAATTTTGCTGTTATGGATCATCTGTGTTCTTCAATGGTCTTAGGTGACCATGTGAAAGGCCATTCGACCCCCACCCTAAGGGTCGTGGCCCACAGGTGAGAACCACTGCTCTAGTGAATCTGGTCAGTTTCAGGAACTTCCTAAAGCTATTTTGAGTCATTTATCTTCCTGTTTAAGGAACCCGCATGATGGGATGTTCTAATCTCAGAGGAAACTTTGATACAACATCCACATAGACATATGCTTTTATATTTCTATATGTTGTGTATGTAATGAAACCATGATATGTTAGAGTTGATCTAATGCCTCTAGTTTTAATTCAATACCACAGGGCTCATTTTAGCATTCCCCTTTGCTTAATTTGTAATTTCTCAATCAGTGAGAAGCCTAGTTCTCATTATCTGAAAGTATTTACTTGTTTGTTCAATTCTACTACATAATTTCATAATTGTTATCCCATATCCCCATTAGAAGCATTTCACCACCTGGGGTGATATATAATTCTTTGCCTTAGATTAGATGGTTTCATAAACCAGCGAGGTTCAGCCACACTGCCTCTCTTTGTCGTCCCAATGTGCGTTCCCACCAGTCCTGCGGGAGAGCATTAACAGAATGGACTGTCGTATTTACAGTTCGTGCCAGCAGTAAGTGAGAAGTTGTCACCCTGGCCCCGCCCCTTACATTCTGGGGTCCTGGCCCAGGTGTACTCTGTCCTCAGCTCTTACATCTTCTCTGACCGATCTTCCTTATATTAAAAGTGCTGCAGAGAAATCTATGTGCTGTGTGTCCCCATCTGTCTCCTCTGTCTGGTCTTTGTTTCAGAAAGACAATTGTTCTGATTTAATATGACATCATGATTATATATTCACTATGGTTTGTGGATTTTACTGTTTT
>LOEQ01001374.1:0-19523 GCA_001685075.1 Bramus lutescens
AGAATCAGGGCCCTTTTCTGGCCAGAGCCCTCACTAACAAAGCAGACAACAGGCTTACCTTGCTGCAGGCAAACTGTTGATGTCCTTTTTCACGGGTCAGGAACGCACTCACCGCACTGATGGATGTTCTGCTGCAGGATCAGTACCCTTGCTTGGCCGGGGACCTCGCAGACAAAGGGTCTGCCTTGTTGCCAGCAGGCCCTCCGATGGATGAGCTTGCTGCAGGCTCAGTGCCCTTGCTGGCCAGGGGACCTCGCAGTAGTTGTTCAATATTAAATGTTATAAATTAGAAAAGTATCTAATACTTTGTCATGTGAACAGTCAACTTTTTTTTTCTTGAAACCGTGGGCCTTTCACAAAATGTAAAGATCAAGACCTATTTGTACCTGAAAAATTTGTGCTGCACAGCTCACATATTTAAAGGAATTCTCATTTTTATCTACTATGTGTTCTTATGCCAGAGGCTGATAACTACTTATTGCTTAGTAGTAATTAGTAATGACAAATACAAACATCTATTCCTTAAATTCTTAGACTTCCTCAAAGCCCAGCATAGATAGAAATGTATTATTTAATTGAATTTTTTTCTTTTAGCAGGCAAATGCTATTTATGAAAACTCAAAACATGCATAGTAAATACATAATTATCTATATGTCCTCTCTTTTAATTTTTAGGTGCTTTGCCTTGCCCGAGTCTTGTGAATTCTCCAAGCCATGTACCAGTGTCTGCTGGCTCTCTAAATAATCGATCACCCATAGACTTTCCTGATACTGCTGATTTCCTTACAAAGCCAAGTATTATTTTGCAGAGATCACTGAGCAGTGTGCCCAATGCAGCAGATATCTACCAGTACCTTAGAAACCCTGATAGCAATCTGTGTAGTAGGTAAGTCCCCTAGCCTCCTTATTTCTGTTTCAGTGTATAGGTTCTCTTGCAAGGTATTGGCTGTTTCTGATTCTGTACTATAAATGATTCTGTATTATAAATAAAGACTGTATCCCTTATATTTAACCTGGTAATTTTTTAGTATAATTAAATGTTTTTCTCAGTTCACTGCTATTAGTTTCCAGATAAATAATCTCCTTCTATAGTGAAAACCAGTTATATTCTATTCCTTATAAAATTTCAGTAAACAGAATTACTTGATCTACATTACTTAGTGCTTATTTTGCTATCGTTTGTTGATTTGGTGTTCTTATTTTGTCTCCAATATAAATGCAGGTTTTATCTTAGACCCTAATGTTGATTTTCAAAAACTTATTTCCTTTAAAAACACAAAGTAGCTCCCTAGAATAAAACCATTCAGGTTTATGCACAGATTAGTATATTAGGATATGTTACAGCTGGGATCTTATTTAAATATTAGGCAGATCCCCTAATTATATTCAGGTAAAAATCTTTATTTATTGTATACATTTATCTATTTTATTCTATAAGCTGTGGACATCAAATATTCAAATATGTTTCAACATGTGAACCCGAAGGTACAGACCACCACAGTGGAAAATCAGGTGAGACTGCATCAATCATATGTATTTGAGTTCAAGGATACAGTGGTTTTTAACTTTCATGTACTTAGTTTTACGTTTCTGGATTTTTTTTTCATGGTGCTAGGGATGAAACTCAGAGAATCACATTGTGCTGAGTGAATACTCAACACTGAGCACATACCAGGTCACATTTCTCCATCTGCACAGTGGAGAAGAATACAGAATTTTTACTTATTCTCCAGGAACTCCTAAGAATGACAGTGACAGATAGCGGGCACAATTTGAAGAGTAAGAAATGTGTTGTGTAGATGAATGTAGTCTTTGTTTATGACTAGTATTGATACTAGTGAAATTAGTAATGTTGAAACTTGCACTACAGGGTTGATGTTTCAAAGGGAATACATACCTTCAGACAAGAATGCAGTTGATGAAATTTTATCTATTCCATAACTTTTTAAAAAATTGTCTGTTGTTAGAGTGCCATAAAAAATAATGACTGTAATGACCAGAGTAACCTCTTCTGTTCCTTGACTCAATGAAGGCTTTCCCCTTGACTTTAAGCTAGTTTGCCTAACCATCTAATTTGGGTATGGTAAGTGTGTATTACACTAAGAAACATCTTCATTCATGAATCCTTAATGATGGGCTTTACTATGAGGAAAGAAACTTGAAATGGAATAAGCTGAAATAAGAGATGAACAAAAATTTTGTGCTCAAGGTAATAATTCCATTCCATTTCCTTTGTCAGGCCCTTAATAAGAGTTGAATATGAACATACCTACTCCTAGTGTATAAAAGACAATGGTAAAATCACAGTAGACACTTAAAATGGCTAATATTTAACTTTAAAAAAATTTGCCTTAATTAGCTCTCTGCATTATGCTGCAGATTCCCTGAATAAAATGATGACACTCACATCTTTTGAGTCAAACTCTTTTGCTCTAGTTCTGTGTTGTCCTATTAGCTGGACCAAAGTGGTCTGAGGGGTATTAACACCCAAATCTGTCAGATCTGTAGAAGAAGCTGTTAGTTCTAATGGGTTACATATTAGCACATCGGCTCAAAGGAATCTTTCAGATTGGAACTAATGGATTGGAGCCCTCTGCTTTCGTAGAACACGCCTATAATATTCTCAACGTTTCCTAAGATATCTTCAAACATTATTTTCTACAAAGCTCATACTGAGTACAGAAAGAAGTCTGAGGGAAAAAAGCATACAATTCAATGCTCTCAAAATTTACAAAATCCTGACTGTTTTAAGCCCCAGGTTAATTCAATCTCTGTTACTATGGAAAAAAATTATCATGGAAGGTATGAACTCTAGAAGGCTATATACCCGTGGCAAAAGGGATCACAAAGAAATAGGCTCTTATCAATTCCTTCTGGACTATAAAGTTCATTTTTTTGTTTATTTTGTTTTTGTGTGTGTGTTTTGTTTTTTCCAGACAGGACTTTGCTGTAGCTTTGGAGCCTGTCCTGGTACTCGCTCTGTAGACCAGGCTGGCCTTGAACTCACAGAGATCCACCTGCCTCTGCCTCCCGAGTGCTGTGATTAAAGGCATGCACCACCACTGCTCGGCTTAAAATTTACTTTTAAAGTATATGATTCAACAGTTTTTAAATTATTTGTTTATTTAATTTACATTTTAAAAGGTTGTTGAGAAGTAAAAGTGAACTGTGACTAATCCTTCATGCACTCTTCCAAACCTCCCAGCTTACTCTTAGGCTTATATTACTTGAACATCACATCCACACAGAATCATTACAATAGGCAATGAAGTGTTATCTCTTATGTACATAGACATAAAAATTCTTAACAAAATTCTATCAGACTAAATTTAGCAATGTAAAAATGTCCCCCCAGTGGTCAGCTGGTATTTCAAAAATGCAAGAATCATGGGACAGCCAAAGGTTAGTCATGTACACCAAAGTTTTGAAATACAGAGGAACAAAAGAATCATATGATATACTCAAGAGATAGAGAAAAAGAAAAGTTAAAAGCTTTTTGTTGTTAAAACTAAGCTTGTAATAACTAGGCAATTACTTAGGTTGATTAAAGGTTTATTTACACATAATATCCTTAATGAAAAAGAGGTAGTTAATATTATTTTAAAATTTTGTGTTACATTTAATTTATTTTTATGTTGCTGAAGCTTGAACCAAGAGCCCTTTGAACACTTGGTAAGGGCTCTACCACTATGCTACATTCCCAGCCCTCTTAAATTTTAGTGTGTGTGTGTGTGTTGTGTGTTTGTGTGAGTATGTGTATGAAGCACATATGTGAAGGTCAGAGGCAACTTTTAGTAATAGGATCTTAAACTCAGGTCATCAGGCTTAGCAGCAAGCACCTTTATCTACTGAGGCATCTTGTTGACCCAGTGAACATTCTTCTTTGTGTATTTCTTAATACTTACTTTGTTGTTTTAAATTATGTATATGTGTGTGTATATATATACATACATGGAATGCAAATGCCCATAGAAGCCAGAAGTATTTGTTAGAGTTACATGTTGTCGTGAGCCTCTTAAATGACTGTGCTAGGAACTACAAGAACAGTATGATAACCGAAAATTGTTCTTACTGGAGAAATACTGTTGCTTTCTAGCTCATTAACAACTGAGGAGAGTGTTTGTTCTTTACAGTTCTGTTCAGCAGTATACTAATGGTTTAGTAAGAGAAATGAGAAAGAAAAATAAATGAAAGCATCCATAATCTAAAGGAATATATATTCATAAATCATTATCTAGATCATTATCTATGAATTATCTGTCATGATCTATCTAATAGAACATTCTCTATCATGATCTATTCATAGATTGGTCTTTTCATTACAAACTGTAACACACACACACACACACACACACACACACACACACTGCCCCATTCTAAAACTACTAGAATCAAACAAGTTTAATTCAACTCTGTGTCTTCAGGTTAGAAATAAACTGTTAAAAACTGAAGCTAAGAAAATATTTCATTCAAAGTAGTATCAAAAAGAATAAGGTAGCTAGAATAAGTCCAACAGAACAAGTAAAAGAAAATCCATACACCAAAAATTATGAAACATTGCTGAGACAATACCTAAACACCTAAACAGATAGATATTTCATAGGATTTGAAAACGCAGTAGTATCAAAATGACAATTCTCCCAAATGGATAAAAACCAATTTAATACAATGTTTATAAAATTTCAACCAATTTTTATTTTAAGGGGTGGAAATTGAAAAGTAAGATGTTAAAGCTTATGTAGAAGTACATATGGCCTACAGTAGAAAATGTGAGCTTGAGATGCTTGATGTAGGCACAGAGATGAAGTTCCTGGGTTGGTGGAATAGAACTGAGGATCCAGGGGAAGAGTCTTGCATTAATAGTCAACTAATTTTGACAGGTAAGCCAGCACTGTCTAGAAAGGAAAGGATGACTTTGTCAACAGTTAGTGCTGGGATATCCACTGGCCAGGAAAGGAACTTGAATCCTTGCTTCACAACATGCTTAAAAAGTAACTTAAATCACGGTGTGAAAAAACATGAGGGACATTTTGGAGTTGACGAGACTGTTCTAAAAGTGGATTATCATGATAGTTGTGTAACCTTACATTTACTCAGAATGTTTAGTTGTATACTTAGGGTACAGGCTAAAATTTCTTTTGTTTTCCCCAAATTCAGATACTAAAACATTGACCCTCAATGTGATGGTATTAGAGTTTGGGAGGTAATCAGATTATGAAGGTGGAACTCTCAGAAATAAGATTATTTCTCTTAAAAGGGGCTCACTAGAACTTGGTGGCTTTCTTTTCTACTGTGTGAGAAACTGCCATTCTAACACCTGAGAGAACTTTCTCAGAACTCCACTGCATTGGAACTCTGCCCTACTTCTTGGTCTCACCCTGTAAGAAATCAACTTCTGTTGTTTATAAGCCACCCAACGTAAGGCATTCTGCTCTTGTGTCTCCCACTGACATGGTAGATTTTAATTGCATACCATTCCACTTATACAGCTTTTTAGGATATATATACACAATACACACATATACATATATTATGTATATAAAGTATATATGATATATATAAAACAAACACCTATACACACACACTTTTTAAAAACTACTTCTCCTAGTTCTCTGGAATGATGAGTCTCAGTGGGCAGATTCCCACATGTGTACTTTCATATGAGTGCAGTAAGAGTTGGCCGGGACAGCAGTCATATGAAGCATTACTGTGCTGAATATTTTTTATTTCTTGTTTAATATGATAATCAGGCTTCCAGATGTTCATGAATTTCACATTCCACCTATATAGTTATTTCTGTTTCCCACCAGAGCACAGGGTGGTTTATGCTCTAGAAACTCAATTGAAAACATTTCTTCCAACTTGAACTTCAAATGACTAAATATTTCATGGTATAAATTCTAATTATAAATGTTCTCTGAGATTAGAGGACTTTAATTTTATATCTGAGTACTTTGGAATTTTTAAAAATTATTTTTTCATTTATTAAAAATATACTTTCTAAATATCAAATAATATAGTCTGACTACAGTTTTCCCTTCCTCTACTTTTCCCTGTTCCTCCTTTTCTCTCCTCCCTTCCCATCTGGATCCACTCTTTTCTGTCTCTCATTAGAAAACGAATATACTTCTAAGAGATAATAACATAACAAAGGAAACATAATATATGATAAGAGATAATAACTTAACAAATGTAACATAATATATGATAAGACAAAAACTAACATTTGAATTTAGACAAGACAAACAAATAGAAAAAGAGCCCAAGATAAGATATAAGAATCAGAGACCCATTCCTTAGCACACTTAGGAATTCTATAACAATTCTAAACTGGAAGTCACAATATACATGCAGATGCTCCAGAAGGCCAGTGCAGACACATGCGCATCCTATCCATGATGCCTTAGTCTGTGAGTTCATATGAACTTTGATCATTTGATTTTAGAGGGCTTTGTGTTCTTGGTGTAGTCCTTCCCCTCTTTCTGCTTCCTTTTCCATGGGACTCCTCAAGGCCTGAGGGGAGTGATTAGATGGAGGTGTCCATTTTGGGCTGAGTTTTCCAAGGTCTCTTCCTTTCTGAATAATGTCTGATTATAGGTCTTTGTATTTATTCCAGTCTGTTGCAGGGGAAGCTTCTATGATGATGGTTGAGTAAGGCACTTGTCTTTGTATATATCAGAATGTCATTAGGAGTCATTTTATTGCTACATTAAAAAAATAGAACCAGTACTAGTTGGTTTTATCCTAAGTTCTTAGGCTATCTAGTCTCTGGTTCTTGGTTACCCAAGCACATTGGGTATGGGTTCCATCTGATGGAGTGGGCCTTAAGTCAAATTAGATATTGGTTGGTTATTTCCACAAGCCTTGTGACCCATTGCCATAGAATATCTTGCAGGAGTACACTATTGTCCATCCAGTAGTGTGTGGCTGGGTTGTGTTTACATTTCTCTTCTGGTAGCATGCAGAATACCTTCCTTACCAGAAATTGTAGGCATAGGGGTAAAGGGCCTATGAATGCAATAGCATTCAATCATGTTCAATGACGATGAGTTGTATAGGTGTTGTCATCAGCACCAAGGCCTTGTTTTACGTTTGTGGAGAGCAAACCTATAGTCTTGGCCTGGGTTGTTTGGAGGTTCCCATGAGACTCCTTTGGCCAACCACTCAATGAGATGTAACCTAATCCTTATACTGGAAGCTTCATTTGATATCAGGAGATGACCAGTTGGGACTTTTTGTTTCCCCCATTATTTGGCAATTTCATTTAGATCACCTTCAGATATGTATATATTTTAGGAAGCTTCTACTGTATTTGGTTTCCATACTACCCCTCAAATGGCCCTTAATTTTAGGTGTTTCTCCCTCATCTACATCTTCCACCCACTTCTCTCTTCCTGCTCCCAGTGTGATTCTCCTGTTTCTCCCGTATCCATCTATAATTATGTCCCTTTCCTAGTGAGAGCTATCTGTATCCCTTAGACCCTTACTCTATACCTAACCTCTATTGTTCTGTGGATTATAGCTTGGTTATCACTGACATACAACTAATATCAACATAGAAGCGAATATATTCTATTTTTGTCTTTCTAGGTCTAGGGTACCTCACTCAGGATGATTTTTTTCCTACTTCCATACATTTACATGAAAAAAATCATGATTTCATGGAGTATTGATCATATTTACAGTACTAGACAGCCCTCTCATGGAGGGGGTTTTAAATGTGATCAAAAATGATTACTTGTCCACCATAAGTCATAGCACTATTCCAACAGTGCATCTTGCCTGGTGGGTTGTTATTGTAGTTTATGGAGTTCACAGCTGGGTTAGACCCTTGATAACTTTTCTCCTCTAGCAGCCTATGTCTGTCCAACAGGGAAGAAGCTTCCAGCTCAGTTCCAAGATGAGTATTTAGGGTTTTGCATTTAAAATGCAACAATTTGAAACCAACTTTTAGTTTAGAGTATCATTGTAGCTACTGCCCTCATTTACCAAGAATATATGAATATTATAGACCCCTTTACTATACTCTTGCCAGCACTGCAGGCCTTCTGTAGTTAACTTGATAACTGAGGTGGGTACTAGGTGTCAAACAGTGGGAGCCATATAGCCTTGATACACTGGATGAAAAAGTGGTTCTGGTCCTAGGCAGGCTGGAAGAGGACAGTGAGTTATCAGCACCTTCTTCAGACATGCACACTGTTTGAATTGCATGACTTGTATAGACTTTTCCATGTAGCATTTTTTGAACCATGATTGACCATGCGTGACTGAAGTTGGAAAATGAGGCTTCAGATAAAGAGACACTAACGAATTCTAAATTTTACTTGTAAAATGAATGTGTTTTATTTGGAAAAGTAGTATTTTTACAAACAATAGTGTTTTCTGATCCTAAATTAATGAGTTTGCTATTCAGTATGTTAGGCACAGAATTCACTAGTTTTTAAATTATTTACTATGTTTAACATCTGACATGTTGGGTTAGTTACTATCAACATTTTATAGGGAACTTGACATTAAGTTTAAGTATAAACATCAGGCTTTAAACCTCCTTCTAAAGTTTAACTTCATGAGTATTTTTAAAACTTTTTTCCCTCTATGAGATATAGTATCTCTCTAAATTGCCCATGTTGGCCTCAGCTTAGTGGCCAGCTTTTCTTTTAGCTGGTACAGGCATAGGACACTGCCGGGCTCAGTGAGGTCACTTCAGAACTCAAAAGAGCCAGCATCTTGGCTTATGCCTATAATTCTAGCACTTGGGAGAGTGAAACATGAGGCTTGCTGTGAGATCATGGCCCAGCTAGAGCTACATATTAACAATTTTAGGCCAGCTGGTGCTACAAAGTGAGACATACACACTCAACACACAAACAAACAAACAAGCAAGCAAACCCAAGCCCAAACAAACAGAAAATCTAGTTTTGCTTTTTAAACAACCAGGCCTATAGTGTGGATGAGGTGAGGGATTACTAACTGAGGTGAGACTGGGTAGTTTAGTGAGATGCCATCTTAGTAAATAAACAGAACAAAAGATTTACAGTCCTATGTATTGAAGAACACACAGATCGTGAGTTTAAAGCTCGATGAATTTTTTACATTGTGTAATTTGTACCCAGATTTAGAAACTAAATGTTATCTTAAAATTTCCCTTTATGCACCCTTGAAGCTGTACCCCCTAAGGTAATGATTTCCCTGTCTTTCAGTGCTCATGTGTACCACTCATGCATATCATTAATTTTTTTAAAAAAATTGTGTGTTTGTGAATAATGACAGGTTGGGGGTAGGGAGACCTTCATATCATGGTGTGCATGTGGGGATCAGACTGCTTTGTGGAGTCAGTTCTCTCTTTCCACCTTCATCTGGGTTCCAGGACTGAACTCAGGTTGCCAGGCTGTGTCACAGTCACCTTGACTGGCATTGTCATCTCTCTGGCCCAAATTCCAGTTTTGAGACTTTTAAAAAGAGCATCTCATAAGGAGAATAACGGTATGGACTTTCCCCCTGCCTTTCTTCATTGATCATTTTATGTTTAAGAATTCACTCGCATTGTATATAATTGCATTTATTCTTGTTACTTACTAGTGTATGAGTCCACCACAGGAAAATTACCTGTTTACAGTATTATAAATACTGATTATCTACTGGAGTTACTCTGCCTTTCCATGGAATTTGAGAAAAATAATATTAATCAAAAAAGAATAGAAATAACTAGAAGTTTTACATGTTGCTTAATTGCATTGACATATAGTTAAGATTTTTGAGTTTTTGTATCTGAATCTCATATGAGGATTGTTTATACCAAATTGGCAAGAGGTGTCTGTTGATAGGGACTGGCCTTCTCTGTTTCTCACTTTTATAAAGCTATCTGGCCCTTTCTGTCACCCATGAATAGATATGTGAACTGAGTCCCAGATGTGAAGTGCTTGTGCTCTCTGAGCTTAAGACCCTACATAGAGTCAGCAATCTAGAACTTGATGGTATGAATAAATGCTTTAAACTGAGTGGCATTGTGCTTCACTCTGTCAGAATAGTTTTAAATCAGTGACCAGTTTTTGTAATAAAGCTGCATATTTAAGACACATTTTGTTTCTCTTTATTGCTATGTATGCTTTTTGAAAGGTGAAGAAGATAACACTGTTTTCTCAAAAGAACCATTCAACATTGTGGAAACTCAAGAAGAAACAGTGAAGAAAGACTTCAGGGAATTATCGTTGGAAGGTGATAGTCACCTAATGGAAGAGGCACAGCAACCAAATGTAAAGGATAAGCTTTCAATATCATTATGTTAAGGTGAAATATGATATGAGTTAGTACTGGCTTCATTATTTTATACAGAACATAATTATCAATGTAATGGCATTTTAATTTTTTCACTGAGAAGTCACAGTTACTGAAATAATGCCTGGGTCATAAAACATAGTTCTAAGTCTATCATCTAGGAACAACAAAGATTAACTTTTGTGTGAATATTTAGTTTTTTAGTAGATATATTTCATTCTGTTATTGCTTAATTGTGTTTAAATGCAGAGACCATATGTGTAGTCATTAAAAAAACAAAGAATAATTATTTTCATGGGCTTGTAAGTTGACTCAGTTGGCAAAGGTGCTTGCTGACAAACCTGATGAACTGAGTTTGATCCCTGGATCCACATGATGGAAGGAGAGAACTCTGACTCTGAAAAATTATCCTCTGACTTCTGCAGACACACAGTGTGCTACACATGTGAATGTACACACACAAAATATACAAAATAGAACAGTTACTTCTAGTGGTACCATTTTCCTAAGTTCAGTGTGTAAGTTTGTGGGATAAAATCCTGTTCATGTATTTGGGATACTGTCCTAGTAAGAAGGACTGTAGTGAGACAAGGGTATTTTTTCCATTATACTTTGCTACATATAATTTCTAAAATGAAAATAATGGATTTTAGATTTATATAGTCATTTGGAAATAAAGTGCTTACTTACATAACTAAAGTATCATCAGCCTTCTGTTACTAAGAAGACGTGCTTAAAGTTTTCTCGAGATGGCTTTTAACAAATAGACAAAATAGAAGGCAAGATAAAAAATATTTGAAAAAAACACTACAGAAAAGAGGGCTAACTGTTAATATTCAGTTCTAAGCATTCTCTCTTAGATGTTAGAAATATGTGTGCTCACACACATAACATACAATAATAGTCCTTTAAAAAGTACAAGGCCAGCCTGGTCTACAAGAGCTAGTTCCAGGACAGGTTCCAAAGCTACAGAGAACCCTCTTTCGAAAAGCAAAAAAAAAAAAGTTTTTATATTGACTAATACATTGAATAAAATAAATGACTTACGTTCACTAAAAACCATATATCTGTAAAAGATAAAGTTGTTTTTTCTCCTGTGTTTAGATTGACCAGAAAGTATTACTGGATCCGATGTTAGTAGAAGATTATGACTTGTTAATAGAGAAAATGAGCAGCTGGAATTTTCAGATTTTTGAGCTTGTAGAAAAGATGGGAGAAAAATCAGGAAGGATTCTCAGTCAGGTTTGTTTTCATATCTCTATTATTGTAATTTTGTCATATGTTTATAAAAGCAAAATCTAAATCTTGATACTAGTTTAAGTACAGATTCAGAAATGGCATTGTCATTAAATTTATCTTTCAGGAAGCCCTCAAAACATGCAGCTAAGTGTACAGGTATACATATGTATTATATATTATTATAAGTATATAAAATTCATGTGTGAAAATCATTGATTTGACTATACTAATAGATTTAATTTAGGCTAGCATAGTAATAAAGATTTACTTTTTCTTACTTTTGAGGTCAGAGTTCACCTAATCAGTCTTTGTATCGCTTGGCCTTCCTGATGTAATGATTCTCATTAATTCCTTTAATATCCTATCTGTGAAATTCAAAACTTAAAAGGATACCATATGACAAATATGAGATCTTTCCATTGAATTTTTTAGGGCCAAAATTATGATAAATTTTTTGCCTTTTTTAACACTTGAGAAAAAAGTAGAATTTGCAATGTCTTTCAGTAAATTTGGAATAAAAAACTAAAGAGAAGTCAGCAAAATATTTTTAGTTGGGACATGATGCATGTGATAAAATTTCTTTGCTTTTTCTTCTTTTTTATTGTTTGGTAAAAATAATTTTTGGGAAGTTTACAATTAACTAACTTAGAAATATGCACTGAGAGATTTGGAGAGATGGCTTGTGATTAAGAATGCTTGCTGCTCTTCCAGAGGACCTGAGTTTGGATCTCAGGTCCCTTGTCAAATGGCTCATAACTACCTGTAAAGTTAGCTCCAGGGCATCCCACAACCTCTTCTGTCCTCCACAGGAACCTTCACATCACATATTTGACACCCTCCTGCCCCAACAAGTATAAATAAAAAAAATATGATGGACCTGGTGCCACAGTATGTAATTGCAGTTACTTGAGAGGCAGAGGCAGGAAAATCTCAAGTTCAAGGCCAGCCTAGACAACTTAGTGAGACTCTACTCTGAAAACCAATATGGACTGTGTTCATCACTCAGTGAATAGAGTTCTTGCCTTGAATGTGGGAGCCTTCAGGGTTCAATCCCAATACCACAAGAAAAATAAAATGTATGCATGTTTATATTCCTAAATATATCACAAACCAAACTACAGAGAGACATTCAGATTTTTAAAATGAGTTTCATTTTATTTTACATTTAGGTTATGTATACTTTATTTCAAGACACTGGTTTATTGGAAACCTTTAAAATTCCCACTCAAGAATTTATGAACTATTTTCGTGCATTAGAAAATGGCTACCGAGACATTCCCTGTGAGTATTGGCAATACCTGGTTAAGTTCATAACTTTTTGTCTTTCTCTTCAGATAAGCCTGTAAATAATTTTTGAAATACACATTTGAGAAATTTTTAAATAGATATTTTAAAAGAATATTATGTCTTATTACCTGGTGTTAACTGACTTGTTGATTGTGATATATGTACTCTAAACCTTCTTTCATATAAATTTATTTTACATAAAGTGGATTATAATATTGATACTCATTTATATCCAGTTTTCTTCATTTAAATATTGTATAGTACATATCATATCATTTTGTATGTATTTATGTGTGTGGATGTGCACTTGTGTTGTGGGTGTGCACATGCATGTGTAGGACAGACTAACTGAGGTCTACTTTTCCCTGGAGCTCGTCAAGTAGCCCACGCTTACTGGCCAGTGAGTGCCAAGGATCTTCCTGTCTCTGCCTTCTCCAGCACCGGGTTAGCAAGTATGTACCACAGAGCTTGGCTTTTTTTTTTTTAATTCTGAGTTCTTGGGATCAAACTCAGGTCTTTGCGGTTGCAAAGGAAATATTTTACCAACTGAACCATTTCTTTAGCCCAGTATACAATCTTGTATATCAATTTTTTGAGTCTTATATTTTTAAGTATTAACAAATGTTAAAACAACAATTTCAGAAAATTGTTCATTGAAAAATATTACCCATAATTTTTTTTTATTTTAAACTGTGTTCTGACTTATGGAATGACTTTTAATTTTATACTGAATATGATTGGAATTACATGTTAGGAAATGTGTTTTTCTTTATGTATTAGACCTTTTAATAGTTCTCTTCATATGAACAGATTAGTAAATTTTTCCTAAATTAGCATAACTAATAATACTGCTTAATAGATTAAAGTGAGTTACTCAAGCTTTAATTTTCATTTAATCTTTATAAGAAACCTAAGAGATGATTATTTCTCAGTTTTTGGCAAAAAAATAGGTATGCAGACTTTATAACTGTTCAGTGAGCAAAACTATTTTTCTGTGTGTGTGTGTGTGTGTGTGTGTGTGTGAACATGCCTGTGTGCACAGAAGGAGGCTAGAGGATGACTTTGGGTATCCTCTGTGTCACTGTCTTTCAGACAGGGTCTCTTACTGAACCCGTCTATGTCTATGCTGGAGACCAGGCAAACTCTCACAATCCTCTCTTCTTAGCCGCCCCACCCCCACCAAAGTACTGGGATTATAGTTCACATACAGTTACGCCCATCTTATTACTTGGGGCCTGGGATCTGAACTCAGATCTTCATGATTACATGAAGTGCTCTTACCCACTGGGCCATCTTTCCTGTTCCTAAAACTTTTCTATATTGTGTCTCCATAATCCAGATACCATATGTTATAAAAGCCACGAAATAGAAATCTCGATAATTTTTGCCTTCCCTTTCTGTTCTTTGGACTTTTAATGTGTTTTTGTATTTTATCTGAAAACATTAATTTTAAAAACAAACAAACAAATAAACCATTTTTTAATATACTGAGATATCTTAAAAATAAAACAAAATACAATTATGGGAAATTCCTTTAATATGTCTTACTCATTGGAATATAGTATAACTAGAATTTTTCTCACTTTTCAAACATCTTATGCCAAACGTAATCATAATGATTCTATAATAAAGTATTTTGGTAATTTCAGATCATAATCGTTTACACGCCACAGATGTCCTACATGCTGTTTGGTATCTGACAACACGACCAATTCCTGGCTTACAACAGAGCAACGATAATCATGAAGCAGAAACTGAAGCAGGTACTTATTCCTAAAAATCTTTCTTTTAATTACTTAATTAGAAATAATAAATCAAGGTGTCTTATGTAGTAGTCTTTAATCTCTAAAGTTTTTCTTTAAGTAAACTTTGGTACACATAAAAGATTGTATAAGTTACAATGTTTTACATGACAAAAATTTTAACCTGTTACCATCTTAAAAACTAGATTATGATCCAGAACTACTATATGCAACATGTTCTCTTTTCCCATTCTACCGATATAACCATTATTATTTTAATGTTATTAATAATAACCATTGGATATTTTGATAATTTTGTTTCAGGTCTACTATATATGTTTAAAATACACAGTAATACCAAACCAAAGGAAGCATTTAAGGTATACTTTAAAACATTCACAAACATTGCAATTTAAGTTCCAAAAACTTAATACTCTCTTTCATCATAAATATCATTGTTTAAATAAGCTCCATGTATTAAAAAGTGCCATTATCTCTTATTTGAACTCATAAAAGAGTGAAATACTCTAGAAAACTACATGTACCAGAGTAGAGTTTGTATGGATACAACATTTGCACATTATGTAGTCTATTTTATTCCTATCTGTTACATTGGTGAGATAATACTGAGGAGCTCCTATTGACTAATAATAAGTAATGAATGGGTGCTGGAGCGATAGCTCAGAAGTTAAGAGCACTTGCAGTTCTTCCAGTGAACCCAGGTTTATTTGCAACACTCCTGTTGAATGGCTCATAGTCTAGCTTCAAGGGATCTAGGGAGTTAGGGGGTCTGAGTGCCTATTGAGATTTTTGCAGCAAAATGATGGACAGCTGATAAATTTGAAAATCTGTACCTATAGGGATCTTTTGAGTTCTGATGGCAAACTTAATTACATCTGAATACTAAATCTTCACACACACACACACACACACACACACACACACGCCACAATATTTTAACACTAAAGCTGTGAATTTTATGTGCTACCCAGAGTATGAAAATCATATGAAAAGTTTTCCACTTGTGTAAGTTGCATTTCAAAATGACCGACCAATCCATCAGTGCTTATGGTATTTTTTTTTACAAATAGCTGTCCTTTCTGGAGCCTCTGTAGACCACTGAAAATCAAGCTATCTTCCTCAGATAGCTATTCTCCTTTTGGTAATAGTTCCTAGATTATTATTCTGTTCCGGTGCATTTTAAAAACTGATCATGGGAACTAAGTTACAACATATTGTTCTTAGTACCCACTGATGATCCGCTTCCTTTATCCATACTTATGACTTCCTGGGAAAGTTTCTAGTACCAGCTAACTGAAGGAGGACCAAAAGGCCAGGCTTACTGGTGGATCTTAGTCTGTGCCTTCTGAAAGTAGATGAGTAGAGCTTTGTAGACCCATACAAGGGAGTCCATTGGCTGGATAATGGGAAAAGTTAAAATTTACCAATGAAAAGTGTGTTAAGCAACAAGTCTTGTATACTTGGTCTAGGGAGACGTTTAAAGGAAAGGATCTGTACTCATTTTTAGTCAGTGGCTAACAGCTTTAGAAAGAAAAAGATTAGAAATTTGTTCAGAAGGAGTTCTAGGGGTTTGTGTATAGAACTCAGTGGGCACTGAATGATGGGTATTAGCTTTGTGGTGTCTTAGTTAGAGTTTACTATTACTGTGAAGAGACACCATGACCACTGCAACTGTTGTGAAGAAAACATTTAATTGGGGTGGCTTGCTTATAGTTTCAGAGATTCAGTCCATTATCATCATAATGGGGAACATGGTTGTGTGCAGGCAGACATTGTGCTGGAGCTGAGTGCTACATCTTGCAGGCAACAGAAAATCAAATGACTTGTCACACTGAGGGAAGCTGGAGAAAAAGAGACCTCAAAACCCACACCCATTGTGACACACTTCCTTCAACAAGGCCATACCTCCTGATATCACCACCCCCCTTTGGCGGCCATTTTCTTTCAAACCACCACTTCTCTATTTACATACACACACATAGACACGCATGCATGCACGCATGCACGTGCACAACACACACACACTCACACAACCTAATTTTTGGAGAAACTTGACAAAGAAAATTACCTAACAGTATTTACTGTAGCGGTTTTCAGTAATCAACTGGATGAAGTGCTGTCTTCCCATGATCATATCAGTCATGTGTGTCGTCCATGATGTCGTGTGTGGCATGCCCCCCCCGCCTACCCCGGTTATCATTCACTAGGCTTACGAATACAACAACAAAGATAGTAGGAGTAAGGTATATGTATGGGCTCTAGGCAATTACTGAATTTTTATTTCATTTTGCTTTTTACATTTTTGTTGTTTATTTTTCATATTAACACAGTATCTACATACCAAAGATGGTCCTTGAACTCCCAAGTTCTGGCATGTATAGGCATTACAATTCTTAACTAATTTTTTACTTTAATGGGGATATATTTTGCCATTTGATTTTAAAACTTAAGAGGGAACCTATAATGGATATAATACAAGAAAATGTTCAAGATATTGACTTGATATTAATAATTAGAGTCTTTTTAGTAGCAGTTTGCTTACTACATGATCCATGTCCATATATTCATTTTGTTTTTACAATTGTTTTTAGAAGTGTTAGAGTACAGTTTTCTAAAACTCAGTATATAGTTAAAACATAAACACTATGAAAATAATAAATACTTTAAAAATATCATTAATGTATTAAAGTCATGTTAAAAATATTGTGATAACAATTATTGACTCAAATTATGATTAAGAAGTCATTTAGACTTTGACAAGGCATTATTTCTGACGAAGACAACCAAGGATGTCTCATAACTCTTTGTTTTATGTGCTCTCTACTGTGTCTTTTATATTTTGCAATTTATTCAAGCGCCTTTATCAGAAATTATAGCCTGACCATGTAGGCTTGGCTAATAAACAAAAGGAGCAGCAGGTGAGGTGCTGAACTGGAAGCACTCTGAGAGAGAACGTACTGTTTCTGCTCCTTGAGCAGCCCTCAGTGTCTCAGGCCCTTTCATGTTCAGGCATTTTGTTCTGTTCCATTGTAAAGAACTCCATGGGAGGAAAAAGAAGGGAAAGAAATTGTAATCAAGGCAGCATATGGAATAATTTTTGGGGATGAGAGTTGAAAAGCAATGTCTGTGTTGAGGAGCTTAGTGTAGTGTTATGTTAAATTTCTACATGTTATATTGTTTTTATAATCAAATTTTATTTTCAGGCTTTGTCCTGTTAGATCATTTTCTATGCCTATTATTTATATTTAAAATTTTTGTTAATTTTTTTCATTCAATATATTTTGATCATATTCTTTCCCTTCTTCTAATTCCTTCTAGGTCCTCCTCACCTCCTTTCCAAAAAATTTGGAAAAACAACAACAAAAAATAAAATAAAAAAACTTAAAAAAAGAAAATTAGACAAAAAATAGCAAAGCAACACACACACATAAAACAAAATGTAGAATCTGTTTTGTGTTAGTTAGCTACTTTTGGGCATGGGGCCTGTCATCAAGTGTGATTGATATATAGCCACTGACACGCCACTGAAGAAAATTGATTTTCCCTTTTCCAGGAGGTATCAGTTGCTTGGTCTTCTTCGTTAGGGGTGGGACCTTGTGTCCACTTCCCCTTCTTGGTGCTAGGATTCTGTATGACTACTATATTTAGCCCTTAAAAATAAATGTTTAGAAAATTTAGAGTTTCTACAAATTAATTAGCCTGAGCAAGAAAGCATCATCCTGGCACCAGAATTCTCTAATGGCCTGCAAGATAAACAATGGGAAAAGTAGATTCTTTAAGTCGTCCACGTCTATTTAAGTTCAACAAATTAGTACTGATTTGGGGAATTCCATCCTTAGCATAATTGTCAGGAAGTTACACCCTAATGCTGGTTTGCTGCTTCTTGTCATACAGGTTCCGATGATAGACTTGGTTCAGGACAGATTGCTTACATTTCTTCGAAGAGTTGCTCTATTCCAGATGAGAGTTATGGCTGCCTGTCTTCAAACATTCCTGCTTTAGAATTGATGGCTTTGTATGTGGCAGCTGCCATGCACGATTATGATCACCCAGGAAGAACAAATGCATTTCTAGTGGCGACAAATGCACCTCAGGTGGGAAAGAAATTTTTAGAAGCTTAAGAATAATTCTGAGAATTTGTATTTTCTATTGCAAATCTCTCTGTAGTCCATCCTTCCTGTGAGTCATGTTACCATTAGACTCTTTATTGTAATTAATTCATGAAAATACATGATGATGAATGCTAAAGGAATTTGGAAAAATCAGTTTCTTCAGCTATAAAAAATAGCTTATAAAATAACTCCAAGTTTCATTAATTCAAAATCTTAATAGAAATATTTTTGTCTTTTATCAAATCAGTAAAACTCTGGCTGGCTCTTTTTCCTTCTCACTTGGTCCATGGTATAGCTAAAGTTAAAATGGCCAAGGATATCACTCAGGGTTATCTTCTTCCCATCTCTCTCCTAATATTTGTCTTGACAGTGTGACCTTCAGTCTTTTATCTATAAATTTATTAGTGTACTGAGAATTTTTCCTTAGACTGGTGAGACGCCTTACCAGATAAAGGCACCTCCCACCAAGCGTGACAACCTGAGTTTGATCTCTGAGGTGCCCACCCGTCTGATAGAAAAAGAGAAACAAGTGCCACAACCTGGCCTCAGACATCCACACATGTGCCATGGCATGCACATGTGTCTCCAAACCCACATACACAGTTATGCACATACAAATGTGATAAAAAAAAATCTATACCAATTTATTTTGGTGTAATATTTTGTATGGAAGAAACTTAGCTGATAAAGTATCAATTTCTGTTTGGGTCACGTCACAGTTTAAATCAAGTAGTATGAACTCCCAACATGAACAATGTACTGCAATAACTTCATTAATTTTTTAAAATATTTATTTATTATGTATGCAATATTCTGCCTGTGTGTATGTCTGCAGGCCAGAAGAGGG
>LOEQ01001374.1:19771-42832 GCA_001685075.1 Bramus lutescens
GAGAGAGAGAGAGAGAGAGAGAGAGAGAGAGAGAGAGAGAGAGAGAGAGACGGGTTAGGAGGACCATATAATTTATTTCTCTATTGAGACTTAATTCATGGCTCATGTTTTCTATAGTCAGATTCTGATAACTTTAAATGTGATTGTTGATATTTGTTTGCTTTGTAAGTGTTAATTGAGAGAAACTACCTACCCATGGATACATATTTGCAGTTTACAAGGTCAGTAGTCACATTGCTTTTGGACCTGTGGTGAGGAGTCTGTAGTGAAGCAAAACTCTTGTGTCAGTGCAGTCAGCATGTGAAAAGACAGACTGGCATACAACCGTCCTTTCCAAGGGAATGCTCAGTCTTGAATTTACCTCCAGGTAGGAGGAAGCTGCCTGGATAGATTGAGTTATTAATATGGGTCTCAGTACACAGACTAAACAGTTCTCAATGCACTTAGTTAGGAAATACCCCATTCACATCCCCAGAGTTTCTCCTCAGTCAGAGACTTGGCTCTTTACCACATAATTCATTCTCATAGCAACAGGTGACGTGGTCAGTGCTCAGCCTGTTCTTGGTGTCCCCATGTATTTGAAGTTTCTAGTATGGAGATTATATGTAGATTCTGTTCCTGATTCTGGTTTTTGCTTCCATTTTATTTCTCTTTAGTAAAATTTCTAAGAACAGTTTGCATAGTAAAGGAACTGGAAACTTACTTTTATTTTACTGCCCTGACTCTGAGAGATTTTAAAGCCAGCTAACTAGCTTCATAAAATACTTGAACAGTGTGTTAAAATGTTACTGTGTGTATGTGGGGGGGAGGGGTGTGTGCATGTGGGGGATAGAGGACAAATTTCAGGGGATTTCCAACTGTGTGCTCCAGGGATTGAACTAGATCATGAGGCTTGTATAATTAACACTGTACCTGCTGAGCCATCTTACTGATCCATAAACAATGTGTGTTTCAATTACCTGGGAGTTTCATTACTTCTTTCTGATATGATGGAACTATTTCGATAGCTTATCGATCTTCATTAAATTAAGCATGAATTTTTCAACACTGTTAAGTTGTCCCCTTATGGAGTCTTTGGAGTAAAGTCTTTTTAGGGGGATTTATGATGCTTAGAAGTCTCTGAAGATTTATGGGAGGCTTTTATGTGGGTCATAACAGCTTAGATCATTCCATTGTGTAACATGATCACATGAGCATGCAGGTGTGCTTACATCTAGGCATTGATGTTCATGCTCATGTATGTCTCACATGGTGTTGTTCCCTCTGTTTTTGTGTCTTCCTTTCCAATTAGGCAGTAAGGACCAGAAAAACACAGAGCTTTGTTTCTATTTCTTACTCCCTGACCTTTAACATAACTTGACATGGGCTTTTTAAAAAAAATAATAATTACTGCTTTAGTTGTTTTAAAAATGTTTTAGTTTTTAGAGATGGTAGAACCTTTAGAAATTCAATATTCTACTGGTTATGAATGTGCCTCAGTGTTTTCCACTGGTGTGAGGGTAGGGGAAAGCAAGCTCATACTCTTGAAACCAGGATATTTGTGGTCTTACCTATTTTTTGCTTATTTCTCACTACTTAGACACTGTGTCAGGAAGGGAATGCAGACTACACCCTCAGACACAGGGGTCGCTGCCTTATCCTGGGCCACTTCTTCCCCTTTAGTTAACTCTGGATTGGCTACAGAATAGAGCTGTACCCTAACCCTGTTTTATATCCCAATGGATTTATTATCAAAAGCTTTACAAATTGAATGTTTACTTCAAAAGCACTTTTCTATCACTTGGGAGGAAGCATGATATTGCAGAGTATTTGAGAACAGTCTTTTAGTTTAGATCTGACATCAGAAGGAAAGGTGTCCTTAGCCTCATTGCACTTAATTCTACTTATTTGTAAAACCATTACAGCCTTTCATCATAGATATTAACATCCTGGTAACACGCCTCATTTGTGGTAGGTACTCATCTTCTGACCTGTTTTTCACATTGAGTTATTAAAGTTCCTATGTGTAAGATGTTTGTCTCATTTTTTTTTATTCTTTTTAGGCAGTTTTATACAATGACAGATCTGTTCTAGAAAATCATCATGCTGCATCAGCTTGGAATCTGTATCTTTCTCGCCCAGAATACAATTTTTTGCTTAACCTTGATCATGTGGAATTCAAACGCTTTCGTTTTTTAGTCATAGAAGCAATCCTTGCCACAGATCTCAAGAAACATTTTGATTTCCTTGCTGAATTCAATGCCAAGGTTTGTTATGTAAAGTAGTGCCTGATTTTGAAAAGGGAAATTGTTGTTGTTAGTGTTATAGATGAAAGGTGTTTTTTGATATTAAGTTGGAATTACATCACACATGAAGTAAGAGTAAATAACAGATATAAAGAGTTTTTATTATTATAGCACTGTGTCTTAATATACTGTGCTTGCTATGCTTTCTTTTGGCAAATAGATGAATTTTATTGTTTTTTTTAAATTACCAAACCAATTAATTATATCCAAAGTTTTTATAACAGAAGTTGAGTTTACTCAGTGCCGAGAGAGACATTTTATGAAATTAAAGTTGTATTTCTAAGAAGCCTCCTTTGTATTAGTAATTTTCCACTGCTGACCTGGCTGAAGGGCAGTTTCTCTTTTCTTCTGTTTGACAAGGATTTCCTCATCCCCAAACTGCCATGTGTGTGTAGTCACTGTGCTGTGGATTGAGGAAGATCAGCTCACAGCGCCCCCCTTAGAGAATTCATACTCCCTGTGCCAACCTGAATCACTAAACTGCTCTGACAACAAAGATAGTGGCAGTGAGTCCAATGAAGCAGAAAAAGTTGAGGACCATTGCTTTACTTTCTTGAAAGAATTATGCCCTGCCCCTCTATTGTTCTCTAGCAGGAAACTGCTGATTCCTCAATTTTTATTTCCAAGAGGAAATAAAAAGCATACTAAATTTGCCTATCTAATAATGATAATTGCAGTCACTTAAACAATGTTAATTAATACTTACTTAGCCTTTATTATCAGCCAGGCTCTCTGTTCATTCATCCTTGTGGCAGTATTTGACAAGATTACCATCTCCATCACTTCTTTATAGAGGAAGAAATGGATTTGAATAGGTTAAATGCTGAATTAATATCCTTGCAAGTTAAGCTTTAGACCATGGAGTATTTCTTTTTCTTTCTTTTGTTTTATTTCTTTTGATTTTTGAGACAGGGTTACTCTATGTAACATTCCTGCCTGTCCTGGAACTCACTCTGTAGGCCAGGTTGGCCTCAAACTCACTGAGATCCGCCTGCCTCTGTCTCCCAAGTGCTGAGATTAAAGGCGTGTGCCACTGCTGACCAGCTAGAGTTAAATTTGTAAGACTCGTGTCTTTGAACTGTATCTGCATGGCAAAGCTAGAACTGATTTTTTCCTTAACTCTTTTAAGTGGCCTTTCTTTAAGGTAGAAATAGTTACAATTCTTATGATTTATGGATTCACATCTACATATATTTAATACACATACATATGTATACATTATTCTCTGTGATAGTTACAAATAATGAAACCAAAGCTGATATTTTAATAAAAAGTTATGCTGTCTTTGAAACCAAATCTTAATACTATTTCAGTGGGACAGTATACCACGTAGGCCCACGTTACAGCAGATTCTGATTTTAAGGAGAAATCTTTCCCTGTTCTTTAGACAGGAAACAATTTTATGGTAATTGGTAAAAACAAACAAACATTGGAAACTCCTTGTGACTCAGAACCTGAAACAATTCTCTTTTGTCCAAAATAGGCCAATGATGTAAATAGTAATGGTATAGAATGGACCAGTGAAAACGATCGCCTCTTAGTCTGCCAGGTGTGCATCAAACTCGCAGATATAAACGGCCCAGCAAAAGCTCGGGATCTACATTTGAGATGGACAGAAGGCATCGTCAATGAATTTTATGAACAGGTAAGATGAAATATGAGATTGGTGGGATTTTGAAGATCTGCCATATGAAGAAAGCACCTTTGGGGGCTTCAGTTGCTGCAGGAAGTGTATGAGTTGTCCTGAAAGGATTAAACATTGAGTGTACCCTGGCTCTTTGTGGTTTCTCAACTCTACCTTTGCTGATAATATTTTTTTAATTTTATTTTATGTGTATGGATATTTTGCCTGCATGTATGTCTGTGCACCATGTGTGTGCCTGGTACCTGTAGAGGCCAGAAAAGGGCTTCAGATCCATTGGAACTGGAGTTACAGATAGTTGTGAGCTGCCATGTGGATGCTGACACTTGAACTCAGGTCCTCTGAAAGAGCAGCTGGTGCTTTTAACAACTGAGCCATCTCTCTATCCTTTACTGCTAACATTATAGTAGCAAACAAAAGTATATAGCTTATTACTTGCCTGGAATAAGGTGATTGTACTGTTGGCTGAATAGATAAGGATAAACTACAGCTTCCAAGGTCATTTTCAAACTGAGAATCTATAACTTAAAACAGTTGATTTCCAAATGAAGTAGTTTTCCCCCTCAAAATAAAATTTTTATTATTTGTGAATTTCGTACAATACATCCTGATCACACTTCTCATTCCTCCCAAGTTACCCTCCCACTTTATGCCACTCCACAAACAAAACAAATAAAAACCCCCACCACATCCAATTTGTGTTGCCTATCTATTCATAGGAGCATGGTCAAACTCCCAATGTCCGGAAAACTGAGTATGAAAGGCATTGAAGGCTTCTGTAACAACCCTCCCACAAAAGAAACAGTCCAGACAGGACTCTGTTGAAGAGAGTTCTTAAAAACTGATAAAGATGGTGAAATATAGCTTAACTCTTCAGGGTTGATGGCTTCTGGTGGGGATTGGGGAAGGACCAAATGAAATAGTTTTTAAGTTATTTTATAGTCTTCTCAGAACATATTTAACCATCTAAAGACACTTTCAAGTCTGTTATAGAAAGACTGTCTTTGCATTGGAACCATCCATGGTACAAAACCTGACAGAAAATAATGGATAGAAATGAGTTCAAAGTAGATACTTAGTTGTTTTCAAAGACTTGAATTATAAACGTGCTATTTTTTATCTTTTAAAATCTTGACTTTAAAGGATTTTTACCCATTTGCAGAATCTGCTATTTGCGGGGGTGTGTGTGGGTTGTTCCCCATAATGTAGGTGAAAGCTGATTTTCCTACAAGCTTCAAGTTTCATTATCTTGAAAATATCAAATACCACCCAGTTATACCTCTATTTCTTTGGAGTTCTTGACCTTAATAGCTATGAATATTGAAGATATTTACACAGTTAGAGCTTCTGTGTGTAAGAAAGTAGGAGTAATGAAACTGAGTCTGTCTGATCATGCACACTGACCGCATGCTGTATTGTAAAAGGTACAATGTCTTTTACCTACACTTAGAGGTATATAATACCATACTGTGTAACCTGTTATTGAGACTGGGAATAGAATTATGCAAATTACAAATATAGTAATATAAGTAAATAGTCATATTAATATGTTATATACAATATTATATTACATATATTGCTTAATATTATACAATATGATTATATAGTCATAAATTAACATATAATGTGTTACATATTATATATCATGATATGATATATTGCATATATAATATATTACATATAGTAATATAAGTAAATATAGTCATAAATTAAGTAAATATAGTCACTCCAAATCAAATAATTTAGCTTTAATATATTAGTTATAAACTATTAATTGTTGATATGGAATGTTGCAGGTTGATAGTAAAATTGTTAGTATTTATTTTTTAAATATATATATCTTCCATGTTAACTGAATATCAGTTATTCTAGTTTCTATAAACAGAATATCAGAATACAGTTTTGTTTAAAATTTCTCAAATGGAGAAAAGACAAAATAATGTTTTTTTTTCCTGTGCTGGTAGTTTATGGAGGTCTCAGGAACCCCTGTTAAACATATGCCCATCAAGCCATATTCCATCCTAACAATAATCACAGTCATTAGTGTTTTGTGTAAAGATTATTTTGATGTAGACTGTGTTTTTAAAACCTTAAGATTCTGGGTGTGGTAGTGAACATCTTTAATCCCGTCATTTGGGAGGTAGAGGCAGGCAGATCTCTGTGAGTTCAAGGCCAGCCTGATCTACAGAGTGAGGTCCCAGACAGCCAGAGATCTGTAGAGAGACCCTGTCTCAAAGCAGCAAAAAGAAAGAAAAGAAAAAAAAAACCCAAGATAATTTTAACAGTAAACCTTAATTGTTGTATTTTTGGTAGTTAAATGTAATTTTCTTTTTGAAATGCTCAGGGAGATGAAGAAGCAATCCTTGGTCTACCTATTAGTCCCTTTATGGATCGTTCTTCTCCTCAACTAGCAAAACTCCAAGAATCTTTTATCACTCACATTGTGGGCCCCCTGTGCAACTCCTATGATGCTGCTGGCTTGCTGCCTGGTCAGTGGATACAAGCAGAAGAGGATGATGATGATGATGATGATGATGATGATGATGATGATGATGATGATGATGATGGTGAATTAGATTCAGATGATGAAGAAACAGAAGACAATCTAAATCCCAGTAAGAATGAAAGGAAACTATATTTTCTTTAATGCTATTAACTACAAATGTTCTTTAATTTGGATTTAGATTTTTGCATCTTAGGTACAGATATGTTAACTTCTGTCAGATTGTTCAGATTCAATAGCCAGGCTTTGGATAACTGCCATGTGCTACTTCTATAGCACAACGGGGACTCTTAATTAATGAAAGCAGCATTTCTCAAGATGCTGTCCTCCAGCAGCTGCTCATCTGATCATCTCTGAAGTGAGTCCCAGCAGTTAAGAATCCTCATCTCATTCCCTTCGAACATCTGAGCAGCACCACTTCAACGAATCAAAACAGTGGGGAGAAAAGGAGAATAAGCTCCTGGCTCTGAGAGAAGAACCAAGGTTTTGATATTAAGAATGAGTCATATAGCAACATATTTTTCTGAAAAAACAATTAGTGGAAAATTTTTAAAAAATTGTCTTTGAAACTTAATGAAATGTCACTTCATGTTTATTTTAAAGTAAGATTTAAATTACATCGACTGGACACTTTTACACAATGAGAGTTGTGTTTTTATCTATTAGAGGTACTTCTCTGTAGATGCTGTCCTCCAGTCAGTGCTCTTCAGCAGTGCTCTCCCCACCACTTCACACACAAATGCCTTGTGTTTAGAGCTAGTATAGCAGAGAATAACCTTATGTCAACTCGAGGTTAGTTTACTGGTTTTTCAGAATAAATAATATTCATCAGAATACTAGTAATTACTTTTAGTTTACTGCATTAAAACATTACAAACTTGAATTTTAACTTTGGATTGTTAGGATTTTCATCTTAGATTTCAGCACTATACTCCCCTCCAACCCAGTATTCTCTGGACCTCATCTGTTAGTTTCTATACAGAACAACCACTATCACTCATGGCTTTGTTTGTCTGTGTTGTTTGTTAGGATGTGAGCTCCATAGTGTGGATAATTTTTTTTCTTACTGTTCACATTTATAGCCTTAGAGCTTGCATAACTACTTAGACTAGAGTGGACTCTTAGGCATTTATTCAATGAGCGATTGAATTTTATTTGCTTTGATATAAATGTCTGTTTTCAATTTCACAGAACCACAGAGAAGGAAAGGCAGGCGGCGGATATTTTGTCAACTAATGCACCACCTCACTGAAAACCACAAGATATGGAAGGAAATCATAGAAGAAGAAGAAAGGTGTAAAGCTGAGGGGAACAAACTGCAGGTGGAGAGTACCTCCTTACCTCAAGCAGATGAGATTCAGGTCATTGAAGAAGCAGATGAAGAGGAAGAGCAAATGCTTGAATAGAAGAAAGCTTGTGCTGAAGAAGCCTGGGGTCCTGTGCCCAGGGTTAGCAGTCATTAACTAATGCTCACTGCGCTTGTTCTTAACTGACCGTTCCCGTATGGACAGGCCTTAATACTGTGAGAGAATCCTTGCTGCCCTGGCAGTTCTCACTCCTAAGCACTTTCATCACAAACTAGAATTGGCTGCAGCTGACGTGTTGCAGAGCCTTTTCTCCAAGTCTTCACTGGGTGTAAACAGTTTGTCATGATGCTGCTTTGCTGGGCAGTCAGCTCTTTATTTTTCATGGCGAGGGAAGGCTAAAACGGGAAATTCAAGAGACTTCAGCTTTCGAAGTGGCCATAATGCTTTTTATGAAAACAGGATTCATCTTGTATTTCCAAGTATATCTTTTATGTCTTTGTTTTGGGGTAGAGAAAACAAACCTCTGCCTAATACAAAAAGGAATTTATTGTGGCCTTTCTGAGTGATTTCTGCTCATGGCAGTACATTGTTCAATGTGGTTCTCCCAGCTTCATCCATGAAGGACTGAGGACCTTTGTTATACTTAACAAAATCCAGGTGCATCAATTTCTGATGCTTTTTTATTGTTGTGTATATCTACTTGTGTGTTTTACTTCTGCCTAAAGTATTCAGGTTTGCTGTGGACATCAGAAGTCTGAATTCTAGTCTTACTGATTTTGTTCCATGGTTGAATTTTAAATGTGTTTAACAATGAAGGAACTTCATTCTTTAGTCAAAACTGTTCTTATTCTTATTTTTGCTCAGGATAAATGATTTAAAATATTTAGTTATTATAAGCATGGCATAGATTTGCCAGGAAAAAATTCCTAATATTGATGTTACCTTTCATAAAATGAGCACCATTTTAATTAAAGCCAAGAGAAAGGAGATAATCTTGGGCCTTAATGCAAAATCAAATGAAACCAGTCCCATCAAAGACATTGCCTAAATAATTGGTTATCTTTAGATATGTGTCTTATGTGTCTTGTAGCCTTAGGTGTCTGGTTATAGAAAACCTAATACTTTTTTTGTTAATTTCTTTCTGCTCCAAGAAAACATGACAGGGATGGCTCATTACTATGTAATAATATTAGAGCATCACAGAAAACTGAATTCTTAGGTGAAGTAAATGATGGGAATACATGCTTAATTTTTACATAAAAACTCTATAAATAGTTCAATAAATAATTCCATACTAATGCATATAAATACCTTACTAAGAGACCACATTTATAATGTTTCCATAACCTCATTAGAGTGTGGCTATGTGCCCTAGTTGTGGAAAAATTATTGAAATTATACAAAGCAACCAAATTATACCAAGATGGCAAATTGATTTCTCATTACTCTTGAAGACTGTACAATATTTTGGAGACATTCAACTTGATGCATAGTTAACTGTCAGTTTCCATAGTAGTTCCTATAGAGTGTTATGCTGGAGTTTCCTGCCTACCTAAGGTATTTGGGTTGTCTACAAGACTGCAGTTAAAGATCTATTGAGTACTGGTGTTTTTGATCCTGCAGGTATCATATTTAATGAATCACTACACTTTATTTATTAAACATGTTGAGTGTTGAGTTCCTTTCTGTCACTTTTACTACCATACCCACATTTGTAAATTGGTTCCACCATATATTACTGAGTAATAAAACTTTAACTGATAATATATTGAATTTGCGTTTATATACATTCTTTGTGTATATTTCTCTAAAATATATTGTATATCCTATGCAAATGTATTTATTCTGTTGCTTACTTTCTTATAGAAAACAGTATGCATGTGTGTTTAAGTTCATACATGTGCAGGCATGTATTATGCGAGACAAGTCTCTAAATATTATTTACATTTTTTATTGGAGTAATTTAGTTTTAAATTCTTTCTTGAAAGAAGCACATTTTACTAAAAATGTTACTAGAAACTCATTTGAAAATAATTCTTAAATTATTTAATCCTTGCTTAGTAAACTAAATTGAAACATCCCCCCAAATTAAAATTATTGAAATCACCTATGTAAAATTTTTAAATATTATGATTGAAAGTCATTAATGTGACAATATATTAAAAAATACATGCTCCTGCTAGGTGGAGTCTACTTGAGGAATTGCCATGAGCCTTATAAGTCTTGTGTGGGGTATGCTGAGGATGGAACCCAGGGCTGCTCGTCTGCTGTGTGATCTCTGCTGTTCTACAGTACTTCCAGTTCATAGTTCTTATTTTGCTTGCTGTAGGATCAGATTAATTTTTATTAGGATTTTATCACAAATCTGCTACTGTAAATTATTGTTATAAATATATAAATGAAATATCTATGCTTTCTGACACAATTTTTTCTCCATAGAAACCTATTTTTGTCATTGTTATTTATTTGTGGGACATGGTCTCACACTATAGCCCAGGCTGGCCTCAAGTTTTCTTTTTCAACATTGTGTGTGTGTTTGTACATATAGAGAACAGAAGAGAAGTTGTGGGAGTTCTCTTCTTCCACTATGTGTGTTCTGGAGATCAGGTACAGTTCCTCAGGCTTGGTGGCAAGTATTCTTACCTGCAGAGTCTTCTCCCCAGCCCTAAGGTTTCCTTCTTGAAAGATCCATTTACTTGGACTTCTGCTTGTGCCCTTTCTTCTTTTTCTACTTTCTCTTAGAAGTCTCCTTCTCTATGTAGTTGTTTCAGTTCTGAACCCAGTCTTATTACTCTTCTTATTCTGACTCCACTTGTGGTTGTCATTATCAAGTGAATCCAGATATTATTAGCCCTTATTTCTCTTCTGAACTCATTGAACTATACCAGAATTTATCAAATCCTTCTACCTCAATTTCAATCTGAATTAATCTGTTTGCCCTCAACTGCAACCAAAATCTACTTTCTCAGGTATTCTTTCTCAGTCTCAGACTGAGTTTCCAAATCAGAAATCTGTCACCCTCCTTGATACCAAATCCAATTAATCACCAAAGAAATTGACTCTGTGTCTTAAATCTCAAGGCCATTAATTTCTCTTTTACTCTACAACCTATCCTAGTCAAAACCCACAAGGTCTCCCTGTCTCTAAATCTTGTTCTTCCACTCTGTCAAAAGCAAAAGTTAGAACTGTCAAAGGAAAAAAATTATATAACAAATCCAGTTACACATCTCATAGGATTTTATCTGTCAAATACAAAACAAAGTACCCTTGAGTCTAAAAAAATATACAAAGCGCTCTCTTACTTAGACTATGTGGCACAACAATGGGTTTTTGTATGGTGGGAATAAGAACAACTGGAAAAGCATTGATTAACATACGGTTAGTTTTTCCTTTTGTTTTGTTCTAGGTGAAAACACAGGACACTTCCTTACTGTGCTCAATTCACTTAGAATAAAATCTGTTTTTCAGCAAAACAGATGTTGGGACTCTACTCTCTTGAAGTTTCAGTCTGATTATATAGCATTGACAAGTTTTGTCTTTGTCCTCTCTGTTGGGGCTGAGGGCAGAAGCTCAAACCCAACAATGATCACCCACAACTTTTTAACAATTCAAAATAGTGTGATAATGATCCCCATATAAAAAATTATTTCATTCAGATCAAAAATCCTCTGGTTCCTATTTCTTTAAGAGTTAAACATAAATGCCGTACCATGCTTTTAGAAGAGACTCTGTTAACAAGCCTCTCTCATTAATCACTCCCTTTTCTTCCCCTCTATTCCAGTCAGCATAAAACTCTTGGCTTGTATAATGTGAAGATGATTTCCCCTGTTCTACTCCAATCATATCAAAACGAACTGAATTCTTCGGTGCTCAGTGTAAAACATTCCCTTCCCCAGAGAACCACTTCATTCCTGACTTACCTGTCTCTGCTAACCCACAAGCACTTCGGAGCTGTTCATAGTAGCCCAGCAATTACAACAAATGAGCCAACTGGCTCTACTTAGCTCTTTTGTAAAGTTTGTTTCTATGAGTTATAATTCAGAGAGAGAATTTTTGATTAATTAAGTAATGTCAGACTCTTGTAAAAAATAAGCAGATAAGGCCAACAGCAAGGGGAAAGTAGGTAAGAGTAGCTGGAAACANTGGGACATGGTCTCACACTATAGCCCAGGCTGGCCTCAAGTTTTCTTTTTCAACATTGTGTGTGTGTTTGTACATATAGAGAACAGAAGAGAAGTTGTGGGAGTTCTCTTCTTCCACTATGTGTGTTCTGGAGATCAGGTACAGTTCCTCAGGCTTGGTGGCAAGTATTCTTACCTGCAGAGTCTTCTCCCCAGCCCTAAGGTTTCCTTCTTGAAAGATCCATTTACTTGGACTTCTGCTTGTGCCCTTTCTTCTTTTTCTACTTTCTCTTAGAAGTCTCCTTCTCTATGTAGTTGTTTCAGTTCTGAACCCAGTCTTATTACTCTTCTTATTCTGACTCCACTTGTGGTTGTCATTATCAAGTGAATCCAGATATTATTAGCCCTTATTTCTCTTCTGAACTCATTGAACTATACCAGAATTTATCAAATCCTTCTACCTCAATTTCAATCTGAATTAATCTGTTTGCCCTCAACTGCAACCAAAATCTACTTTCTCAGGTATTCTTTCTCAGTCTCAGACTGAGTTTCCAAATCAGAAATCTGTCACCCTCCTTGATACCAAATCCAATTAATCACCAAAGAAATTGACTCTGTGTCTTAAATCTCAAGGCCATTAATTTCTCTTTTACTCTACAACCTATCCTAGTCAAAACCCACAAGGTCTCCCTGTCTCTAAATCTTGTTCTTCCACTCTGTCAAAAGCAAAAGTTAGAACTGTCAAAGGAAAAAAATTATATAACAAATCCAGTTACACATCTCATAGGATTTTATCTGTCAAATACAAAACAAAGTACCCTTGAGTCTAAAAAAATATACAAAGCGCTCTCTTACTTAGACTATGTGGCACAACAATGGGTTTTTGTATGGTGGGAATAAGAACAACTGGAAAAGCATTGATTAACATACGGTTAGTTTTTCCTTTTGTTTTGTTCTAGGTGAAAACACAGGACACTTCCTTACTGTGCTCAATTCACTTAGAATAAAATCTGTTTTTCAGCAAAACAGATGTTGGGACTCTACTCTCTTGAAGTTTCAGTCTGATTATATAGCATTGACAAGTTTTGTCTTTGTCCTCTCTGTTGGGGCTGAGGGCAGAAGCTCAAACCCAACAATGATCACCCACAACTTTTTAACAATTCAAAATAGTGTGATAATGATCCCCATATAAAAAATTATTTCATTCAGATCAAAAATCCTCTGGTTCCTATTTCTTTAAGAGTTAAACATAAATGCCGTACCATGCTTTTAGAAGAGACTCTGTTAACAAGCCTCTCTCATTAATCACTCCCTTTTCTTCCCCTCTATTCCAGTCAGCATAAAACTCTTGGCTTGTATAATGTGAAGATGATTTCCCCTGTTCTACTCCAATCATATCAAAACGAACTGAATTCTTCGGTGCTCAGTGTAAAACATTCCCTTCCCCAGAGAACCACTTCATTCCTGACTTACCTGTCTCTGCTAACCCACAAGCACTTCGGAGCTGTTCATAGTAGCCCAGCAATTACAACAAATGAGCCAACTGGCTCTACTTAGCTCTTTTGTAAAGTTTGTTTCTATGAGTTATAATTCAGAGAGAGAATTTTTGATTAATTAAGTAATGTCAGACTCTTGTAAAAAATAAGCAGATAAGGCCAACAGCAAGGGGAAAGTAGGTAAGAGTAGCTGGAAACATGATCTAAAGCATGATCAGTAATGTATGTTACATGCTGCCTGAAGATAAAATCATCATAATAATATGAAAATGTTTTGATTTTAACAAGAATGGCATCACCTATGTTGTTTGCAAAAGGAATTTTGTTGCTGTTAACAGGACATATGCCAGAATACCACAGCTTAAAACATGTTGGAGATACAACAAGGTGGTGATATTATGAGAGATTAAATAATGAACCTTCCCATCACAGGGCTGTTCTGAGAGAAATGTTGTTCTGAGTTTTACATATTTTACCAGGTTGTGCTGAAGTAGTGGGTTGTCCATCTTTGGAAATATTCTCTCCAGGAGTTCTTTGGTCTTTATGGCAGTATAGTACATACAAGACAGCCCAAAACAGCCATCAGCAGCCTGAGAAGTGCCCTCCATAAAGTATCCACTCAAGTAAAGCCAGATTCTTGGCTTGACTGCAGAAAAGAATTTCAGAATGAGCCAGTATGCAGAAGGGTTGGTGTTTATTAAAGAGATTTTAAAAATAGATTTAAGCACTGGGGTTAATTGAAAGGCACCCAACTCAGAGGTAGGATAAGATAGTCAATGTGAATGGGCTTCCCAAGAAGATTCATGCTTGAGTGTCCTAGGAGATGTCATATATATTATTATAGTTGTTTTCATGTTATATCTCAAAGTGTTGTTAAGAAAACCCCCCTTTTACAAATGGGATTATAAGGTAGCCCTGGAAGTGCTTTGGATGGATTTATTATCTAATAAGATAAAAACCCCCTGGGATTGTAAGGATTACACAGAATTTAAGCCATATCCTTTACTATAAATGGGATTTCTTGTAAGATTCCCAAGAAAGTAATTTTGCAGCTGGTAAGAGAAACTTCTCATACAGTTACACCTAAAGAAAGGTTCATTGTTATTTGAATAATATATAGGGTCTGAAGAAGAGATGACTTGGCAGTTAGGAGTTTGTACTGTTCTTGGAGAAGATCTGACTGAGTTCAGTTCCCTGTACCGACACTGAGCAGCTCACCCTACCTGTAACTCCAGCTTCAGGATTTCTAGTATTGTCATCTGGCCTCTTGAGCACACAAACACACGCCCACACAGACACATAATTAAAACAGTGAATCTAGGGCTGGAGAGATGGCTTAGAGGTTAAGAGCGCTAACTGCTCTACCAGAGGTCCTAAGTTCAATTCCAGCAACCACATGGTAGCTCACAACCATCTATAATGAGATCTGGTGACCTCTTCCGGCATGCAGGCAGAATACAGTATACATAAAACAATGAATCTTTAACAAAAAATCATATACAAAAAAGTGTCTCTGTGTTGGTCATTTTTGCAGTAAACATTTTGGTGCTAGAATTCTTGACTTTCCTTACAATAGACTTTGACCAGATTCAGATGAGGATCTCTTGTGTTTGGAGTGACTTGATACTGCTCCTAGAGTCAACATTTCTAGTCACAGTTTTCACTGAAAGTGTGTTATAGTCTTAATTTTGGACACATTCGTTGACTGCTACAATTAAATACAATGTAATTCTAATTAACTCACAGTTGTGAAGGACTTTTTGGCTTAGCAAACAAATTTACTTTTGTTTCAGCTCAATTTCTTTGTATGTAGAAATCCTAGTATGATTGTTGCTCACATGTCAGGAATGTTATGAGATTGATTGCTCTACTGATCACTAAGACACTCTTTGTTAGTAGATGTATATGATGTTATTACCTAATAAACATAATCCCTTATCACTTTATTTGTTTAACAAAATAATCCACACACAACTGTGCCTTAAAAGCTTGTCATTTAGAATTTGTGATTTTGTTTGACTTGTTGAGTGTGATTGATAATATAAAATTAAATCTGAAAGTAAAATGAAGTGCTGTTTATAAATATGCATCGCACTAGAAACGCTGTCAACTTATAACTGTCACTGTGATTTGTGGGGTGCTCAGTGACAGTGGATGAGCACATCGCATATGGATTTGTTCACAATTACACATTTAAAATACAAAAACTGTAAACATGAAAAATGTTTCTGTATTTCAATATGAAGTTTGGACATGATTTGAAAGTAATAAAAGTCTCATGTATCACAAAATGTTAATCTTACTCCTCACCCACTTAGTGTAGAACCATTTTTAGCTTATGACCCATGTGAAGTAGATGGCAGGCCAGATTCTGAATAATTTGATGACTCTGGATCTAAACCTTTAAGGTGGAAAATATTAGTTTTATTTCTCTCTTGCCTAACATTAATTCCTGCCTGCCTGAAAGTGGTAATTTCTTTATAGGTTATTAGGGTTTTTTTAACTTTAACTATGTTTTTGTTTATTTTCTACTTTTAAAAATTGGGATGCTTTATTTGCAACATTTCAGTTTTTATTAAAATAGGTGTTTTGGTATTCTTTCCCTGGAATATTGCCTTAAATGTATTGTATAGATTCTTATATGGAGAGTTTAAATTGCTTTAAGCACTCACAGTTTTATTTTTCCCCTTTTACCAAAGGTTATTTTACAACAAAAATTTAGGATTTAAGACAAATTTTGTTTTCTAGTTTTATTTTGTTATTAAAACTCACCTTTACATTGCATTACTTTCAGAGAATAGTATACATACTATTTGTAAATTTGGAACTTAGTGAAGTTTAATTTTGGTATACTATATGCTTAATTTTCAAGATCTTTACAAGGCACTTGTAAAGACTGTATGGAACTTGATAAATACTCACTAGGTCCACCTTGCTCCTGATGAAATATTCTTCTGTATTCTGTGTGTCCACCTGTTGATGCATATGTGTTTGCATGTGGAGTTGTAAACAGAGACTACACTTTTGTTTCCCAGCTGTCCAGAACTGAATAATCACACAGAAACTATATTAATTGCAACACTGTTTGGCCAATGGCTCATACATATTCCTAGTTAGCTTTTACACCTCAAATTAACCCATTTATATTAATCTATTAATTGCCACAAGGCCGTGGCTTGTTGGTAATGTTCTGGCATATTTCTCTTTTGGTAACTACATGGCATCTTCCCTGACTCTGCCTACACTCTCCCTCTATCTCTGTTAGGATTTCCCACCTACCTTTATTCATCAGCCAATAAAAGAAATACATATACAGAAGGACATCCCATATCATCTCCCCCTTTCTGTCTAATTTAAAAGAAAGGTTTCAATTTTATCAAAGTAAAATTATATATACAAAACAGTTATCAAGCAAGAATTATGCTTAATATTTAATCCATTTACATTTGGTAAATTAAGTAAAATACTCTATCATCTAGCCTATCTTTGTAAGTCTAAGGTTTTATATATAAGTTATCTTTTATCATAACTAAGGAAAAGTATAACTATAACTATCTGTCTTTAATTCCATCAAAGATTCCAGAAGGATATAATATAACCTAAGTAAACAAGAAGTGCATTGTAAGCAACTTCCAAAGTTCTAGAAATGGCAGAGACATCTTGTTGCCTGGACAGTCCCTTGTATACCAGATCTCTCCAAGTTTTATCATGAGGGGGTGTTAGATTTTTGTCAAAGACTTTTTCAATATCTGATGAGATGATCGTGGGTTTTTTTCTCTCAATTTGTCTATATGGTGGATTACATTGACAGATTTTCATATGTTGAACCATCCCTGCATCCCTGGGTTGAAGCCTATTTGATTGTAGTGTATGATCTTTTTGATGTGTTTTTGAATTTGCTTTGTGTGTATTTTATTGAGTATTTTTACATCAGTAGTCATGAGAGAAATTGGTCTGTAATTCTCTTTGTTGAGTTTTATGTGATTTAGGTATCAGAGTGACTGATAAAATGAGGCAATGTTCCTTCTGTCTATTTTGTGAAATAATTTGATTAATATTGATAGTGGTCTAAATTCTGTGCTAAGACCATCTGACTTGGTGGGCTTTTTCTTGTTCTTTCTTTTTTTTGAGGGGGTTGGAAGACTTTAATGATTGCTTCTATTCTCTTAGGGGTTATAGTTCTATTAAAATTGTTTATCTGATCTTGATTTAACTTTGGTGAGTGGTATCTCTCAAGAAAATTGTTCATTTTAGATTTTCCAATTTTGTGGAGTACAGGTTTTTGAAGTTTGACCTAATGATTCCTTGGATTTCTTCTTTGTTCGATGCTATATCCCCCTTTTTGTTTATGATTTGTCAATTTTGGATATTCTATCTCTGTCTCTTAGTTTGGATAAAGATTTGTCCATCTTGTTGATTCTTTCAAAGAACTGACTCTTTGTTGATTCTTTATTGTTCTCTTTGTTTCTGTTTTATTGATTTCAGTCCTAAGTTCTTTCCTGCCATCTACTCTCTTGGGTGTGCTTGCTTCTTTTTGTTCTGGTGCTTTCAAGTGCGCTGTTAAGTTGCTAGTATGAGATCTTGCCAATTTTTTATGAAGTCACTTAGTGCTATGAACTTTCCTCTTAGTACAACTTTATGTCCCATAAATTTGGGTATGTTGTGCATTGAATTTCATTGAATTCTATGAAGTCTTTAATTTATTTCTCCCTTGATCCAGTTCAATAGGGAGTTTTTTAGTTTCCATAGTTTGTAAGCTGTCTCTTGTTGAAATCCAGCTTTAATCTGTGGTGGTCTGATAGGATATAGGAAATATTTCAGTTTTCTTTTATCTGTTGAGACTTGTTTTGTGACTAAGTATGTGGTCAATTTTGGAGTTTATTCTGTGAGGTGCTGAGAAGAAAGTACATTCCTTTGTGTTTGGGTGAAATGTTCTGTAGGTATGCTATGTCCATTTGGTTCAGAATATTTGTTAGCTCCATTATTTCTCTGTTTTTGTCTTTTTGTTCATTGATAACAGTGGGGTTATTAAACTTTCCCATTACTAATGTGTGAGGTTTGATGTATGATTTAATCTTTAGTAATAGTTCTTTTATTACTAAAAGAAATATTTATGTGGGTGCACTTGTGTTTGGGGGCATAGATGTTAACAATTGAGATTATCTTGGTGAAATTTTTCTTTCATGAGTATGAAATGTCCTTCCCTATCTCTTTTGGTTAATTTTGATTGGAAGTCTATTTTGTTAGATATTAGGTTAGCTACACCAGCTTGCTTCTTGGGTCCATTATTTGGAAAAATCTTTTTCCAGCTCTTTACTTTGAGGTAATGTATACCTTTGATGTTGAGGTCTGTTTCTTTTTTTGCAGCAGAAGGATGGATTCTGTTTTATCTTCCATTCTGATAGCCTGTATCTTTTGATTAGGGAATTGAGTTTATTGATACAGAGCAATTATTAATAGCCAATGCTTGTTAACTCTTGTTACTTTGTTGTTGTTGTTATGGGGGGGTGGTGTGTGTGTTCCCTTCTTTTGGTTTTGCTGATGTGAGATTATTTCTTTTGTTTTCATGGGTGTAGTTAACCTCCTTTAGGTTGGAATTTTTTCTTTTAGTATCTTCTGTAGGGCTGCATTTGTGGATAGATATTGTTTAAATTTGACTTTGTTGTAGAATATATTGTTTTTTCCATCTATGATGATTGAAAGTCTTACTGGGTATAGTAGTCTGGGATGGTATTTGTGGTATCTTAGATTCTACAGGACATCTGTATAGGTCCTTCTGGCTTTTAGAGTCTCCATTAAGAAGTTTGTTGTAATTCTGATAGGTCTTCCTTTATGTGTTACTTGACATTTTTCCCTTGCTGCTTTTAATATTCTTTCTTTGTTTTGTATCTTTAATGTTTTGAATATTATGTGGCAGCAGGGGGTATGGTGGGTGGGTTTTCTTTTTGGTCCAATCTATTTGGTGTTCTGTAAGCTTCTTGTACCTTTATAGCCACGTCCTTCTTAAGATCAGCAAGTTTTTCTTCAGTGATTTTGTTAAAATTACTTTCTGGGCTTTTTAAGTTGAGATATTTATTCTTCAATTTCCATTATTCTTAGGCTTGGTCTTTACATAGTGTTATAGATTTCCTGGATGTTTTAGGTTAGGAATTTTTTAGATTTAACTTTTTTCGATCAATAAATCAATTTCTTCTATCATATCTTTTATGCCTGGTATTCTTTCTTCCATTTCGTGTACTCTGTTGATGCTTGACTCTGCAGTTCCTGTTTGCTCACCTAGATTTTCGGTCTCCAGGATTCCCTCAGTTTGTGTCTTATTGCTTCTATTTCCATTTTCAGATCTTGAGAAGTTTTCTTCACTTCCCTTACCTGTTTTTTTTTTCTTGGATTTCTTTAAGGCATTTATGTTGAAATGTTTGTGTTTTTCTCTATTTCTGTAGGGGGTTTATTCATTTTCTCTTTAGGGACCTCTAGCATAAGTGTGGTTTCAAGGTCATTGTCTTGTGTTTCATCTGTGTTAGAATATTGAGGGGTTGATTTAGTAAGATAGCTGGGCTCTGATGGTGCCATATTGCCCTGACTATTGTGTTTTTACACTGGTTTCTAGGCATCTGTCTGGGTTTGGGGTGAATATTGGTCTAGGTACCAATTTCTGAGTTTGTTTTTGTTGGAGGGGTGGTTTATTCCTTGGTTTCTGTTTCCTCTTTGGCCTTCTGATCCTTGTGGTCTGTATTCCTGGTGGTCAGGTGTGACCACTGGTCAAGCAGAGAGTCTCCGTCAGAGTTGGGTATTGGATTTCTGGCCTTTGGCCCAGCACTGGGGGGGCTCTGTGTTTTTCTGACTGGCCTGGCCTACAGCTGAGCAGCAGGTTTCTACCCATGTAGGAGCAGAGGCATGGCAGCAGGTATGGACAGTGGGCAGGAAGAGGTGATAGCAGCTTGGGTCCTTGGGATCTGAACAAGGGCACAGGAGGTTTTTGAGACCAGGTGGGCTTCTTAGCTGTTTTGAAAGGCATGGCCTGCACTAGAGCAACACTCCACTGTTAAAGTACAGATGTTTCATGACTTAAAATTTTTTAATTTTGTGGAGTGACATATACTGAGTGTCTACGACACCTTATATTTTGATCCCCCCNGTGTTCCATGGCATGATTCTTGTGATCCTGGGCAGCAGTAGCAAGATGCAGGTCTCAGTCAATCATACAATTAGCAGAGGAAACAACTCATACTGTGAAATACACTTTTTTTTTTTGCTAAAGTAACACTCAGTAGGCGAGATGTAATTTTACCTTTTAACTCACAATATTCTCAAGCTACTTTGCACTGGGTTAATCTAGGCACAACTATAGGAGGCAATGTTACACCATTACTCATTGTTTTTGAAATTGTATTTTCCCCCTAATTATATAAAACACATAGCTATTCTGGTCCATTTGTCTCACTTTGTCTTGATTCTGTAGTTAAATTTATTAAACTCTCAATGCAAGTCCTTTTGCTGATGTTTCCCCAGTTACCATTTTTAGGGAAATACACAGATCTCCAGGGTGAGTAAAATAGGATTTTGGTTTGTAGATGAGATTAAATTAAATGACCACAAATATCATATACATATGTCTAGTCTAGGGCAGCAATACCATATAAATATGGAAGCAGTACTATCTTCTAAGCATAGTACACAATCATTCAGATATTTCATCACTGGGAGCACATTTTGAACATGGACAAAATGTAAGGAAAAGAAGAGTAAGGCTGTTACTTTATTTTGTTCATTTATTTGCCCGAGGAATCTGCCAGCTTGGTTTTCTTTAAAAGGTTTACTTTTAATTCATTCTTGAACCCCACCCCCAGTATGCTGTGTGGTTATGTGCACATGAGAGTGGGTGCCTGCTGAAGCCGGAGGCATCAGAATTGGAGTTACGGGGGTTGTGAGCTGCCATGTAGGTACTGAGAACTGAATTTGGGTCCTCTGCAAGAACATCAAGTGCTTTTAACCATCAAGAAATCTCTGCATTTTACAGCCTGGTTTCTGTTTTGCTTTTTCTCTCTCCTTGTCTAGCCTTCTTGTATGTGCTGTATTTTCTCCATGACTGTCCTATGAACATACACATGCTCTCAGATCCACTTAGGCTGTCAATGGATGACCCTGTTCACAGTTTGTTCACTCACCTTCTGTCTTTTCAATGTCATTACACTTTCTGAAATTAGGATTACTTTGATAGCATGTAAAAAGAAATAACCATGCTCAGTTGCTATAAGTTGAATCAAAAGTTAGGTTTTCAACATCCTAATTAGTCGGTTATGACTAGTTAGAAACCATTAGTCACTGCATAGGCCCAATATATGTTAGTATATATTTGCCCAAATGGATATTTTCTATTATGGATTCCATAGTAATTTGCATTAATTTATATTTTATAAAATTCAGCATTTTATCAGTAATTCCAGATGGTTGATAAACACCTACATAGACTAAATTGTACAAATAATTGGGTATAAGAAAAATGTAAGCAAGCCAGGCGGTAGTGGCGCATGCCTTTAATACCAGCACTCAGGAGGCAGAGGCAGGCAGATCTCTGTGAGTTCGAGGCCAGCCTGGTCTACAAGACCTAGTTCCAGGACAGGCTCTAAAACTACAGCGAAACCCTGTTATTCTCTCTGCCTGTCAGCCCCACCTATCCTTTCTCTTGCCTTGCTACTGGCCTTTAAGCTCTTTATTAGACCAATGAGGTATTTTATACAGGCAAAGTGAATACAGCTTCACACAGAGTTAAACAAATACAACAAAAATTATGTGACACATCTTTGCATCATTAAACAAATATTTCATACCATAAACAAAATAACACATCTTAATATTTTACAACACAAAACTGATTTGAACCACAGAAACTAGGAAATTTTTACCAGATGAGGCAAATTAATGTTAAATCCACGTTCTATTTTTTTAAAAAGATTATTTTTAATTATGTGTATGCCCATGAGTGTATATACCCATGGGTGCCAGAAGTATTGCATTCCCTTAGAGCTTGAGTCACAGGAAGTTGTAAACCATCTGATGTGCACAGTGAAAACTAAATTCAAGTCTTCTTCAAGAGCAGTATGTTCTCTTAACTGCTGAGCCTTCTCTGGAGCTCTTGATTCAAACTCATTATGCAAACCATTGTTATATTTATTTACTCTAAGACTACAACTCTTCACAAAACAAGTTACATGAACATGGGCTCTTTGAAGAACTTTGGAAGAAACAATAATGAAAAAATAGCTATTAGTGAATGAATATGCATTCCAGTTTGTTTTGGCCTGTGATAATATGCCATTTGTCCTGGTATAATTAGTAATAACATTTCATCATTCTCAAGTGATCCAATTTACAAGTTACCCTGACTCTATAGCAGACTGTTGATTTGAATATTGTTGGGAAAACCTGCCTAACTGGAACTAACACCTCAGTAAGGTTAAGATGTTTGAATCTTTGAGCTCTGTGACTGGTTTTAGAAATAAGTAGTGCCAGAAACAGTGTACCTACAAAGAAAGAATAAATAGCCAACTGCATACTTTATTTCTATATACTGAACTGCTGCTTTAAGGATAGATGCTCAGGGATCACAGAAACTCTTATTTATAGAAAGGATGCCACAATTCTTTTTTTAAAAGAGATTTATTTATTTATTATATACACAGTGTTCAGCCTCCATGTATGCCTGTAGG
>LOEQ01001374.1:67841-78052 GCA_001685075.1 Bramus lutescens
CAGACAGACAGACAGACAGAGACAGACTAAATCCTCAAACCTGGACTCCCTGGACTCTCAAGCCTCCAAGCTATTCACATTCCTTGGCACCTTTGAAATTCAAGGCAGTCCCTTTGTTGCAGGAAAGCAGCAGCCCAAAGAAGCCTTTGAGAGACATTCTTTGCTCAGGTCCCAGAAAGACAGAAGTAGCACTAGAAACCTGGCACGTGGCTCCCTGTAACACCCTCTTGGAAAAGGATCCTTCAAAACGTGGGGTCCTAGGAGACATTGGGAGTTCCCTGCACAGATACACAACTGAGATGTAAATCCCTGTGAAGGAGCTGGGCTGTAGCCTTGGTGACCAAGTCCTCCACACAGGCATGGGTGTTGCCATCGACTTGTAGAAGAGGAAGGAGCATGAGGAGTTACCCCATGGGGGAGGTGGAAATGACTGAAAAGAGAGGGAAATGGGGCCTGGAACATGAAACTCCTAGCTGGGAAATTACTTTGGCTGTGGAAATTTAAGGAAACCCAGGACACTGGCCTAAGGATTTATAGGCATAAGGGAAAACAAGGCCTTCTGGATCTTTTTAGGCTGATGGATTCAGCTTGGCATGGCAGGGAAGAAGCAGGGATTCAGACATAAGCTGTCTAGAAACAAGTGTGAAGATTTTTTACTTTAGCTGTAGAAAACATAATGAACATTGTCCTAGCTGGCCTGGATCAGTTCTTCAGAAAACAAGAGACCCATGAATAAACGGTTGGTTCAAAAGACTGAGGAAGGGTGTGTGTTGTTTCCAGCTTGGGATTGGTACGCCATACCTGGTGGAGTCCTTCTCTGTTTTCCAGGGTCGTTTTCTGACACTTAAAGTCTTGGTCCATGGGAGGTGGGCATTCCTAGGTGACATCCTCCAGGTGAGTCAGAACAGTTAGGAGCACCTTTGTTCCCATAATCACTATGTCTCTCCTCAGAGACCACACCAATGTTTGACATCTGGTAAAAGAGCATTTGAGGTGCACAGAGGAACGAAACCCCAGGTCCTGCGAGCCCTGAGAGGGGTGGCCACACCCCAGGGACAGAAGCAGGGACTAGGAAGGCTGCCTATCTGGAGAAGTAGGCAGTGCCTGCAGAGGGTTTGTATCCCTGGCAAGAGGCTATGTGAAGATGAAACCAGGGAGCTGGAGTGGGAGGAGGAACAGGAGTCATTTGAACGTTCCAAGTGAAGCTCTTTACTGGGTCCCTGTGTGTCCAAGATGACTAATCCCGGGGTGGGGGATGAAAGAGAGAGCCAGAAATTCAGCAAGCTTCCCTTGGTTACTAGGACCTGGGGCCCAGATGTTCTCAAGCTTCATTGAAGATGGAGGACAGCTGTAGCTGGAGTGACTATGTTCAGATCCCAGAAAAGTTCTGCTCACAAGCTGCTAGCTGTTGAGATAAGAAGACATAGACTTTCCTTACACTTTCAACATCCGGGAGAGAGTTCTCTAAGGCTGGAATGGACTTTGTGCTATAAGGGAGCAGGGGATGAACACCACTAATCTTTCAGAGGCCCTGGCTGGGAAAGCATGTGGGCATCTGGTCGACCTGTTTTTCTTTCTCACCAGCAAGGTGACTTCATTTCACAATTGCTGAGTGAAGGCAAAGGCTTGCCAGTGCGTGGGAACAAAAAAATGTCAGAGCTGAGTCTGGGACATCTCTAGAGAATGCGTATTGTTACAGGGCCAGGGAGAAACTCTTCTCTGACCCAATCCCTGTGCACCCTGAACCTAGAAAAGAGACCAGCCCTGCTGGTATGACCTAGCACTCCCCTCTGCTGAGTATCAAGGGCTGGTGGGACACCAGAACAGTTCACACATCCCCTACATCCCTGGTATGCCACATATGAGTCCTCTTGATTGATGATGTGTGAACTTGCCCACTAGCAAGGTGGGTTAAGAGGTTAAGAACACTTGCTACTCTTTCAGTATGGGACAACATCACATGCACGCATGCACACAAGCACGCACGCACGCACGCATGCACATACCCATGCGCGCATACGGAAAAAAATGGAAGTTCAGAAGCTTTACCTAAAAGAGGCCCCTGAAACCAGAGCTTTCAATGTCCTCTCCAGAACACTTACCACTGTACACCTCCTGCTGCGTGTCCTGAGGGGCAGCGACCATTTGTCCAGTCTATTGCTGCTCCTAAGCACCCCCTCAAGCTCTGAAGTGTGGGCCTGACTCCCCAAAGGGAAACCACATTCACCCAATTGCAGGAAGGAAGCAAGGAAAGGAAACAGTAAGAGGAAGGAGCTTTAGCTGGTAACTGCGGGCCCCACAAACTGAAGGAGTCCCACTGCAAAGCTGCTAGCTTAGCTGCTCCTTTCTCGCCAGGCGTTTCAAGGCTAGAGTTGTACACGGCAGGAGTGAAACATGTTCAGACTCATGGGCACCTGTCCATGTAGCAGGTACCGAGATCCCTGTGCTGCTGAGAGCTAGGGCTATTGAGTTTCAGGGGAAAAGATGTGCTGTGCACTCTGGCCTGGCCTTGTGTGCAGTCAGCAGAGCAGTTAGATCAGGTGCCCGGAAACTGGGAATCAGGAACTGCCAGGGGTTCTGGACTTGGAGGGTATTCTGTATACAGGAGTGATTTTCTCTAATGGTTCTTGTGATTATCTTTTTATCATGATGTTTAGAAGAAACGCTTAACTGATTAAATGACACAGCTCAGTCATGGGGACTTTCTGTACAGATCCCATGAACCAGGCTTCTCAGTTCTGGTCTTTCCTAACCTCAGTATCACAGTTCTGAGCTTTACCACGTTGATCCCATAGGGGTAGGCTACTTGGCAAACCGCACATTGACAAGTTTTGCCACTGTCAGGAAGAGAGCTAATAACACTACCATCTGACTGTGATGTCAGGCTGGCTGACAGATCTGGGATTAGGATGGAGACTCATTTTATGACCATAGTGTGGGTTCCAAGGCCTTTGGCCCTGCAGGTCCCTTCAAACTTAAACAGTTGCACTGGAAGAAAGTTACTTCCCTCTTTGCCACAGAGGAGGGCCAAATAACACAGGGAGCAATCCATACTCTAAGATTTATTAGGCATGGGCCATTTCACATGTTTCTGCATGGGAAAGCCCAATGTTCTTTTGTGACACTGAGTTAATACATCTAGGATGTGTAAATGGCATTATTTTTTTATTTGATTTTTCAAGGCAGGGCCTTACTATCTATGTAGCTCTGGCTGTTCTAGAACTCACTATGTGAACCAGGCTGGCCTCAAACTCACATTTGCCTGTCTTTGTCTGCTTTCGGAGTGCTGGGATTAAATGTGTGTGACACTATACCTGGCTAAATGGTTCTAATTTAAAGCATACACTATTTAAAAGTAAATGAGATTATTCAATGTATGGGACCTGACCCTGGGTTCACTGTTCATCCTTTTCTGGCAAGTTACAGGGAAACTTAACTTGTGACTTCCTTGGATTTGTGAGAGAATCATTTTCAACTAGAAACACTTCCACTGAAAATATACTTATTGCCTCCTTTCCATTATTGTAAAATGTCCTCTTAATCTAACATATTTATTGTTGGCTCCACGGGGGGGTCACACAAAGATGGGGACAGACAATCAAAAGCGAATACATCAGAAGCAAACTTTATTCCAGAAACCAGAATCCAGGAAAAAAATTTAAAAAATAAAATAAAAAATCTCCATGGGGCACGAAAAGCTTATCAGCTAGCTGAGGTCCAGCCAGTAATGGATTCTGTAAGGCTTTGGCAAAGGCCGGTTTCTGAACCCACCTTTTTATAGTATGGGCACCAAGCATTAGGTCTAAACAAAGGAATTTTTACAGTCTCAAGGTAAAACTCAGATACAGATTGCCTTACTTTACAATCTCCATTAACAGAGTTTTTTAGTTAAACTAATGTTTGCTCTTAAATCTTTTGTCTTCTTTACTGAAGCCCTGTGCTCTCCCCTTTGATGCTGCCAGTTTCACATAGCAGGGATAATGGGTAACCCAGAGGCCATATGTCTATTTCCTAAAAGTTGACTCAGCTTTAGCCTTAGGCTAGCTTTCAGTTTGCGGAGAGATGCTTTGGCCTTGTAGACAGAGCTATGGGTTGTAAAGCGGAGTAACCCACTGTTAACAGTTAATCCTTAAACTACTGAGAATCAAGCTGCTGACAGTCTGCTCTCAGTCTCCTAGGCTCACAACTTTATACTTTTTTTTTATTTCTACATTTTTATTTTTGGAAACTACATTTTTATATTCTTATTCTTTATGAAAAACAAGCTCATTACAATCTATCCTGTTCTTTCTTTTTTTTTTAAAAATTAACTTTTAATTTTGGAAAAAAATCTTCGATCCACACAGCAAAGTTACAAAGGTAGTTCAGAGTTCCCGTGTGCTTGCCACCTCCTCCTGTCATCTTATATGACTAGGTCATACTAGTCTGAATCTAGAGAGTGACGTTGGATGCTAACCATTAGCTAGATTCCAAGCACTGTTCAATGTTTCCTAGTTCTTTTCCCAGTTTTCAATGTTGTGTCCCAAGTCTTAATCCAGGACGCGATACTGCATTTTGCCATCCTGTTTCTTTTGGTCCACAGCAATTTTTCACGACCCCACCCCATTTTTAGTGACATAAAGGATTTAGAAGAGGTCTGGCCCAGCATTTTGTAGAATTGCCCGAATTCTACAAAATTTGTTTAATGTTTAGCTCACATTTAGGTTGGGATTGGGGTATTCGGGAAAGAGCATCCTGGAAGTGAAGTCCCCCTTCCCATGCCACCATATGGTGGCCCTGCTGTCAGCATGACTTGTCACGTGTCATCTCAGCTTTGGTCCTGAAAGGTCTCTGCACTACCAAGTTGTTTGTTTCCATATTGTATCCTTTGGAGAGAAGCCAGTAAGCCAGGCCCACCTAAAGGGAGGGCTTTCAATTCCATCTCCTGGAGAGTTAATAAGGGACTACGTGGTAGTGGCCAGTTGTGTTTGGTTTCTTTCATAAAGCATTAGGTTTTGAATTTTTTTATGTTTTTTTTGAGACAGGGTTGGTTTGTGTAGTCTTGGTTGTCCTGGAACTCACTCTGTAGACCACATTTGACTTTTACCCTTCTCCCCCCATTCCGTCTGCTAAGCTGTTAGAGTACATTCCTAAAGCTAGCCACCAAGGTCTATTCCCTTTTTTGGCTACTTCCTCCTTCTGAGGCTGATCACCAAGGTCCACTTATCAAAGTACTGAAGTCCAGCAATCAAAAGCCCCCTTTTTGGCTGCCCTAATTAACATGCCCAATCAAAACAAACCAACTCATCCTAAGGAAAGGAGCTTGTGGGGTGGGGAGTGGGGAGGGTCTCTTTTCCCCTTTATAAAGTGTGGTTTGCCTAAGGGCCACGTCTGTCTCCTCTCTACCCAGAGGCAGTCCTTTGTCCTCCTCTTATTCCTTGCCCTCTGAGGCAAATAAATCTCCTTTGTGCTGAGAACTTGGTCTTGTTTGGTCCTGGGCTGTCCTTCCTTTCACGCATTACTATTTTATTATTTTTAATGGCTGATTAATATTCAGTTTTGCAGGTAAATCCGATTTTGTGTAGCCTTCCCTATTTCTGTTGGTAATTTTGAGTTGTTTCCATCTGCAACGGTTGTGGATAATGAAGTTGTGAACATTCTTACACAAGGACTGGGATTACTACTATTGTTAGGTTAAGGGTGATAGACCTAATTTTATAGAACTCGCTAGCATGTTTTTCAAAGTACTATATTCTGAAAAGCTCCGTTGTATTCCTTCCAAAGTCCGCAGAATTTAACGGTACCTTTCATTGGCAGAACTGGTTGTACAGCACATACCTTTTATCCAGTTCTGTGTACAGGCAATTTGGATTCTTACATTTTCACAAGATAGACATTAGTATTATTCCCATTTTATGGGTGATGAAGCTGAGGCAAGCAAGGCTTATCACTTTGAAAAGCCAAAACCTAGAAAGTGATAGAGCTGGGTATTGGGGCCCAGGTAGTTTGGGTTCAGAGTCTCTTTTCTTAAGCAATACTTACACTGCTCATAGCGATACGTGAAGATAGAGCAGGGGCTGGGAGAAGTAGGTGCCATGACTTGACGGAGGTGCCTGGACTTGCCCCGTGTTCTCTCTTTCTTCACCTTTCCATCAGTTTGATTCCTGATGATTGCTTTTCATTTCTCCGTTCTCTTTGAAGGGTAAACCGCAGGCTGGTTGATTATCACCACTAGGTGGCGACAGAAAGCTATCTAGCTAGCAAGAGCTCTTGCTAGTGCACTTGATCCTTGAAGAGGAAATCAACATGAACCCACGGAAATGTTTCTCATTCCTGAATAATTAAATTCACAGGAAAGAAGTGAAGTCGCTGGTGCTTAATTGATGTAGAAATGCCTTGGGGACAGTTGTTGGTGTTCTGCACAAAAAGAGCTGGTGATGGTGCAAGCATTTGCTCTCTGCAAGCCCAGGGGAAACGAACTCACTGCTAGCACATTAAATGTTGATAGCAATGCCATTATTTTTTTTAAATAAATAGGTTTTTTTTCAGAATAAAGGAAGTTTTTTTTTTAATGGTGTCAAGAAGAATCTTAGGTTTCGTTAAAAATCTTTTCTCCATACACTGAGACAATTGCATGGAGTATCTTTTTTATTCGGCTAAAGTAGCAAATTAAATTGACTTTGGGCAGAAAAAAAATCTGTATTTCAAGTATAAATGCCATGTACAGTTGAGAATGCAAAGAAAGCCAAGCAGAGGTGGTCAGGGTCACTGGAATTGGCTTTCCGGTTGTCTAGGATTACACTTCTATATGTGGGAGACTTTTGCTTCTATTTTCCCTTCTTGGTAGTGTCCTCACAAGCTTTTTGAGGTTAGCTGGGAGATGCATCAGTTCTCTCTGGGTTTTTGGTTGAGTGTATTCCTTTCTTGCAATCTGCTTGGCAGAAACAATTCAAGTTATACATTCGCTTCTTTATTAGACACACAATCATGCCTACTCCCATTTCCCGGTGTGTGAATTTTTGGCGACGTATCTATTTTTCAGAAAATATTGATAGTGTGCTCTTATTACCGCTACTATCTGTGTGACCTCTGGTGATGTGTCCTGCCCGCCACCTGTGCGACCTCTGGTCGCGTGCCCTGTTTCTGAGGATGGCATCCATGGTTTCTCCGGCTGGAAGCGTGTGGATGGTATTCATCCACAAAGCCACTTTGGCTTTACTGACTTCTCTTTCTGCTGCTTCATTATCGTTTTCTTTCATCTTTATTATTCCCATCTCTTATTTTGTTGTATGTTGTGGTTTTCTAGCTTTTAAAATGGAAGTTGAAGTAAATCCTTCTTGAGCCTTCATTTTTTCATAATCTATGTATTGAAACATAACTTTTCCATTATTATCTTTTGTTGTTCCACAGAATTCAACAGGCCACATTTCCATTCTAAGTCCAAAATATTCTCTATTATCATTTGATGCAAGAATTATTTAGAGCTGCACCATAGTTTGCAAATATTTGTATATTTCCTACTTTTTCTTTTATTGATTTCTAAATTATTTTTACAATGATTAAAGAAATACTCTCAATTATTCTAATTTTTTGAACTTAAAAATTGTTTTATGATTGGTGTGTGTTTATTTTGGTAAATGTCCTATGTATACTTGAATAGGTATATATTCCGTAGTTGTTCAGTTAGACTAAGTTGCTAAATGATGTGGTCCAAATCTTTATAACACTGTAATTTGGGGGCTGCCCTTTCCTCCCTAGGTGGCTACTGAGAGAGATGTGCTGACTTCTTCAACAATGCGAATTATCTTTTTATTTTTATATTTCTGTTGTATGTATCTTGAAGCTACACGTCTGTCCTATTAGAGGCACTAAAAAATGAAAGGATTTTTCTGTTTCACCTCCTTTAAGATTTTGAAATCTCCTGTATCGCTTGTAAGATGTCATGTGTCAAGGTTGGTTTATCTGGTATTATGCAGCCATACTATGTACATTGTGCTGATGTTTTCATGCCTTATCTTTTCTCATGCTTTTACTTAAAACATTTGAAAACAGGATAGTTGTGCATTTATGCAGCTTTTCCTATGGCTTGTTTGACACAGGGTATCATGTGGATGAAACTGGCTTCAAATTCTAGGTAGCTGCAAATGGCTTTGCTCCTCCAAAGTTCAGGGATACAAGCACGAGACACCATGCTTGTTCTGAGCATCATTTTTATTGGAATGTTTAGTTCACTTACTTTGAAAACAATTTCTGATGTAATTGAGATAGTCTTCTATTTATATTGACTTTGTCCCATGTGGCCTGTGTCCTCTTTTATATAAAACAAGTGTATTTATTTATTCTTTCTTTTTGTTCCTTTTGCTTTTATTTGATTTTGGTATTGATTTTTTCAGTCAGAACTTGCCAAACTGCTAATGTAAAATGAATGAATATAATTTTATATAAAATGCAGTCATAAAGTTGGTATTTCAGGAAAGCAAATAAAAAGGTTAAATTGATAAAAGAAAAAAATTAAATTTAAATTTTTTTTATTTTTTAATGTTTTTAAATTTTTAACTGATACATAATTTAAAGCTTTAGTTGATACATACTTATGGCTTATGGTGTGATATTTTGAAGCATGCATATAATGTGTGATGATCAATCAGGGTAATTAGTATACCCATCATTTCAAATTTTTATCATTTCTCTGTGTTGGAAACCTAAAAATCCCCTCTTCTAGCTATTTTGTAATGTACAATAATTTCTTATCAACCACAGTCACCTTACTGGAAAAGACATTAGAACAAACAGCTCCTTTCTGACTGTATTTTTACAGCTGGTAGCCAATTTCTTTTTTCCTCTCTTTCCTGTGCATCCAGCTTCTGGTGACTGTTTTTCTGGGCTCAGAGTCTATGAGATCAACTTACTTAGCTCCCACATACGAGAGTGTGCAAAACCTTTCTATGCTTGGCTAATTTCACTTCATATTTTCTAGAATTACGTCTCTTTAAGACACTTTAGAGATGCTGGCCCAGTGCTTTCCATGCAAGCGTGAACACTTGAGTTCAGTCCCCCAGAGAACATATAAAGATGCTGAGCTCAAGGCTTGCTGGACGTTTAGTCTAGAGAGCTCCTAGTCCAGTCTCAACAAATAAGGTGGAGGGCCATTAAGAAAGACACCTAGTGTTGATCTGAAACTGACGTGCACATGTGTGTCTGTGCACATATGTGCACACAGCACATGCATAGCTACATGCAAACGTGCACATATGCACACACAAATAGCATCAGATGACTTCACTTTTGTTTTTTATGTTTCATATTTTTAACTGAAGAATTTCCCTTGCCAATTTTTGTCTTTATGATCCACTATATTTATTTACTAATATACCATTTTTGTCTTTATGAACCACAATATTTATTTACTAATATACTATTTTTAGTTTATTCTTTACTTCTAAAGTAGTTTTCATGTGTATAATATTTTCTTTGGTATTGCTAACTCCATTTTTACATCCTCCTGTTTTCTTCTCCAGTATTATTTTTGAGTTATTTTGGTCCAAATTTAAATTGTTTGTAAAGTTTACTATTATTTTATCTTTTTAGTATTGATACTTTTTGTTATTTACTTATGTTTTTAAGCTAAAATTTTTATATTTTTGAGAATTTCACATGAGTGCTGTATTATGTGATTTCAATCTTTCCCCTCCACTCTTCTCATTTTCTTCTACTCAATCTTAAAACCATGACTACTTAAAAATTTTGACATTTTTATTAATTATTTGATAATTTTATGCAATGTATTTTGATCATAATCACCCCACTCCTCCTTGTAATTACTCCTAGATTTACTCTTGCTTCTCCTCTGCCTCCCAGCTGTGTATCCTTAAATTCTGTTTAAAAAACATTTAGCTTGTTTATTTAAAATATGAGAATAAAGGTTTCCTTTGTTTTATATGCATGCCTTTCTGGCTTATTTTCATTTCTTGGAAGAATATAACTTTATGATAATTTGTATGAATCTGACTTTTTATTATTCCTCCTGTCTATATTTCAGTAAAATGTATTTTACTGTACTAGAAGGAAAGACAGTCAGTAGGTAGCTTCCTAGTTCATGTTTGGGTGGAACTGTCACCCCCAGCAACTGGCGTTTATATACTCACAGGGTTTGGGATGTTTGGTTTAAAGCGTCACCTCAGCCCCTGGCATCCATATATCCAAAGAGTCTGGAATGTTTGGGTGGAAGTTCC
>LOEQ01001374.1:86201-102664 GCA_001685075.1 Bramus lutescens
GCCTGCAGGCATACATGGAGACTGAACCCTGTGTACATAATAAATAAATCTTAATATATATAGTATGAAAAAAATTTAAAGCTAATAGATACACAGAAAAGATACCTTTTACTATTAATTTTATTTCCTAACTATGATCAATAAAGAGAAAAATGAATGGATGAGTGGATGAATGAAAGGATACTAGAGAAAGGCTAGGAGTGTTTCATGGAAACCATGAGCAGAAGATAAATGGATTTGGGAAATAATTATAGGGCTATGGTAATGGAATAGTTTTTAGCAGTTGACCTTGATCTAAAGATGCAGTACATAGCACATTTAACATCCAGGCTTTGGTTTCTTCTCTTCACTTGTTCTTGGTCCTCCGTTAAGCCTCAGTATTGGTGTGGAAGCTTTCTCTAGGAAACTTTCTTCCTTTGTCAAAAGTGACATGTGGACCAAGCAGACTAAAATAAGTCAAGTCTTTGGTGTTCCTACCCTACCTATAAAACCTCTGTATCAAGTGTAGTCCACACAAGCTGAAGTTCTAAGTCTGTTCACCTTCCTAGTTCAGAAAGGTACAGTTTTTCCCTTTTTCCTTCTCTTTCAGATGTGGGGCAGAACTTAGCTATGTTTTTATTTTTACTTGTTTATTTTTAAAAGCGGGATTTCCTCACTCTTTTCCCAGAGCTCCTTTCCCACATGACTGCTTGTCTACCTTGTGTCTGACTTCCATGCTGACTTAAACAACATGGCTATTTTGGTTTTTTTCTCCTCTCTACTTTCCTCTTCCAGGCAGCTGCTGAGATTTACAGCTTGTTTTATCTAGGTGTTATCGCTTGGACTCTAAAACTGTCCTCAGACTTAAAGCAAAAAACAAAACAAAACAAAACAAAACAACAACAATAAAAATAAAAAACCAAAACACAAAATAATACAAACCCCTTGTATTGTTTATTCTTGTTTGAATTGGATTTTCTCCTCTTTACAGCTGAATTCATCTTCCTACTGACAACTTCCAAAATCAGTTTGATTAATTAGCCAGTGAGTAGGTTAGCCCAATAATTTATAATTTAAATCAGAAGTGTTGTAAGGAAGTAAGGGGGTGTCTTGATTATGTGGGCCAACGGGTATCAACTCGAACTTCCCTGAGCAAAGTGAGATGTTTGGGCAACTCACTTCCAAGATGGTTGCAATTATGTTGGTAGATGAACTGTGAAACTTTAGACAATTAGTTTCAGATCTCTGGATATCAGCTTTTCCTTATATAAAATGAAATATGACAGGTGTGAGTTTAGGTAGTTTTTCTGCCCACACAATGCTCTGAATTTTCACTCAACGGGACTCTAACGACTGACATGTCCCTTGGAGGACTAATGTTTCTTGGGATGTTATTAGTCACCTCTTGCTACAGTAACACTACATATGTAACTACAGAAACCTCAGTGGCTTTCAGCAACTTTTATTTTTCCTCTTGCTACAGTAACACTACATATGTAACTACAGAAACCTCAGTGGCTTTCAGCAACTTTTATTTTTCCTCTTGCTAAATCTGCAGATAAGGTTGTAGTTTGGCTGAGCTCAATTGAGCTTGCTTAGCTAGGATGAGTTTCAGTCTTTGACTTGGGTTCAAGATGTTCCAAAGGTTCCCCTTTTCACACAGGAGAGTACTAAGACTTCCAGAGACCAAGGAAAACTATTCAAAGATTTTAAAGCTCAGTGGTAGATTGTCTAGCATACCTGAAGGCCCTAGATTTAATTCAGAATATGACAAACATCAACAACAGAGGCAGTAGCAACCGAAGTCTTTGGCCTGACATGATATATATACACTGACTATACTTACGTTCTATTGACACAGGCAAGTCAAATGACCAAGCACGGTTAAATCAGGACTGCAAACTTCACCCAAGAGAAGTCACATGGTGTAAAGCTTTAGATGTATAAAAACACTAAAGGTTAGAAGTGAAAACTTGGTGGCAGTAATTGTACATATTCCTAACAGAGCTTTCTGGCTACCTTGCTTGTTCTCCAGACAACTGAATCTCAAGTATTTTGCAAGGTAGCCACAGGACATAACCCAACATGTACACAATAGGCAAATTGTCATTCATAAAAAATAATCATACCTCTGCAAAATCATTGTGAAGATTATATATTTCAAGAGTCTTGTGCCTAGAATATCCAACATATGCTACAATTAATATACTTTAATATAATTCAAAAAGAGGGGCCAAAGTTATTCTTTATCACAGATTATGCTCATTTCTATGAGTTTAGAGATGCCAGTGAACATGGGAACCCTGATTTAAATAGAAATAGATTTTTATGTGAAAGTCATAGCTCCCTCTCTCCAACACCTTCTGTAACCTTTACTCTAAGGAGTTATTTCCTTAAATGAGACCTCACTGACATTTTTTTTCTACATCCTTTGATCCCTGTGCATTTCTCTAACTCCTTATGTCAAACCGTCTTCCTGCCTCAGTCTCCTGAGTAGCTGTGCCTACAGCTATATGTCACCATGCCCACCAATGTATCACCACTGAATACTGTCCCTCATTTTCTCCATCATACAAACACAGCAACGGCTTCAAAGGTTCATCCACTAAATGTTAGTTAGTTGAGATTTTTGTCATTTCCATATTCATACCAGCCTTTGTGAAAACAACAGAGAATCACTAATGAGCAGTAATTAAAAACCACAAAGACTAATAAACAATTAGGAGGAGATGGTGTGCTTGATTCCTAGGGTTCTTAATGTGGGATTCCTAGCATCAAGGAAAAGCTTAATGAGGGGAAAATCTGGGACAAGGATGACTTCCAGTCAGTGTTCAGATCACTCCTCCTCCCATTCCTACCCAAGACCATTTTCATATCATAACTCCAGAGCCTGGATTCTGAGTCTTTTGCCAAATCATTATCCTTTAAAAGGATGGGTGAGAAACGCATTTTTTCTATTTAATAAATAATGAATGCTGTTTTGCAATTAATACAGGATGTTAGAGTACATAACAGTATTTCACCCTTCCTTTACTGACTATTTGCTATGTTCCAGGCAATGCATGAGTGCTGGTGAGAGTTTTTGTGTTGGGGCCACTAGCCTATGTGATATGTATTTTAATAAAGCGTTGGCAGTGATGGATTTGACATCGTGAGATACAGAAGAGCAAGAGTATTCCCTTTTGGTAGGGAAAAGTAAAAAGATGCCATTGAATCTGAACCTTGAAATTAAAGAAAGAAGAGGAAGAAGAATGAGTTAGGAAGAGAGCAAGCAGTATAAAAGCACTCTTTGCCTTCCATGCAGACTTGGAGTAATGCATGGCGGTACCAGGCGCTGCTGCTGTTGGGTAGTGAATATTATAAAGCTACATAACACCACTCCTTAAAAGATACACTGAAGTTTTAATACCTAGTACCTCAGAAGGTGGTTTCATTTAGAATTTGGGTCACTAGAGAGGTGACTAAGTGTGCTGTTAAACTGTGGTCATTAGTTATTAGTTGAGGTAATTACTCAAAGGTCCAGTACTATTGGCATCCTGATACAGAGGGGAGATTTGGACACAGACATGTACAAAAGGGCACAGTGAAGAGACACAGGAGGTTGCCATGTGAAGAGGATTAGCGTGAAACATTCATAAGCGAGAGAATACTGGAAATGCTGGCAAACCTACAGAGTCCAGAATAGGAAAAAAAACATTCCCTGCAGGCTTGAGAGCAAGCATGGCCTGCAGACACCTTAGCTTCCATTTCCGGGCCTAAAGAGCCATGCATGAAAGAGTCTGTTTCTATTGGTGTTGAGCCACTCAAGTTCATGTTTTGTTACAATCGGCCCAGGAAATGAATGCAGACAATTAAGAAGACACGTTGAAGATTCTGGACTGTCAATTCCTGTTTCAAACATAGTGAATCCCCTTTTGTGTCTGCTTTAGATTCTTTGGTACAAGGAGCATGGAAATGGGCCTGGAGAGATGGTCTTCTAGAGGACCTGAGTTCTGTTCCCAGCACCAACTTGAAGCAACTTACAACTACCTCTATCTTGCATTCCAGGGCATCTGATGCCCTCTTCTGGACTCCATGGAAACTGCTCTCACATGCATAAGCACACATGTATAAACTTAATTTAAAAAGGAAATAATTTCAAAAGAATTGTTGGCAGTTGGTCACAATTATAAAAAAAAAGAGATCATGGAAACTGCATAGACCTTTAATAGCATGACAGTTGTGTGCTTCCAATCTCAAATAACATGAATTGTAACTCAAGTGACTTAACTATTCTAGATGGTTTGTGCCTTATGCAATTATTGAAGTCTTCAGGTAATAGGAATTTCTGTGTAATTTGATAGAGGCTTTGTTTGAAGTCTGACTCCATGTCTTTGCAATGTTCTATGGACTTCTCATGTAATGCTTTCTTCTTCCCGTTGACTCGTGCTACGATAGACAAGTGATTGTAGCAGTTCTAAGCTTTACCTCACAATGCACTATTCAGAGCCAGGAAGAGCAGTTTTAGTGTGGTATTCCCCAGGAGGCCTAAAGGTTCTTGTTGACTGGATCACTCCTAAACCAATTTCTTTGTGCATTGATTAGGTTAGGTCTATGCTATGGGCCAGGATTTACTGTGATTGACTTGGTCTACATTTCTATTGGTCTTATGCATGTATGTTAAAAATAAACAAATAGAATTAATTAGCTCTGAGCCTTTTTTAAAATCTTCTCATGGGTCTTTGGGTCAGTAATTTAGACAAGGGTCAGCTGGAGTAGCTAAACCTCTACTGTATCTTGTTGTCTGGGTTCACTTACATTTTTAGGGTCACATGGAAGTCAGGAGCTGGCTTGTCTTGCTGTAGGAGTACCTCAATTCTTTTATCTGTGTTCTGTCCAGTGAGTTATCTTGGGATTATATACAAAATATAATGTTTCATGAGTGTGAGAATAGAAGCTGTAAGCCTTGACAACTTAACTTTGGGCTCCTGCAATATAATATTTATCATGTCATATATTAGTTAAAATAAGGGACCAAATATCCATGGGAAAAGCTGTACAAAGAACTATGATCATTTAAAATTTATTATTCTTATCATTCCTTTCCTTACAAGTGGAGGAATAGTAACAATTTCCAGGAAACCACACCACTCCTAAATGGAATGTGTGTCCTGTAGAAAGCTGGCTGGAGGCTTGCAGGAGACTTAAGATAGGTTTAACTTGGACTGTGGCAATTGCACCTTGACAATTTTGGAAGGGGGGTTCATTATTTTTAAGGCCATGGTTCTTACCCATGTTTCTAGGATGACATAGTTCATAAATATCATGTTTCCCACAAGTAGACACAATTTAGAAGTGATTTACAGTGGCTTTGCATCTCAGGCTGCAGGGTGGTTTTAGGAACGTTTCCTATAGCACCGTGTGTGTCTCTATGTGTGTTTCTGCTTTGTAAATCATACTTCTGGACAATGAGGAGACACTGATGTCTTGTTCTCAAGTGTAAAGGAAATTTTCAGCTCTGCGATTAGGTATCAAGGGGTTCCTGTAACACTTCTGAGTTATATTTATACAACCCTTCTTGATTTCCCACAGTGAACACATATCCTGGTCACTTGGGGTTTTCCTATTTCCATTGTCATGTTACCCTGGAAAGGACAGTTCTTCCTGATGGCCAAGTCATTTCTGGTTACTCACATACCATTCTCATTGCTTTGGCTTTATCCTACTTTCTAGCCTTAAGAAGAACATTCCAGTTCACCCTATGTGTGTTTGGATCTCCATCAGGGATGTGGTGAGAACCCAATAATCTCTCCTTCTGGAAGTCTTCTCTATGTATCCTCCATCTGCTATGGGCCGCATGCCCAAATTTACATAAACACCTAGAGCCAGGGGAGGAGGTCGCTTCTGAGCTGGAGCTGCAGTGTCTGAACTATGTACAATTTATAAAGCATCTGCTGGGCTATTTACAATTTATAAAAAGAATATGAGATTCAACTTATTTATGGTGGAAATGATTAAATTAATGAATATTGGGTTGGTTGACAATAATGGATAAATAAATATAACCCACACCCTATCCCCTAGTGAAGAAAATGAAGTGACATTAAACCTTTTCCCTAGTGACCAACTCTTCTCCTCAGAGCCCTGCAGTCCAGGAATGTGCAGTAGACACCAGGCATCCGAATCCTGGGTCCGCTCACATAGCAGTGAGGAAACCCGAGGAAAGAGGGAAGGTTTATAACAGGGGAAATATTCTCACACCGTCAAGAATAAGACTTTGAGAGCTCCATCACCCCACTGAGGCAATCAGGGAAAGAACTGTCCACCTATGGGAACAATCGGGTTTTAGGATAGAGGCAGGGACTGGGAGAAGGATGCAAATAGGAAGAACTTTGTAGGAAGTGAGTGGGGAAGAGGGAATCCCTCCATCTCCTCTCTTGGGGGCATTCCTCATAGGAAAATCTTATCACAAAGCCTTCAGAAGTGTTTCTGAAAGAGTCCTGGCAGTGTCTTCACAAGAACAGTTAGTCTATAAGAAGAGCTTGAAGCCTTAAGTGTTTCTTGCTTAATTTGGCAGATGCCGTGAGTACCACTCCGTTTGAGCAGCTCGCTTCTGTCTCCACATCCCATCAGAGGCAGCCCTCTTTCACTTCCATTTGGCTAACTACATGGCGTTGGAGAACATGGAGGCTATTTACAGTAAATCATTCAATTAGTACATGGAGCAGGCTAGCTTCTGACATCATCTGACAAGCCAATCCAGGGGCAGCTCAAAATTGCAGGACTATTTAATCTGTAGAGTCCATTAGGACTGTCAGCAGAGATGGAGCAGTAAATACTATGAAAAGCAGTTAAGAAATGCAGCCTGATTGCAACTTCATTAACAGCTCTAGAGCTGACTGGAAGGAGGCACCTGGAGTCTAGTGATGAAGATTAGGAGGGAGGGGCAGGCAAGGCACATCTGGCTCCTAACTCTAGTCCCCAGCTGGTTCAGAGTTCATCATGAGAACCCTGAGTGAGTTCACAGAGTTTGCCTGTGACTAGGGTTTTGACTCCATCTAGCCGCCCCTGTGATCAAGATGCAGTTCTACTCATGGCCCTGCCGTCATCTACCTAAGACCAGACCAACTCAGAGTCCTCACCTAGGAACTAACACTGAGCTTCATCTGTCTCTATAGCTGAACTTCATGTGGTCATCCATATAGGAATACTCATAGAAAACCAAACAACCAAATAGAGTTGGAAGATGGGCAAGTTAAAATTGGAAGACAGATTATTTCCATAGATGGACATAACACGACAAAGAAGCACAATATGACACAATTAACTAACCATGACCATTTCCAGCCTCCCACTCTCTTATAATGGAATCCAAAATCACAGAGATAACAAATGTCTGAAAAAGAATTCAAAGTCTTACATTTTAGGGTAATCAATGACCATAGAGAAGACTCAAATGAACAGATGCATGAAATAAGGAAATCTAAAACCTCAACAAGAAATTCTCCTAAGTGAATGAAGAAGTAAGTTGGAGGAGAAAGTCTAAAATATGGGACAAAAATTCAGCAAAGAAACAGAAACACTGAAAAAATAATGAAAATGAAAGAAATGGTCAAACAAATAAAAACCACACCAGAAAAAAAGCCTTATTTCAGAGGTAAGTACAAAGTGAAGACAATAATACAGTCAGGCATGTATCATAAAAAAAAATAAGAAAAGAAAAAACCCATCCTCCCATCCCCTGCGACCTCAGTGGCACTCTGAGGCACAGACTGTGACTGCACAGAGTGGATCAAGAGATGAGTGACCATCTCCCCAACTGGACAGTCCAGTCTCAAGGCCCTAAGACCAAGGGCAAAAGACCAGGCTTCTCACCCACTCACCTCAGCTGTACTAGCAAGCCAGCAGGCAAGCCCCCTATAGGCAGGCTGCTTCAACACTCCTCCCATTGGACCCAGTAATCTACAAGTCCCACTCCATCCCCAAACCTACCCATCCCTGGAGACCTCAGTGGCTCCATGAGACACAGACATCAACTGCACAGAGAAGACCAAGAACAGCTCCCTAAGACACAGACAGCAACCACAAAGATTGATCCAAAAAAGGATCTCTGAGAAACAGACACTGACTGCAAGGATTGGACCAAGAGGCAAAGACACTGCCTGCACCAATTGGAGGAAGAGATGGGTAGATACCAATGCAAGAATACATTCAACAACCTAAAATGCAAGATGGCAACACCAGGACCCAGTGGTCATACAAAGGAAGATATGAATATCCTAACCCAGAAGAAACAGAAAAAAATGACCTTAAATATAACTTTATGAAAATGATAGAGACCCTTAAAGAGGAAATAAAAATTTCCTTAAGGAAATGTAGAAAAGATAAACAAAAAATTAGAAGAAATCAATAAATCACTTAAAGAAAGCCAAGAAAGCTAAAAGATGTCATAACTCAAATGAACTTAACAGACATCTATAGAGCATTCCATCCATGAAACCTCTAAAATTGATCACATACTCAGTAACAATGCAAAGCTCAACAGATACAAAAAATTGGAGTAATCCCTGTATCTTATTGGATCATCATGGCCTAAAGTTAGAATTCAACAACAGCACCAATTGCAGAAAGTCTACAAACTAGTGGAAACTGAACAGTGCTCAATTGAATCACCCTTGGGTCAAGAAAGAAATTAAAGACATCCTAGAATTCAGCGAAAATGAATGAACAACATATCCAAACCTATGGGATACTATGAAAGCAGTGCTAAGAGAATAGAAACAAAGAAAACAATACAAATAATCAATGAGACAAAGAGTTGGTTCTTCAAGAAAATCAATAAAATATACAAACCTTTATCCAAACTAACCAAAAGGCAGAGAGAGAATATCCAAATTAATAAAATCAGAAATGAAAAGGGGACATAACAACAGACACCGAGGAAATCCAGAGAATCATCAGGTCATATTTAAAAGACCTGTACTTCGCAAAATTGGAAAATCTAAAAGCAATAGAAAATACTCTGGATAAATATTGTTTATCAAAATTAAATCAAGACCAGATGAACAATTTAAATATATCTGTTCTTGTAGCTTATATTAACCCATTATTCTTTTCTATGCTAGCCATGTGGCTCAGTACCTTTTTCAGTGGGGCAGCTTACATTTTGCTTCTTCTGTGGCCTGGGCAGGAATGCAGAGGGAGCTTCCTGCTTCCCAGAATGCTCCTGTTCTTATCACCCCACCTCTACTTCCTGTCTGGTTGACCCACCTATACTTCCTGCCTGGGCAATCAGCATTTTATTAAAACACATGATTGACAGCATAAAGGCAATTCTCCCACACCAGTACTACTCAGTGGTAAAAAACCAATGACATCTTGAAATTTGCATACAAATGGATGGAACTAGAAGAAACCATCCTGAGTGAGGTAACCCAGACCAAGAAAGGTAAGTATGGTATGTACCGACTCATAGGTAAATACAAACTCTAAAGCAAAGGATAAGGAGCTTATAGTCCATGAACCCAGAGAATGCTAAGTAACAAGTAGAACCCCAAGAGAAACATTCCTAGATTCCCCATGGAAGGGAAAATAGACAAGAGCTGAGAAAATTGGGAACTTGGGAGTAGGGGGAGAAAGGAAGGAGGAAGGGGAGGAGGATGGGAAAGGGAGAAGAGGTAGGAAAACTAGAAGGAATGGGATGGTTGAGATGGAGGAAGGACAGAGATGGAGAACAAGGAAAGAGATATCTTGATAGAGGGAGCCATTATGGGGCTATCAAGAAACCTAACACTAGAGAAATTCTCAGGAATCCACAAGGATGAACCCAGCTAAGACTCTAAGCAATAGTAGAGAAGGTGCCTGAACTGGCCTTCCCCTGTAATCAGATTGATGACTACATTAATTGTCATCATAGAACTTTTATCAAGGAACTGATGGAAGCAGATGCAGAGATCCACAGTGAAGCACTGGACTGAGCTCCCAAAGTCTAGTTGGAGAGAGAGGGGAGCAATAATATGAACAAAGGGGTCAAGACCATGATGGGAATACCCACTGAAACAGCTAACCTGAGCTAATGGAAGCTCACTGACTCCAGATTGAGAGCAGGGTAATCAGCATAGGACCAGACTAGGCCCTCTGGATCTGTGTGACTTGTATGGCTGGGGCATCTTGGGACCACTGCCAGTGGGACTAGGATTTATCCCTAGTGCTTGAACTGGCTTTTTGTAGCTCATTCTCTTTGGAGGGATATCTTGCTCAGCCTAGATATAGAGGAAAGGGCCTTGGCCCTGACTCAAAGTGATGTGCTAGACTTCATTGACCCCCCATGGGAAGCCTTATCCTCTCTGAGGAGTAAATGGGGGGAAGGTTGGAGGAATGGGAGGAGGAAAGGAGTGGGATCTGGGATTGGTATGTAAAATGAGGAAAGATTGTTTAAAAATAAAATAAATTTAAATTAAAAAAATAGGAACATAAATAACGCTTCTAAAAATTCTGGGTTACGTTCAAGAGACCAAACCTGGAAATTCATAGTGTAGAAGGAGGAACAGAGATAAAGCCAAAAAGTGTTGCCACCGGAGGCCATGTGGATGTCTGTGTTCTCTGCTCCCACCAGAGGCCTTGTTAATGTCTATGATCTGTAGCCTCCAGAGGCTATGTTGATGTTCATGATCAGGGCTGCCAAAGGAGACCATGTCGATATCTGTGATCCATGCTGCTGCTCAATTGAAGTCATATTGAATTCCACAGTCTGTGTTACCACTGGCTGTTCTGAGGAGAGAAGCTTCTTTTGCAGTGGTATCAATGACTGCCGACTCAAAATTGAGAACAAGAGACATTGAAGGCTTCTGAGGCAACACTCCCACAAGGGGTGGGTGGGTAGGGGAAGAAACAGTTCACACAGGAAGTCACTGAAGAGAGTCCTTAAAAATTGTTGCAAAGAAACCTAAGCATAGCTCTGCATAGTTGAAGGCTTCCAGCAGGGGATGTGGTGGGGTGGGGTATTTTTTTTTTTGCAGGGAGGCACAAGGGTGGGGGAGTGTACCTGGGAGTAATGGGAATTGAATGTGATTGGGATGCAGTATAGAAAATTCCCAAATAATCAATAAAAATAACACATTGGGAAAAAAGGAATAGACAGACCATTCAATGAAATTGGAGCAGAAAACTTCCCAAACCTAGAGACATACAAATAGAATAGATATTTAGAACTCTACATAGATATCACCAGAGAAAAATCTCTGTAAGACACATAATCAAGATATCAAAAATACAAATTAAAGAAGCAATACTAAAAGTGGTATGAGAAAAATGATAACTCACACACAAAGGCAGAACTGTCAGGATAACCTCAGACCTTCCAACAGCCCTAATGGTCAGCAAAATAAGGGATATGTCCAGCTCTGAAAGTAAATAGGTGTGAACAAAGAATGCTATGCCAAGCAAGGTTATCTTTCAAAATTGATGGAGAAATAAGGATATTTCAAGACAAACACATTAAAATATACACTCCATGAAGGAAACAAATAAGCAAATAATTGGGAAAAATTAACCATATCTTCCACAACAAACCAGCAAACCTCCAAAATTAAAGCAGAGAAGGAATAAATATAGCAATAATCCAACAAATTGTTAGGAAATAACAATCCTTTTTCAGTAATAACCTTAAATATAAATCCCTACAACAACTCACCAATAAAAAGTTCAGAATAATGTACTGGGTTTAAACAAACAAGAACAAGAACCAACAACCAAGACCCAACTATCTATTGTCTCTAAAAAAAACACTTATCCCTCAAAGACATCCAACAACTGAGTATCAGAGGATGGAAATAAAATTATCAAGCAAACAGAAAACATAAGCAAATAAGCAAAGCTATTTTTATATTTTCAAACCAAAACTAATCAAAAGAGATGAGTAGGGCACTACATGTTAAGGGAATAATCCATCAAGAAGATATAACAATTGCAAATACTCATACATTTAATATTGGAGCCCCCAATTTTATACAACAAACACTAAAAGACATAAAAACCACATAAGTCCTAAGATAATAATATGAGAGACTTTAATACTCTATTCTAATATTCTGATAGACCTTCTAAACTGAAAATAAGCAAAGAACCTTCCAATATAAATTTGCCATATACTGACTGGACCTAGCAGCTATATAGAATATTTCACCCAACATGTAGGGAGTGACCATTCTTCTCAGCAGCTCATGAAACCTGCTCTAAAAATTTCACATCATAGGATTCAAATGAAGACTTAAATACACAAAATGAGAGCATTCCTTGTATCCTACCAGACCACAGTTGTTTCTTTAAAAAAAAAAAAAAGCTGGAAATCATCAGCTTTGGTCTAGGTCGCTGGCTCAGTCCTACCACTATGGAGTTCGTTGTTTCCTTTTTAAATTGTTTTTATTGAGCTATACATTTTTGTCCACTTCCTTCCCTTCCTCTCCTCTCCCCTTCTATACTCTGGTTTAGAACAGAATGCATTACTACATTTCAGAGAGAGTGAAACGAGAAATAAAGTACCTATTGTTGGGCTGGAGAGATGGCTCAGTGGTTCAGAGCACTGGCTGCTCTTCCAGAGGCCATGAGTTCAATTCCCAGCAACCACATGATGGCTCACAGCCTTCTGTTACCAGATCTGGTGACTTTTTCTGGCGTGTGGGTATACATAGAGGCAGAATGTTGTATACACAATAAATAAATAAATCCTTAAAAAAAAAAGGACCTATGGTTCGTTGGATGAGTTCCTAGCTAGAGGTGCTAGTTGAGATTGGGATCCTCATGAGCCAGGGTAGCCTCAAAAATACATCTCAAGCCATTACTGTAAAACAAAAGTTTATTCTTAGGATTAGAGAAAATGAAATGAATATTCCAAGGCAGAAGCTAAAGACCATTTTGGCCAAACATAACTTCTTGAAGTTTGGTTTTCCAAAGTGGCCATAATTTGATAATACCTAATATCAATGCTGTGGTATGAATCAACAAGAAGTTTGCTTTGTAACAAAGGTGTTTTTGAAAACAATTAATAAAAGAGAAGAAAGCTTAGAGGTCAGAGGCTGCCAATAGTGTGCCGTGTTGAAACATCACTCTTTATGTGTGTGAGTAATGTTTTATTCATCCTAATCATCTTCTAACTTTATAATATTCTACTATGAAATATAGCAATTTTAGAACAGCTTAAAGAATTCCAAAGCCTTTTCCCCTAAGTCCAAGACATTAATGCTGAAAATTAATAAGCACTGTTCTTTAAGCAAATGACTCACAGGTGTTGTAGCTATGAATAGACATAACTCTAGGACAAGAACCATTAGAGTAAATTGAATAACTTTAATGTAGAGAGAATTTGGACATATATTAGGTTTTATAAATCATATACAAAAGTTATACTTGGCAAGGTCTCTGAATTTGTGTTATGATATAGACCCAGGCTGGAAAGATATCTGTGCTCCTCTGAAAGGAAGTAAAAGATGTAATCTGTAATTTAAATTTTCAAAATTCCAAATATAGTATTTTACTTCAGTTTTAATATATGGAGCGACTTATTCAAAATTTTCATGTGGATGTTTTCCTGCCTATTCAACATAACCAGAAGTGTGCAGTTACTTTTATATTCAAAGAAATTCTAATACCTCAAGTTAATAAAGATTTTTATACAGAGGAAAACACACTAGTTTTCAATTCACATTCTTGTTGTTCAGTGTCTAACAGCTGAAACACTAAGCCATCTAATATTTGAATATACATGAATAAACTCAACACAAGTTTATATGAATAAATAGGAAAAGCTGTATTAATAAACTTGATTTTATTTTATTTTCAGTGTAAATTAATTGATCATGAGTTGGTCACATTCCCAGACAGAAAGTAGATGCAAATGTAGGTTAACACCTGGAGATCTAACCTTGGGGCAGTAAAATTCCCAGTGACTCAGAAACAGTAAAATAAAGTTTCTTAAAGTCAAAAAAGTATACATGACATTGTAAGTCATTATAAGTACTAAGGAGTTCATGCTCTTTAAAAAAGAAAGGAATGTACCCACAAAGACTATTTTTCCCAAACATAGTAAAGTAGTCCTGTTAGCCAAAGGCGCAGAGAATATTTGATACTTTCACATTTAGTGTATCTTTTTACTAGTTAATGATTAGAGAGAATTAGCAAAATTTTATTATATAACAAAAGGAAATAAACTTAAAGATCAGACACAATAATGTGAGCATATAGAAATTATTGGATTTAAAGTCAATTTGTTTCATTTTTACATCACATAAATTGGCTTATGTCCATTGTACATAGCGATGGATTTCATTAAGACATTTAAATCAAGCACAACATGGGTTTTTGTCATTTGTTCCTACTTGTTCTTCCTTTTGCCTCCTCAGTCCTCTCACTAGTTTTATGTCATATCTTTATCAACAGCTTATGAATCTATATATTTAAGATCCATGAATGGGAAAATGTGATGTATTTGTCTTTTTAAGTCTGAGTTACTCTATTTATGAAGATCTTCAGTTTTGTTCATTTTCCTAAAAATGACATAATTTTGTTTTTTATGGCTGAACTCCCACGGTTTATATATTTTCTTTACTCACTCTTTTGTTGACAACCCCCTAGGATGGTTAAATAACTTGGCTTTTGTGAATATTGCACAACCACAAATATGCAAGAGTCTCTCATGCACCTAGAGCCCCGCAGATGTATACCCAGGAGTGGGATCGCTGGGACACATGCTAGTTTTGTGAGGAACCTCTAGAGTGAGGTTTTATCTCCCATAGCGACTTTAGAGAAGGGAGACTCCAAGGTTGCCCATTAAAACCCTCTTCTTTCCAGCTGTTCAGTGGGAGACCTCATGGCAACAGCCCCTTTACCTGTTCATAGTCACAAATCACAGCCACAAGCAAGAGCTCGCCACAGTTTGTGATGACAGCCACAAGCTGGGCCACACAGTATTGCACCTGTGCTGAGTCCTCCAGATCCTCAGGCAGCTCTTTCAAATCTGTCCTGAGTGGCCCTGAGACTAGCCCAATGTCTTACTCTGGTCTAGGTCATGAAGAGATATAAACATATCTGAGTTTCTGTATTTTATCTGTCTAGAAGAAACACACACACACACACACAAGTACAATGCAGTAGCTCCTCTAGTGGGTTCAAATAAAACACTTCATCTGGTTCCTGGTGACTTTTGGCAAACCTTGAAGTTTTTCTGAATCTCCCTCCAAGGCCTCACTCCATTGGCTTTCTGGGAAATTTTTAATTGCTGGGTCTCTGAAAGAAAAATCATTTTTATAAGTTTATTTTGAAAGACTTATCTATGAAGTTTGGCATGTAAGGAATATGGAATATCAAGTTTACAAATAATAATGAATGTGCTATAATCTTTGCCATAAATTCTATAGATAATAGATTATTGCAGAATGCTTCTGTTGACTTTCACCGGGCTTCTGTACTATAGGCAACTTATGCTTGTAACTGATGAAAGAGAATGCTTTTGATATGAGCATGAGTTACTACAAAAATAACTCACAATAAGACAAAAGTGAGGCAGTGACGATGTTCTGAACTTCACTCATGTTAAATCTGACAGTAGTATAAAAACATAGGATGTTAATTCCTGTAATTTTTAAACTAGTCACCACACAAAACAGCTGCAGACATGAAATAACTTAATCTCCAATATAATTATTTTCTCCATTCTATCCTGAGATAGTTAAGTATAGATGAGTTTACTATTTTAAACCTTAAGAATTGGCAATTTAGAAAACAAAATAACATCATAAAAGCAAGCCTTGGTTGGTCCCATTTGCTGATTTCTGTGGTGTAGATATTCCTGTGGTCAAGGTCAAGTTATCACAGTGGCATCACTAGACGAAGGCTGAGAAATGGTGCCAACAGCACACCTTTGTGTGGTCTCCTCCACACTGAAACCATCTACATGGGGACCCTCAAGAGCACAAAGAGCAGGGATGAGTAGCAGCATTAGCAGGAAGTGATAAGTTTCACATATTATCTCCACCCTTTAAAGTTTATTTGGGGCTAAAGAAATAGCTTAGTTGGTAGAGTTCTTGTCTCACAAGCTTGAAGATTTGAGTTTAACTAGCCCTGATGGGAAGACAAGGCTGGGGTGTGGTAGTAAGAAGGCTGCTTGTTTCCCGGCTGCCTGGCAGCTCAGACCCGAAATAATCACACAGAAACTGTGTTAATTAAATCACTGCTTGGGCCATTAACTCTAGCTTCTTATTGGTTAGGTCTTACATCATAAACTAGCCCATCTCCATTCATCTGTGTATCGCCATAAGACTGTGGCTTACAGGGTAAAATTCCAGTGTCTGTCTCCAATGGGGCTACATGGCTTCTCTCTGACTCTGCCTCCTTTCTCCCAGCATTCAGCTTAGTTTACCCTACCTAACTAAGTTCTACCTTGCTATAGGCTGAGCCAGTTTCTTTATTCACCAATGGCATTCACAGCATACAGAGGGGAATCCCACATCAAA
>LOEQ01001374.1:126717-147713 GCA_001685075.1 Bramus lutescens
GCAGCCAATGGGTGGAAGTGCCCAGTGCCCCAGACAGATTGCGTCACCTCGGAGCTTCCAGAACCCAGAGCATCTAGCAAGATGATACCATCTGAATTTGAATTGAGGTCACTGATGGAAGGGGGGGGGGATGGTGGGGATCAATGAGAAACACCCTTAAAATTAGCGGGAATTTGGAAGGTCTTTTGACGTCATGGTAAATTTTATTTCTTCTTTTCCTCTTAACTTGACCATCTCCCGACACCAAACTCCGAATCTTGAAAAGTAGGGTCCAAGACCTCAGGCGCTTTTGCTGCTTGTCTGACTCTAATCGTAATCCCCACCCCAGAGCCCCTGGCGCCTAAGTTAGAAGTTCAGGGCAACCTTAGGGATGGAACTGCAAGGCTGGCTCCAGCAGCACAGCCCAGGGGGAGGCTACTAGGCAGCAGCGGTTGTTGCTGGACACAAGAACTTTGTTAGACCTGAGTCTTGTTGCAGTTGTGCCATTGTGTGTTTTGTGACCACGGGCATAAACAAACAGCAACAAAACAACAAAACCCTCCCCCTCTCAATCAAAATAAAACAAAAATCTGCACTCAACACGGTCCTCTTCTCAATGGGTACAATTGACCTCTCTGAAGGGCCTGCTAGTAGACAGAAATCTTGGTGTTTCCTGGGCTGTAAAATCTCTCCTGTCCTCCAGTGGGAATTATCTACTCAGCTTAATACTTAATGTGCTGTACAGCTCAATCGCATGTGTGAGGAAGGGCTCCATATCCAGCTGGGTCCTGCTTGGAGCAGGGTGGGGGAGCAGGTAGTACAGATGGTGCAAGGAAGGACCAGATACCTCCAAAGTCTCCACTGTAGACCCCCCCCCTCCTGCCTGGCTATCTATCACGTCTCATTAGGCAGCCTGCCTGCCTGCCTCAGGATTTGCACAGCTGCCCATTTGCACAGCTGCCCCTTTGCTTCTCGCTGCTGTTTGCCAAGATGTGGCTTTTGATCTGGGTCCTCATCCTATCCCCACCCTGAGAGCCCTGACTAAAGAGCTATAAAGAGCAGGCTGGCTTGACAGTGCAGTGGAGACGCTGCCAATGCTAACCCTCATCCTCACTGTCAGCTGCTCTCATCTCAGCAGATTCCCCTTTACTTCTAAGTAAGTATCCTCCCAAGAAAGCACAACCATTCACAGCAGTCGCTGTGGCCCCAGGGGGCGTTCATAGTCAAATTGTCCCAAGCCTGCCCTCAAGTCTCTCTTGCAGTCCATCCCACATCCCGCAACTCATTCGCTCCATCTCAAGAACAAATCTGCACATACTGTCAAGAAGGGATGTGCTCCGTCACACCCAATGACGGATTAGCTTGATTTGATCCTTCTCATACCCCATCCACTAGTTTGGAGACCCAGTCTGAGCAATGAGCTCCAGGAGCACCTACAGCGGGGAGGTCCTAGCGTAGGCACTTGCTATGTGTGGACAAAGAAGCCTCTCGGCAATGGTTGAGTTCTGAGCGATCCGTTCTGCACTGCAGCAACCAGTCTAGACTTAACCTGAGTGGCAAGCACAGCGGAGCATCCAAGACTGCGGGGGTCCACGGGGAGGAGGGAGTACAAGGACCCAGACTTCCCGTTTCCCTAGACAGAGCAGAAATGAGCTTCCAAGAAGGCTCGAATGGCATGAAGCCACAGGGACTTGTGTCAGTCCTACCAACATCCCAGCTATCTGTCCCCAGAATCAGAGTAATAGGATCTTCCGCCTTAGCTTCGGCAGCAGCAACCTGGAGCGAATAAAAACAGAACAAGAACTGAGTGTCAGGGATCCCTGTCCACAAGGCCTGCTCTCAGGACAGCAACGAGACCTATCCAAAGCTGGAAAATGGGCTTGGGTGAACAATGACATACAGGAAACCAGAGGTGGAAGCTTTTGATTACCACTGGGATTAGAATTCCTAGGCAAAGTGACCCCTGGAACCTTAAGGCAGACACAGCAAACACACAGAGTCAGCCTTCCTGCCTTTCAGGCAGTTTAGTTTCTAAGCTCTGGCCTGAATTTTCACGAACAATTATGAGACAAGTTGGAGACAAGCTGGCAAGGGCTGAGATGTCAGTGGCATGCAGCAATTGGACCACTGCCACTTGGGGCTGATGTATAGAATCGTTGATTGTGCGGGGATTGGTTTCTTCTTTCAACTCCAGAGAAGTCTAATTAATATATGTGATCCTGAAATAATTTTCAGCAGATGTGTTCCTTATAAGTATTTCCTGAGGGGAGGACACATACAATATTGACCATTGTTTTTTTGGGCGGTGTCACTGGGTGAGTTTTGAGCTCTGGTCTGTCTGCACGAAGCATTTTCTCTTAGACATCGGAGTTTTCCTTCATTCCACACCACGAAACCTGAACCTGCAAGTCACCACGTCCAGATGGCGCTGCTGTCGCCTGCCGCAGTTGAACAATTGAAAACCTCGGAAAAGGAGGTCTCTTTCAAGAGAAGCTGGTGTTGTCTCTCACTCTGATTTTGTTGGAATTGTTTAGAAGCGCAGTCAAAGAGTCTGGAAGGCTATAGTTCCTTTCTTTGACAACTAGTACCTTACTTGCACACCAGTAGGTTTTCCGCCAATGTCAAATGCATGCAAATCAGTTCGTTGTAGAAATTCAGTGCTCAATGCCTCAAAGTCGCTCGCAGAACATCAGGGCATAGTTAAAATCCCGTCCTGCTGCGTTTCAAATTTAACAGCACAAACTTCCCTTACACTTTCCTATTTCCTTGATGACGTTTCCAGGACCAAGACCAAGAAGTAAGACTTTTCCTGGAGCGAGATGCAAGACTGTCCTGCATTTACAGAAGGATGGCGGTGCTTAGACCTCTGCCTGCGCAGATCTCTGAGATCTTTCCCCTGCTCCCCTGAAGCTGTGAGGGAAAGTGCTGATCTCAAAACAGTCGTTTGGTCAGTTAGCATTTTTTTATGGTCGGTCATTGTGTGACTTTAAAATCTATAAGACATTTAATTTTGAAACACGTTAGCTTGAAAAAGGACAGTTTTACAACACTCCAGGAAATCCAAATTGTAATATTTATTCTCATTCATTCTAGTCAGATTCCCGCATGCTTTGATTTTGAAGTAAAATTATAGACCAAGTCTTGTAGAAAAATCTTAAATCAGCTCGCATGTAGTCAATGGTTTACATGTAAAAACTTGATCGTATTTTTAAAAGATTTATTTTGTACATCTTTAAAAACAAAACACTTTAGTATATGGAAACAGAAAACATTAGAGGAAAAAGAGAGAAGTGAGTCATGTTCTTTGGTGGAGGTCTTCAGAGCAGTTGGATTTTTATAGATCGTAGAGGACATCATTGTTTTATTGACAGTCTAAATCTAAGCTATCTAAAACATGTTGCATATGTGGTAAGCTTGGATGTTATATAAAATGCATTGCAGTAAAACAAGGACAGAATATTATAAATATTAAAACTTGAGCCAGTGGGATGGGTCCATTGGTAACAGGGATTCTGCGCCAGTCCAATGACCTAATTTCACTTTCTGGAATCATGGTGAAAGGGAATAAATGATACCTGAAAATTGTCCCCTACTTTCCATGTGTACAGTATAGCACAGGTACACCTATACTCAATCACTAATAAGTGGAATAAAAATAAAGAAATTAAGCCCAAATTCAATCTGATCTATGTGCTGCCAACTATATTATCTTCACATTCTCAGCAGCTTATTAAGATGACTATTATTGTCTGTGGGCAGAGGAATAACAGAAGTCTTTGTTTTGAATTAATTATATTTCCAAGTTTTCTTTTGAGTACTTAAAATGTTTAGAACATGGCTTATTGGTTGGCCACATCAGGCAGGAGGCCTGGGCTCTTGGATCTAAGGATAGACTCATAAGGGGCTACGGTTATGTCTCTCTTCCTCAGGGCTAATGTGATTTGTGGGGAGAGGCTCAATGACCAGGCATAAATCATTTATAGTTCCTGGACTAACATTTAGGAGACTGACAGTTTCACAGCAAGAAAGTAAATATTGATGCTACCACTTACGATAAATAAGTTGCTGAAGAATGAGACCCAAGTTAGATTCATAACAATACTCACAGAATACATTTCAATACTTCAAAGCTCACTTAACTTCCCATATTGACTGTGACAGATTGCTTCTCCTTGTCTGCTTTGTGGATGACTTCATGGAGTCCACGGTTTGGCCAGTGGAGGTCATGTGTTTGTTGGGGACAAAGTTAGTAGAAAGAGGTTGGAGTTGGGAGACAGGCTTCTTATTCCAACTCCTACATAAAAGGATAAGACTGAACCAGTCCAGTTTCCACATTTGTTTTATGACTGTATTGGATTGAAAGTCTCAAATTCCCATCTGATTCTGACCTATAAATGAGCTGAGAACTTCATACCCCATTCATAGTACTTTCTTGAGCTTACTCTGCTTGCCCCTTCTTACTGAAACTGTCTTGTGAAGGGAGCTGGAGACATAGCTCAGCAGTTAAGAACACTGACTATTCTTCCAGAGGACCTGGGTTTAAGCCCCAGCACTCACATGGCAGCTCACAACTGTCTGTAACTCAAGTCCCATGGGGATCCAGTGCCCTCTTCTGGTCTCCATGAGTACTATATACACATGGTGCAAAGATACACATGTATATACAAATCAAAATAATTTAAAAAAGGAATTGTCTTGTGAAGAACAGCTGAAGAAGTCAACAGAAAAGAAGAAAATGGCCATCTGAGGCTGACACAACCAGAAAAGGTGTTGACTCCTCTCACGAAGAATACATGATTTTTCAGAAGAAATGAGAGGAAAAGAAAAACAAATATCTTGGTCCTTGTTGCCAAAAGACGTAACAGTGTTTCATGACAGGGAGACAGAAAGCATGCCAGCTGGACTGGCGGCACTGTTTCCTGACTCCATGGTCTCATCTGGTACCTTGTCCTGAAGTTGTCAGCAGAAGCTTTGCAAAATGGCTTCCTGGTAAATCCACCAAGAACTCAAAGCATGCTTGTTATGGATCCCAAGAATCAGTTCTGAAAGTACTCCTCAGATAGCTCTTCAGTGGGGAGGATGAAGAGTTTAACCTTCAGGCAGTCTTTCAACAAATACGTAATGAATAATTCGGTTAGTAGATAAATCAATTGATGTGCACAAGGAAATAAATTAAAGAATAGATACAATACATGAAATGCATTTTTGAAGGGCTACAAAATGTAATTATGTGGTATGCATGATTGGAAATACTCTGTATGATTTATTAGAACCAGAATGAAATAAATAAGACCTTTAATCAGATATGGGAGGGCTCAGATGAGTTGAGAGTGTATTTTGTCACCAAAGGAGTAGAGAGAAAGCTACAACCAGGTAATTAGAATTCAGTGACAATGGGTTCTGCTGCAGCCCCTCAGTGAGGCCCCTCTTTATGTTGATTGCACTCTGGGAAGGAAAGTCGGATGCAAATGAAGCAAACAAATAAAGCTTTCCTTGATCTTAAGAGTGGAGGGTGGAAGTTTTGTTTTGCAGAAACGACAGCAACAACATGGATGCCTATGCAGAGTTTTGCCCATCTTGGGCCAGCCTGTTGGTGTCCAGCTGCTACCGCAAGAGCAAATAAATCTATGTCCATTCGGATTGCCTAGCTTTCTTTGATCACTCCTATACTTTAGCAGAAGGGACTCTGAGTTAGGAAGAGTAGAGTTCACTCTTGGCAAAGAATGGAGTTCACAGGCCTAAGGAAAAAGCGGAAATAAATTAGGTCAATTTATTAAAAATGTGTAGTGTCTTAGGGAGATAAGGTCCACACAAATTAAATAACAAAAAAAAAACACAAAGAATAATATATCTAGTGAATATCTATACTAACTCTCTGTTGCTGTAACAGTTGCCACAACTTTTACAGCTTAAAACATTATACATTTGTTATTTCACACTCCTGTAGAAGGTCCAGCAGCAGACAGGGGTCTCCCTAGAATGAAATGTTTGAGGGCTGCGCTCTCTCTGGAGGTCCGGGCGGGGGTTCCATTTCCAGCCTCTAGTGGCCAACCGCAATCCTAATTTATGGCTATTTCTTCCATGATCCAAGCCAGAGCTTTTCATGTCACGATTACCCTGACCTCTTCCACCTCCCTTTTGTGTTAGTCAGAATCCTTGTGTTTATATCTTAAATATCCCAGTATGATCTTTCTCTCACCGAGTCTTCCATTTAGCTACATCTATAGTTTCCCTCCCCCTATTTTGTTTGGGAATCCTGATGTGGCATTTTAGAGAGGCCCAGTATTGTGCCTGCGGTAATAAGTATGTGTTGGGTTGATCGACAAGGACTTCGTATGGTAGAGGCTTAGAGAACAGGCTGCTGTGGGTGGGAGCACATGAAGATGCCTGGAAAAGGTGGAGCAAGAGCTAGTAAATGATCAAACAGAGGAGGAAGTAGCCTCTGAAGAAAGGTTGCATCCACTGGGGAGCGATGCAGGATGTAAAGAAACAACTTTTATCAAGTGCTGTTGTCTTTGCCTCTTCTTTTGGGAAGGCAACGCTCCTGAACATGTCCTGTATGGCTGTCTTCACTCATTCTCCAGGTAGACAATGTCCAGCAAGCATTAGCTTTGATGTACAGGGTTTGTTCTTCCATCAGCTTCTAACTTCGTATGTATCCTGTTGTGGAAGGCTGTCCTCTGGGCATGATGTGGTCACTGCCATTTTGAAATTAGAGAGGCTGTGGTTGATACTTGCACAAGACTGGGCCATTTGACTGTCATTAGAAGCAAGAACACCAAGTCACGTGGGTTTCAGGATAGATCAGGAATGAGAATAAACAACATAGAGGAAGACTGGGGTATTGTGTCCATGAGGTTGTTCTGGCCTCTCGTTCTTGGAGAATGGAATGTACCTGGCTGTCTCATAGAGTTGAGCTGTCTGCTGCTAAGGGGCTGCCTTGCTCAACCTCAAAGGCACCTTTGCTCTTCCTTCCAAACTTTCCTCCAAGGTGCAGAAGCTATTTTAAGGGTGACTTCAGTTGCCAGGAAAGAGCAATATAGTGGACAAGGGCCAGGCTGGTCACTCTGAGAGGTGGATGGACTCAGTGCTTGACGTCAAGGAATTACTCAGGAAGGGCTACTCTAATATGATTAAAATCCTCCCTTGCCTCAGACTGGGCTGAGAATGGCTCTTTTTTTTGGCTGGGGATACTGTGCCATAGAGCACAAGAGCTAGAAATAGGAACCCTCTCACTCTACCAGGAAGCTCATCAGAGAGATGGTGTTCTGATGTGCTTTGCCAGGGACCAATAAGGAACTTGTGAGGATTTCCTGTATAAACTGAGAAAGGGGTGCAAGCAATATGGCTTTGTGACCAAAGGCAGCTGAGTGGGAGTCTTGGAACTACCATTCACTTACTGCCCTTAAGCAGACAATAACTTCCCTAAGAATAGTTTCTCAATATGTGAGATAAGGTTATGATAATAACTACCTAGCAGGACTGGGGATAGTTCACATTAAACTCCTGGACACATTGCTTGGCATGATACAGATACTTCAGAAGGGATTTCTATCCTTGCCAGTGCCAAATTCTACCAGCTTAATGAAGTGGATTAAGTGAAGCTATTGCATACTTTTGGTCTTCTAAAGAAGACAATCTATAAAGTCTTTAATTCTCAAGACAAAATTCATTGCCAGGGCCACAACAGAACGAATCAGCCTCTCCCAGACTCCTCAGATACATGCCTGACCATCTTGCAGCCTCGCTGCCCAGAAGGATTAATGATCATATATATTAAACACCTGGCGTAATGCCTGGTAGAGCAGGCACTGGGAAGTGGTGCTTGTGGTTTGTCATTATAATGAAAGTGTCCCCCTTTCAGGTGCCAAGTTCTATCAGCTCACAGTATACAGAAAGTTAGAAAAATTAATTGAACTCTTTTCTACCTTCTTTTAAAAAGTGTGTGTGTGTGTGTGTGTGTGTGTGTACCTGCTTGTGCATGCCATGTGCACATATTGAGGTCAAAAGACAACTTTCAGGAGGAGGTCAAAGGACAACTTTTAGGAGTCTGTTCTTGTCTCCCAATTTGTTGAAGCAATTTCTTTTGTTTCTGTTGCTGAGCCCTGCACTCCAGGCTAGAAGGCTTCCAGAGGTATTCCTGTCTCTCTCCCATCTTATCTTGAAGTGTTGGTGTTACAGATGCATGCTACCATGTCCAGCTTTTTATGTGTGCTCCAGGGATCAAACTTAGGTCATCAGACTTACGCAACAAGTAACTTTTTTTTTTGCTGAGCTGTATTCTGGCCCTTCTCTACCTTCTTATAAAAAACAAGCCAGATTAATCTCCATTGCTTATGATTCATTGTCACCATCAAAAGAATATCACTTACTGTGTTGGGCATAATTAATATAACACACTCTTAGGGGAGGTAAGACAGAGAAGGCCAATAATAGCACACAGCATGCTACCACATGCTCTTTCTTTTTGAGGTCTGAATCTACTCAATTCTAGGATTATTGCATTTTATTTCAGCCTATCTGGTTGTCAACTATCATTTCTTGATATTGCCATGATAATTATCTTCAGCAACAGTCTATCTATTTCCATTTTCATTTGTTTTGCAATGAAATCAACAACAAACACGTTTGGTAGAATGGTTTAGGAACAAAGAGCCTACAGGCATTGTGTAAGAACTTGTAAATATTGGGCTAGAACTATAAAAGGAGCACCTGCTTAAGTAGCCTACTCAAGAGGACAGAAACAAAGCCAAATGACATATGGATCACAGGCCAACTGAGTGAGTATCTCTTGTAATGGTCAGGAACATCGTGATCTTTGGTAGCACGAGCTTCAACTACTTATGCTCGGGACAACAAACAGAGCAAGCAAACAGGTTGGACCGAAGGGCTTAGAGACTCTTGAGTGGGAATTTGACAGTAGTAATGTCAGCAATGGATTATAGTGACTCCAGTGCCAGTTATCCTGCAGTTGTTTTCTTGGTTTGCAGTTCTCAGTTACACCTGATTGAAGGGGTGTTACCAGCCAAGAGACACCTAATGAATGAATGGGCATCTCTGGAATTTTTTTCCACAGTAATGGTGACAAGAAAGTACAGGGTATGGGTGGAGTTGGTGACCCAAGCGCCAATCTTATAAGTAGTATGTATGTTGTTAACAGGTCTGAGGACTCAAGTTGAAATTGTATTTCCAGTTCCAGGCACATTTGTAATTGGTCTTCAGCGAAACCAGTCTGCTATCACTGTTCAGATACTACATCGATTTCTACAATGCTGTTACTCTTTGACACCAAGGACCCCAGATGATCTTAACAGATCTTCCAGAACTGGGGCTACTTATCCTAGGCACAAATTTAAGCACGCGTTGAACATGCCTCTAAACTATCGGTGCTGGGCTTGCTTTCAGCACCAATGAGTACCATTCAGAGAAACGCTCCAGTTAGATAAGGGTGTGGTGGAAAGGAAGCCTGTCTTCGCCTCCTCTCTCTCACGGAAAAGCTAGGAAGAGTTTGAGCCTCTCTTCTTTGTCTCAGAACTTCCATCTTCAGCTGACAAGAGAACTCCTAAAGCCGTTATCCCCTTTCTGCAGGGAGAAGGGGATACAGGTTCCTGCTGACTGCCAAGCAAGGTAAGGATAAGGGGTTATCCCTTCTCCTGCCATGCCTCAAGTACATAAACCCTCTGGATTTTGTGTTTTCTTTTCTGCAGTCCTATTAGGTGTGGAGCAAAGATAAATCAGTTGCAGTCATTTGGAAAACTATAGATTATATAGAGAAAAGTGTTTTACCATGTTGGCCTTTGTATGTGTGTTTAGAAAATATTCCATGCCATTCAATAGTGTGAGACCTTTTGGACTTACATTTTCATTTTATTAAAGGCGGGGCATGGGGAAGGAGATATAGAAGAATAAAGAAGAGAGGGCAGAGAGGGCACTGCCTGATGCTGATGAGATTCACGTGGGCTTGGTTGGGAAACAGACACTAACTACCTTGCCTTATTTTGTGGGGATTGTCAGCACAGTGGCCGTTAATTGCTTCTGGAAGCGGCAGTCGTCAAGAAAGCATCTTTTAGCTAAGTGTGGACCTCATCTTTTTTAATTTTTTTTCTTCCAGGGTTAGAGCTCTGTTCTTGATGGAGAATTCCCTTCCTATTGTTGCTTCATCTTCTCTCCCAGGTAAACATACTGATTTACATGTATTACAGCCCCACTCACCTGAGTCACGGACATCAAGAGAGCCCCACAGATGCCTTGGCTAGTCCAGTGATCACAAGGCTGCTGCCACTGATGCTGCCCATGGAGCTGGTTGCTTGGTGCTGCTGAAGGGCCTCAACTTGACTGCTTGCCAGCAGAAAGAAGAGGAGGAACAGGAAGAGCCATGTCTTCTCCTGCCTTCCAAGTCTTATCTAGGTTGCTAACTGGTCTTCAGCTTTTGCAGCTGATGAAAGGTGATTGAGAAGCCACGAGTGCAATGGCACCGTTTCACCAAAGAGCCAAGTGCTTTGACTAGGCCCACGTTGAACGCAGCTCATTGGTAGAATGTTTGCTTAGCTGTGTAAGCCTCAGGTTTGATTCCCAGTACCAGAGTTGGTGAGAGGAGAGAGGGGACAGTAGAAAAGAAGTATGGAGGGTGAGAGAAAGAGATATAAGAACAGAGAAGGAAGAGGAGAGAGGAGAGAAGAGGACTTAGGGACTTAAACTGGAAATCATGGAGTTTGAAGGTATGTTTGTTCCCAATCTGCCATGGACAGGAATTATACCAAAAAGAATATATCTTAAGTAATGGAACTTCATTGATCAGGATTTCTGATTCTTCTTCCTATTCACAATGGGGTGGGCTCCAATCCTTTCTATCAATTCCACCTTTTTTTCTAGACATGCCTTGTTGTAATGAATATTCAGGAGAGGGCAGAGCTCTTACTTAGTCTTTTATCTCTTGCTGCTCCCATACTGCCATGTATTTTCATAATTATTTCATTTTATAATTGAGGCGGTTATTTAGCTTGTCCAGCACGGGGTCCTCCCTTTATCCTATTCTGCTGGAACAACACAGTGCAATGAGCATCCAAGGTCCAGTCTGTGGCTGAAGACATCTGAGAAGAGGTAGTGAGTTCATGAGACATTGTGATCTACGGTTACCTCCCCAGATGAGTTCCAGAGAGACTTCCCAAGGGCTGGAGGACATCATCCTCTTCTCTCTCATAACCATCACATTCTGTATGCAGGAATGGTCAGTCCTGAACAGGGCTTCACGTTTCCCTGGATACCTGTTCCCTCTGCTGTGAAATGGTCACCCCTCCATTTTCCTTCTCCCTCAAACAGCGCTCACAGTGAAAGCTACAGACAAACATCATTGATCCCTTTCAGTGATTCAAAGAAAAAAATGGGATGGGGGAAGAAAATGCAGGGAGCTATCTTTGTTTGCTGAGCATCGAGAGAACATGATAAATGGCTACAGGGACGCTTGGCTTTCTGAAAAACTTTTAGTTATTACTGAGACTCCCCTCCACACTGTCCCCCAGGGGGCACCGGGGTGGAATGGTATCTCATCAGCTGTGACAGCAGACAGCAGCAGCGTCAGGGCGAGTGCTGAGCTCTGCTCTGCTAATGCAGCCAGGGGAAGCATGCCAAAAAAGGAAGACTCTTTAATTTAAGTGAGCTGAGGATATTTGCTGAATGAAAATCAATCCTTGGAAATTAAAAAACCAAAACCAAAACCAAAACCAAAAAATGGGCTGCTCAAAGATCCTCTCTCATAATAAGGAACTCAGGCCTGAGAATGGTCCCAGGATTACCTTTGTCGATCCTGTCCCTGTTGCTGGTGCCTCCTTCTTCACCTCAATTTCAACCCTAACTCCATTCCCAAGGGAACCCTTTACAGCGTCACCCTTGGCTTAGATTTGGCATTTTAACAATTCGTGACCAAAAGTCTTACTTTGGACTATGAGACAGAACGACAAGCGGTGGAGGAATCCCCACTGAGCACTGCTGTATAGACATCCAGTCTCTAGGCTTCTAGAGTCAATCATTGCCAAACTACCATAAAACATGCACTGGTTTATTAGTGAACGGGATTTTCTGAACTCAGGGAGCATGGTAGATATTTGCAAATATGGCTGTAGAGATAAGAATATGCTCTGAAGATGTCTGAAGATGATTGAGACAATGGTCTAAAAACTACGGGGACACTGGAAACTCTTTGATGACAGAGGTAGGTCTAGATATTGGAAGATGGGAACAGAACCACTCTGTGACCTCGAGTTCTGCCTTAGTGCCACATTGGAGCTGTTAGCGCAGTCTCTTTCCCAGAAGGACACTAGTGTGGGAGTTTTCTACTCATACCTTCTACTACATGCCCAGTGTTGTACATGTGGGCAATCAGCATAAACTTGGGGAAGGCACTCTCATCAGATAAAGGATAGGAAAGACAGCCTACCCTAGAAGTGGAAAAATTAGGGATGATAGCCCCATCAGGAATGGAAACCACAGATAAGCAAGCCCTTTCTTTATCCTGTATGGAATAGTATGTGCCACTTGCCTGACATGTGAAAGCAGTGTGGCCCATTTGAGAGGTCCAGGAAACACTGAAAGAATTTATGCGCATTAACACTAATTGGACATTACTAAGTGCAGTTTCTGGAATGAAGATTAGTTCACTTGTAAGGTGCTTACTGAGTTTGATCTCCAGCACAGCCATCTCCACACACGCCAAACTAAGCACAGTTTTTTGACTTTGGTCTTAGAGGGCGGTCAGTCTGCTTCTGTGTGCAGGAAACCCTGACTCCACAAATATTTGCTTCAAGGAACTCTGACATGTATTTTGGAAAGTTCTTGAACAGTTGATATAAACGGTCTTTACTGATACCAAAACTACTAGTCTCTTGACTATTTAACATCAGATGCTGGTTGCAACCGTTGTCATGTAGCAGCCAGTAGCAATTTGGGAAACACACCTTCTTGGATTTTTTCTTTCCTTTCCTTTCCTTTCCTTTCCTTTCCTTCCTTCCCTTCCTTCCCTTCCTTCCCTTCCTTCCCTTCCTTCCTTCCTTCCNNNNTCCTTCCTTCCTTCCTTCCTTCCTTCCTTCCCTCCCTCCTTCCTTCCTTCCTTCTTTTTTTTTGCCATTATTATTTCTCAGCTGAAATAAACAAGGTTTTTGAACTTGTGTTTTCTTTTCCTTTGGCTGTATATATAATGTGTCTCAAAAAACTCCAAATATATCACAGTAAATGACAGTTCATCAATCTTCACTTTCAATGGGAGAAATTTATTCATGCAGTCACTAGAGATTTATTGAGTGGTGAGCGCTCCATGCTAGATGACGCAGTGACAGACCTGCTTCTGTAGATCCAGAGCAGGTAGGGTGATCATCCAGCAGTGCTGTGATGGTTAGCATTTGCTGCCTCTACTGGAGTCTCTCTCTCTCTCTCTCTCTTACTTTCCTTGATCCGTTTTCTAGACAAATCTGGTGAATCAAAAGCTTCTGCTTGCCTAAGTTTTAAAGCAAAAAGTATCTCTGCTATAAAAGGGGACTTATATGTCCTGATGTGACCTGAGAATATAGCATTTAATATACTCTCTAACTAAAGGAAAATATTGAGAGACCCACATAGAAGAGATTAAAAGGCATTTTCATGCTTATTATTTATCAGTAAGCTAACATTTATAGAACACAAGTTCAAAAATTCAACAATGAGGCAAGGATTTTGTCCATTTTCTCTCCAAACATTTTCATATTTGGAATTTATGACATATTTCTGGTACATCAGTTTGCCCCTTGAAATCATCAAACATCACAGATGGCTAAATTGGATATCAATATGGGCATGCACTTTTATCTTTTTGGTAAATCATAATTTCTATGATTTTTAAAGTATAATATTTTTAACTTTTTTGACATTATAATATAACATAATTTGAGATTATAATATGGTAACATAATTTACCCTTTCCTTTCTTCCCACCAATCCCTCCCATGTACACTTCTCCTTATGAATTCATCATCTCTTTTTAATTGTTGTTATATGTATGCACACACACATTTATTTGTTTTTGTTTTTTGATTTTTTTTTTTCGAGACAGGGTTTCTCTGTAGCTTGGAAGCCTGTCCTGGAACTAGCTCTTGTAGACCAGGCTGGCCTTGAACTCACAGAGATCCACCTGCTTCTGCCTCCTGAGTGCTGGGATTAAAGGCATGTGCCTCCACCGCCCAGTTTACACACACACACACACACAGACACACATACATTTAAATACATAAATACAACCTGCTCAGTCTATACAATGTTACTTGCATGTGCATTTGGTATTGAATATCCAACTAGGGGGCTCTTCCCTAGGGAAGACTATTTCTCCCCCTGCCAGCATTCCTTAGTTCCTGCAGGGCTTTGAGGTTGAGGCTTTGTGAACTTTTCCCCTTCTATAATAGTAGTATGTCTTTTGTGGTTGTCCTTGTTCAGGTTATGTTAAGGTTACCATGTTGGTGAGACTTTATGGGTGTTGCTTCTAACAGTTCTAGGAGACACAATCTTACAGCAAATCTCCTGTTCTTCTGGCTCTCAAAAACTTTTCACCCCTTCTTCTGCCATGATCCCTGAACCTTAGATGTGGGGTTGTGTTGTAGATGTGTCTGCTGGAGTTTACAACTCTGCATTTTTGTTGGCTGTAGTTTTCTGTAATGGCCTCCATCTATTGCAGAGAGAAGTGGCCTTGGTGAAGGGAACGGCTACTCTGGTCTGTGGGTATAAGGACAAATATTTAGAAAGCAGGAATGGAGTTAGGCATTATGTTGATTTAGTAAAGTGGTGGCTATAAGTTCTCCATGATTCATGAATTCACTAACCCTAGCTAGTTGGCTAGGTGTCCATTTTTGTTTTGTTTGTTTATTTTGTTTTTTATGTATACATTGAGAAACCCAAATATTATCAAGTGTTCTGGCCTCTTGAGGCCATACATTTATTAATTATTCAAATAAAAAATGACTTAATATTGAAAGATTATTTACCATTTTATATAAGCAAATTTGGGTTTTAAAATATCTTTCTTTTTCACTTTAATTTTGCTTGTTTTAGATTTTGTCATTTATGCTCTTGACGCCTTTGGGAGGACAAGGAGTACTTGAGGCATTCTTAAGAGGTCCTGGACCCTGAGTGCATCTTTCCACATCCGGGTAGTTGATTAGACCATAAGATTGTGGGGCTTGAAACCCATTTGAGGAGTTTTATTAGCAAAGAGTGGGGAAAGGAGAGAGTAGGGTGCACACACTGGCCTGAAAGAAACATGGCGAGAGAGTATGTGTTGGGCGTTTCGACTTTTTAAAGGTAATTCAGCACATGTGTACATGCTATACATGTGTATAGATTACGTGGCCATGCCGCACATGCGCATAGATTATGTAGGGTGAAAGGCCTTAGGGTCACTAGGCGATTGGCCCGAATGCTGATGATGCATGTGCAGCTGTAGAGCTCCCTCTCCCCAGAAATGCTAATACTTGGGTGACTAAGTACTTTGCCTGAATGCTGATGCCCATGGAACACCGGAGGTGATGGAAATGACAACAGTGGGGATATGTTTTCATAAGGCCTGGATGGTTCTGCCAGATCCAAGCCCTGAGGAAAGTTTACTGGAAGAGGACACATTTTCCCCACACAGAGTCAGTCTTCCCTGGGGTGGGAGGACAAGTCAGACCATCCTCATTCATCACAAAAGCCAGGATGTCACATTGCTAACTCATCAGCCATATATATATTGGTTTTTCAAGACAGGTTTCTCTGTAGCTTTGGAGCCTGTCCTGGAACTAGCTCTTGTAGACTTTAATTCTCATTTTTGACTTTAAATTATTATTTGTGCAATACAGAAAATTCAAACAAAAAGTACAAGGAAGCAAAATTATAAGTTCTAAGGCAAGCACTGTCCACACATGGGTGACTGTCCCAGCATCTTTCTGCATTCCTATGCTAGCCTGTAGGCTGTGCCACTCATTTTCACGTGAGGGAGAGTGTTTCAAAATTAGGGATATTTCTGAACTCTTTGCTTTTCTTTTACTTAAAATTTGTCTCATTTGATTCTTTGCTTATTAATTAGCTAACAATGTTTTCTTCTGGAAATATCACTAAGCTCATACAGTCACAAAAAGTCACATTAGATATATATCTTCCAAGTCAGGATTGTTAATTGCTTTTGGAAAACAGGCTCATTTAACACATATATATTTCAATATTGCTCTTTAAAATAATAATTAAATAGAAATTCTTCTGAGTTACCCCCAAATGATCCATTTTATTTCTTTTTTAATGCATGAATAGTAATGGTAGAGATTCCCAAAGTTTCTTCATTACTGGTAACCTTAGTGGCTCCATGATTTGTGATACATTGTTCCAAAGGAATACTGGGGCTGGACAGTTGGTCTTATGGTTAAGAGTGTAAATCACTCTTGCAGAGACTTGAGTTTGATTTCAGTTCCAGGGGCACCCTCCAGGCAGATTCAACAAGGCCTCTGGTTTCCACAGAGCATCTGCACTCAAGTGCATCCCCTAATACACATAGTTAAAAATAAAATAAACCTTAAAAAACTCAACATTATATCTGTCACTGTGAAACCCATTATTTTGTATGACTAACATTATTAGCTTACAAAAAGAAAAGTGTGAACAAGTGACTTCCAAAACATGTGTGAAATAACAGAAACTCTGGCTGCCTGGACAGTCACCCAAAGTTTCTCTGCAATGTTGGCCAATCTGTCTTTGACCTACAGGCCTAACATATCCAATAGCCTTTTCTGTGAAGCAGGATATTCTGAAGGACTGTCCCTCCTTGTCTGGACAATGTTTGGAAGTCACTTTCTTTTATGTCCTGCTTGTCCAATTAGGACAGCATACTATCAAGGCAAGGACATGTTCTAGCCCAGTGGTTTACTTTTGCCACAAAGAAAATAAACTCCATGTGGAATTTCTTCAATGCCCATTATCTTCTCTGAAGTATATTGATGCTACCAGAAGCAGACATGTCTCATTGTCATAAAAAGAAGAACCTATGTTATTAAAACATCTTAAATTCCATACTCTGTAGATCTCTGAAGTGTTTGAAGTTGACCTGTTTATCTAAAATAATTGTTGTTTGACTTTGAAAATATACCTAATGTGACTAAAAGTTTGATTATAATTGGTAACTAATTACTAACCTGCATTTCAAAGACTAGAAATTTACATTACATTGTAAAATGAATAACTTGAACAAGATTAGAAACTTATGCACAGTATGTTTTAAGAAAATTAATCTCAAATTTGTATTAATATATAAAATTCTTATACAGTATGCAGTCCAATCAAATGTAAAACATTTAAAACTAGTAGTTACTTTCTAAAAGTAGATTCAGTAACAATCTACCTTTCTATCTTATTTTTATTTTACTTTATCTTCTTGACAAAACATGTTCATTAGAAGAAATAATAGAACAAAACAAAATCTTGAATAACATTAGCAAGCACCTGTACATGTCCTTAGCAACAGTAGACTATTCATTACAAATATGTATCAGAACAGATATAACATTAGACAAGGGAGACTACATGTTAAGCTATACAGCTATTCTGGATGAATTTACAGTGATTGAAATGGCATGATGCACTATTGACCACTGTATCTTAGTAAGTTTAAAACAGTAGAGGAAATATAAATGCATATTATGACCATTGTGGAATTAAATTAGAAACTTATAAGAGAAAAATTATTGGAAAATTGTTGAGCTTCTGGAAGCTAACATTTGCACATATGAATAACTCATGAGTCAAAGGAGGATTACAAAATATTTTGGGCTAAAATAAAATGAAAACCTGACAATTTGTGCAGTGTAACTAAAGAAGTATACTGCTGGGGTAATTAATAGGCTTCATTGCGTATACTAGAAAGCAGTTCTAAACCTAGAGATCTAAATTCTGATCTTAAAATGCAAAAAGGAACAAATTAGGCAAAGCAATCAATTCTATCTTGCCATAAAATTGACAAAAAAAAAAAACAAAGTAAAGAGAGGGAAAGAAATGGTAGAAGCAACACCAGAAATCTTTGCAGTATAAGTTGAACAAATGAAAAAGTCAGGAGCTTTTAAGCTCTTAAAAAAGATCACCAACTCCATATTGGACAGAGAGCTGATCTCCAAAATATATACAAAAAATCAAGAAATTGATCATCAAAAGGACAAATCATCCAATAAAAGATGGGGTACAGCCAGAAAAGGGGGAGAGGAGGACACCAGGAGCCAGCTACCTAGCCACACAACCAGCCACAGAGTAAGAAGTAAAGGAAGGTATATAGAAGAGAGAAAAGTAAAAGTCCAGATGCAAAAGGTCGATGGGATAATTTAAGAGAACCTGGCTAGAAATAAGCCAAACAAAGGCTGGGCATTCGTAATTAAGAATAAGTCTCTGTGTGATTATTTGGGATCTGGGTGGTGGATCTCCAAAGAGAAAACAAACAAACAAACAAATAACAAAATTCCTAAAAAACCCAATCAACTATAATCAACTGTGTTTTCTGCCTTTAAATATTTTTTTCCATTTTGTTGGTATCTTTCGAATTATATTGGTTTCTAATTATTAAGCAACTTTGCATTTCTAAGGTAAATTGTACCAGATTAAGATATAGCCTCTTTTGTGCATGCTGCTCAGTGCAGTCTGTTAGGGTTGTTTTGTTAAAAATTTGTTTTGTCAACCTAGGAAATGCGACTATCATCTCTGTCCATCTGCAGCTATGTACATCCATGGCATGTAGGGGTGAGAGACACTTTGGACTGGAGATTCTGTGAACCCCTGTCATCTGGAAGAGCAGTCAGTGCTCCTAGTAGCTGAGTTACCTCTCTTCCTGCATCATGTATTTTAAACCTCTTATGTTAACCCTTCAAACATCTTCCCCCTTTCCTTTCCTCTTTCTGAAACCTCAGTTACTTGTATGATGAACTTCCTGATGTGGTCTGGCAACAATGAACATAGTTGAGTAAGTGTCTCTGTGGTATATTTGGGTTTATTTTCAAGAGCAGTATAGCTGAATCTTGAGATAGATCTATTCCCATCTTCCTGAGGAGGTATTACACTGATTTCCATAGAAGCTGTATGAGTTTATACTCTCACCAGCAATGGATGAGTATTCCCCTTACTCCCCATCCTCACCAGAATGAGCTGTCACTTGTTTTATCGATCTTAGCTATCTGACTGGTATAAAAAGAAATCTCAAAGTAGTTTTGATTTGCATTTCCCTGGTGGACAAAGATGTTGAAGGTGTGTTTCTCAGCCATTTGAGTTTCCACTTTTGAGAATTCTCTATTTAGATATGTACCCCAGTTTTGATTGGAATATTTGTTGGTGTGTTCTGTGTTGCGCATGTCACTCAAAGAAAGAGGGTCACTCCAAGGTGAATTTTAGGCTCTTTACCAGCAGGGAAGAACAGTTTCTATGGACTGAACTGCAAAGGTGTGTTTATTGATTGTTGCACAAAGTTGCTTTTTTAGTAAAACAAGTTTCTCATACCAAACCCTTGATCTAATCTATGTACTTTCTGAATGAAAATATCACACCCCTGCAACTTTAGTTCTTATTGGGCATTGTTTGCAGTACTCAATAACGCAAGACACTCCCAGGTATGCCAGGACCATCTTGTGATCAGAGTCAAAGGCTGTAAGGTTCCTTTAGAAAAACAACTATAGATAACAGAGAAGAGTCACTGTATTCCTCAATGATTTTTTCAAGGTCTCAGTACTTCTAGAAAACATCTTCATCCTAATATTTACCCTAGATACAATGACTCTGCTAATTTTTCTCTACATATTTGTTTTCTTGATACTTAGTCTTTTGAGTTATTTACATATTTTGGGTATTGACCCTATATTGGATGTTTAGTTGGTAAAAAAATCTTTTCCCATTCTGTAGGTTGCTTCTTTGTCTGAAATGATGGTGTCCTTTGACCTACAGAAGGTTTTCAGTTTTATGAGATCCCATTTCTTAATTATTGTTCTTAGTGCCTGTGCTGTCAGTACCCTGTTCTGAAAATCTTCTCTTGTGCCAATGAATTCAAGCCTATTCTCTACTTTCCCTTTCATCAGGTTCAATGTATCTGGTTATGTTGAGGTCTTTGATCACTTGGACTTGATTTTTATGAAGAGTGATAAACTTGGATGTATTTGGATTCTTTTACTTATAGGCAAACAATTTGATCAGCCAGATTTATTGAAGATGCTGGGGTTTTTTTGCCAGTATATATTTCTGACTTCTTTATAAAACCAAACGAAACAAAATCCCAGGTGTCTTGGATCTTCAGTTCGATTCCATTGAACAACATGTCTTGTTTGCAACAATACCATGCTGTTTTTATTACTGTAGTTCTGCAATACAACTTAAAATTGGGACTGGTGATACTTCCTGCAGTTCTTTTATTATTTATGATTGTTTTAGCTACCCCAGGTTTTTTTGTGTGTGTGTTTGTGTGTCTGTTTCCATATGACTCTGTTTCTTTGTGTGTGTCTGTTTTCATATGTAGCTGAAAAGTGTGCTTTCAAGACCTGTGAAGAATTGTTTTTGGGATTTTAATGGGGATTACACTAAACTGGGCTTTGTTCAGTTGGGAAACTTTAATTATTTTGTCTATTTCATTAGGAGTTGTAGGTTTATTTAAATTGCTTATCTGATCTTGATTTAACTTTGGTCAGTGGTATGTATCAAGGAAACTATCTTTTAGATTTTTCAATTTTATGGAGTACAGTTTTTTAAAGTATGTCCTTATGATTCTGTAGATCACATTTGGTAGGATGACCATTTTTGCTATATTTAATCCTACTGGTCCACGAGCATCTTTCCTTTTTCTGATATCTTCTTCAGTTTTTTTTCACTGTCTTAAAATGTTTATCATACAAGCTTTTCACTTGATTTTTAGAGTTACCCCAAGATATTTTTATTATGTCAAGGTATTTTGAAAGTAATTATTTGCTTGATTTCTTTCTTAGACCATTTGTCACTTGCTTATTTTATGATTTTTTTTT
>LOEQ01001374.1:159314-173348 GCA_001685075.1 Bramus lutescens
TCTGTCTGTCTGTCTGTCTGTCTATCGTCTGTCACCCATCCATCCATCGTGCATTTCATGTGTGAGAGAAAATATGTTATTTCCCTTGCTTAGCTTTCTTACCCTACCCTGCCCTGCCTTGTGTCCTCGCACCCATTTCCTTGGGGCCATAACTTCCCAATGTCATATTTTGGATCTGAAGTGCTCACTCCTGCTGCTCTGCTTCTATGTTAGAACCTGACCTCCAGCCTGTGCTGCTATGGGGAAGTGGAACCTAGTTGGAGGAAGGTCCTTGTAGCATCCCTTGAAGGGAATATTGGGCCTATGGTCCTGTCCTGCCTTGCGAAGATTTTGCTTTTTGGCAACCATGAGGTGAATAGTTTTGCCATCACATGCTCCCTGCCCAGATATTTTACCTTACCACAAGCCTCAGAACAGCAAAGGCACTGACCTCAGACTGCATCCCTGAAACTGGGAGCCTGAACCAAGTCTTTCCTCATAAGCTGAGTGGTACTTGGTTATTTCGTGTTAGTGATGTACAGCTAGCATACCTATGACCCCCTGCCTCAGGTTCTGATTCTAGGAACCCTGACTTAAACTAGAAAAAGGAGAAAATGATGCTGTGGTTTGCTTTTCCTTGGGTTGGGGATAAGAAGATGGCAGGTTCTGTTTTGTTCTCCATGCTGTTAGAGAAACACATCAGTCATTTCTAAGGCACGTGTGAAGCAGGAAGGAAACTGGAGCTGTGCAGTTAAAGATGCTCAGGCAGGGGATGAGCTGCGCACCCAGGCTTTCTGCTCTTAACCTCTCTGCTACTGCCTAGCCCTAGCGGCGGGTGGGTGAATCAGCTTCTCCACGGGGTTTCCTGCTCCTCTTGCCCTCAGTRCCCAGGGGGTTTACTCACCATGACAAAAGCCATGCTGTGAACCTGCAAATCTGATCCTATTTTTTTCTATTTGACAGTTTTGGTCTACTCTCTGCTTTATTTTATTTATTTATTTTTTTTTTTACAAAATACTGACCAGCATCTGATAGTCTGTTTATTTTCTTTTGCCTCCTCTAGAATTCACGTTGGTAAATACCATATGTGCCTCATTTGCTGTAACATACTCAGTACCTTGGTTTGTGTTTGGCCCACGCTAAGTGCTTAGTAAACATGCTGGTTGCATTGACTAGACCATTAAACAAAGCAAGGGAAACAATCTGCAGACTGTCTTTATGAAGCATGTGGAAATGTTGCATGGGATGAATGCAACAGTGAAAATATGGACGAATGATGGCCCTTAAAGAGCTTGTCTCAGGGATGTGGATTAGTTCATCTTGAAAAATTGTCCTTTTGAGTGCTAGGAGAACACGGGGCCAGGTGGTTATTAATTAGTAGCACTTCATAGTTACGTTCCTATAATTAAGCTTGAGGACTTGTAAATCTAAATCTTCTGGGAAATTCATAATAAGAGTATATTAAAGACTGAAAAACTTAAACAAGAATTTAATATTATTTTTGTTTGTAGGAAAGTAAACTTATTTGTGCAGAGTATTTTTTCCCATGGGTTTTATGTCTTCCAGTGTGGATCAATTCCTATCTTTGGTGACATCATGTTAAATGCATCTGTTCTTAGTTTATGCCATGAAGCTGTAGAGAGGCAGAAGTGAAGAGATAGACCAGATGGGTGGCTTCCTGGAGTGTCAATGCATGGGGATTAAGGCAGTTTTAACCACTCAGTGCAGGCCTGGCCTCTCTGTCCCACAACCGTCTTGTCTTTGGCTCTCTTCTGCTGAAGTGGATGTGCCCTCTAGTGGAAATAAAGAGAAAAACACCCTTGCTGCTGTCACCCAGCTTGATGTGCTTAACAAGAACCACTTGAGGGCATTTAATTTTCATTTCCTATGTATTAAATACAATCAAATATTCTATTTCTCTGAAGAGATAATGTTGGTCTCCTATAGCACAAGAAATTGTTAAGTCGGCAAGACAGACCCTCCCTGGTTCCTGCCTTCCTTGTATTGTCAATCTTTCATCCTAATGGGTTCCTGTTTTTGTCATGTTATCTCTCCGAGGATCCTCTCCAGAGCCTCTGGAGTGAACCCATCCAGAACTTGAGGCTTCCATACCATGAGGCAAACTACATCTCTGTTAGTAAAGTTCCCAGCCTTGGGTGTTTTGTTATAGTCATAGGGAGTAGACCAACAGAACCCTATTTTTTTTTCATTTCTTAAACTACCTTCTAAGAAGCAGCCAGTCGTGCTAACTTCTGCAGCACATATACTAAGAAGTAGTCAGTTAAAAAAATCCACAGTTTAAATAAGGAGACATGTTATAGTCAATATACTTTTCTTCCAGAATAAAAGAACATATCATTTTTACTTTTTCATATTATCTTGTTAATAGAAAAACCATCTCATCCTACCTGTGATATAGGTATTGTTAATTTGACAGGAGCTAGAATTACCTTGGAGATGAGCTTCCAGGAGTAATTGAGGGATAATTTATGTTAGCCTCCACACATGCCCTTGAAAGAGGACCTTGAGTAGGTTAAGGTGCGAGGATCCATCCTGAAAGTGAGCAGCACTGTCCCCAGAGCTTGGGCCCATAGGAAGGAGAAGCACCCATCCCCCTTTGCTCCCTGACTGTGGACATAATGGGACCAGCTGCCTCAGGCCCCTGCTGTCATGGCTTTCCCTGTCAGGTGGACTGTGCCCCAGAACTGTGGGCCAAAGTAAATATTTTCTTCTTCCTTATGCTGCTTTTGTATGCAATAATAAAGCAACTAATACAACAACTAAAGAAGATTGAACAAATGTTAAAAATCTGGGCTTAAAGTACCGTGTTTGTGTTAGCCTTTTCATCTTCTTCCCTTTCTCCATGGCTTCCTCAAAAATAGCAAAGAGTGGAATTACTTGGGCTCCAACCTTTTGCTATTTCTGGGAATCTAAGTTGTTCACTAAAGCAATTATGTTTTATCATGTATAGTCTGTGTTACTTTTTCTGGACTGAACCTGGGCAGCAGATGAGAAAACCAACAAGGTTTCTTATGTGGCTGCTTCACAGGGGCCATGGTTATGCAGCAGATAAGACGTGGTAGCATCCAAGCCCAAGCCCCTGCAGTAGTTCAGGTCTTCTTTCTGTTGTTCAGAATCATTCTCTTAAAAATCCCAGTCACTCTACTCTTGTGTGCTTCTTTCAAAATTCATCTCAAATATCCTTTTTTGAGCTAGAAAAGTATTAAGAGCACAGTCTTTTTCTTCCCTTTATGATTTTACTACCAAGTATTTCGTTGGCAAAGACACATTTTTGTGTGCCTCTTCATTTAAAGTACCTCTGTTGAGTCAGTTAATTCTATTGGCAACACAAAGCACAGCCTGCAAGATATTTCCAACAATGTAAAACCATGTCCACTACATATTTTACATCAGAATCTTTTATAAAATGCCTTTCTCTGTTCATTAGCTTAATACTTCCTTTTCGTTTTAATGTAACAATTCCTTTCAAATTAAAAAATTTTGAGTTATTTGTTTTGTGTGTGCATGTGGGTCTCTGTGTGTGAGGATGAGTATGAGCCACATTGCTCAAAGACAGCTTGGAGAAGTTACCTTTCTCTTTCTGTTGTGTGTGTCCCAGGGACTGAACTCAGGTGATCAGGTTTGGTGGCAGGCGCCTTTACCCACTGAATCATCTTGCAGCCCCAGGATATTTTGGAAAGTGAGTTTGAATACGGACTGATAGACAGTGGCCTCTAACAACCACAAGACAAAGGTAGCATCTTATGCTCTGGTTCGAAGAGATTTGTTGGAAAAGACTTGTAGGACCCGGCTCTGCTGGTGAATTTGTGGAAAATATCGGTTTTAGTTGCTCTTCATTCCTAAATGCATTGGCCATGGGATAGCTCAGTAGATACCCACTGAAGCAGCCGGCTTACGTCTACGGGAATAAGAAGGTTAGACCTCTCTTGCTCACGTGTTTACTGAGTTACACATAGCCAGATCACCAGTCTCCCCGATAAAAGTTGGCTCAACAAAGTTTTCCTCATTCTGTCATGCAGACCTAAGAGAAGAGAGTTACATATGAGATATCTCTCCTGGTAGCCTCTCTGTATGAGATATGCCTTCTGGTAGCCTCTATTATGAGATATGCCTCCTGGTAGCCTCTCCATATGAGATATTCCTCCTGGCAGCCTCTCCATTTGGCAAAACAACAGCTGGAAAGAGTCAAGCCTTTGTTTCAATTATCCCTCTAGTCATTTTGTTTGTCTTGTGTAGTTAAATAAATAAGATTAATTTTTGTGTGCTTGCGACTGACCCCAAGGCTGTGCATGCTGGCCATGAGTTCTATCTCTGAGCTACATTACCAGCCCTATGTCAGACTCTAAATCCCTGTAACTGTTCTGTGTGCAAATTTCCTCAAAATCCTTTCCTTTACCCTTCAAATCCCTTAGCCTTTTCAATGCATTTCTCTTTTTGCTCACACTCTTTTGGTTGGTTTTCTATCATTTGCAATCAAAGTTGAGGCCAAAAATTTTTGATAAAGAAACTATGCAGCTTTATTTTATATTGTCATAAATACTTTGGGCAAGATTTGAATCTTATTCTAAATTATTGTATCACGTATTAGTTACTTTTCTGCTGGCGTGATCAAAGACAATGACCAAAAGCAGCTTAGAGAGGAAGCATTTATTTGACTTAGGGTTCCAGAGGGATAAGAGACCATTATAGCAGAGAGCCATGATAAGTGGCAAGCATGCAGCAGGAGCAGGAAGCGAAGAGCTGAAGTCTTCAAACACAAAGCGTTGAGCAAACAAGAGGTAGGGCAAGACTATAAATACTCAAAGCCCACCCCTAGTGGCATACTTCACCAGCAAGGGTCCATCTCCTACGACTTCCACAACCTCCCCAACAGTCCTACTGGCTGGGGACCAAATGTTCAAATACAGAGTCTGCAGGGAACATTTCTCATCCAAAGTACCACTCATCTCATTGATTCTGAACGTCAAATCTGATGGTGAAGAGATGCGGTACATTATAAAGAGAAGTTGAAGGAACTAAAAATTTAAGGGAGAGAAGAATCTATCAGGACAATGGGAGCCTGAATGAAGCTGTCAGAACTTGCTTTATCCTACTCAAAGACCCTCAACCCTTCCATAAGGCTCAACACACTTCCAGTACCTAACTCCCCTCTGTATAATAACTGCCTGGTAGAAAGCCGATTCATTATTGACATATTTTGGAGTAAATGATCATCTGTCTTGCAGTTTGAGCACCCACCATGTGCAAAGCATGGCTCTAGAAACCTGTGAGTAGCTGTGAGGGGAGACACTGCTCTATGCTTGCGGAAAATGTTGCCTCATCCCACGGGAGAACAGACTCTCACTTGACACAGCCTTTCAGCCTACTCAGAAAATTCCTCCTGGGCTCCAAGGAAAGAAATTATGGAAATTGCTGAATTATTTAAATGATTTGCTAATGCCTAAGTCTGAGCAAGGGTATTATTTAGATCCAAAGAGACTAATTCCAGACTTGAGATTCTGTGGAAGCGGGGTGAGTTTTATGACCACGCTTTCCACTTTGGGAGCTGCAGACTACATGCTCTCATTAGGAGGATGACAGAGGTTGCAGGAGTCCATGTGCTCTTGTTTCATAATCTTGTTTGTTTCACTTTTGAAATGGCTCTCACTTTGTTGGCTACACGGGTCTTGAAAATGCACCTCAGTCCCCTAAGGAGTTCAGGCTGTAGGCATGCACCACAGTATCTCCTCAGTAACTATTTTAGACTAAAACAGTAATATTGCCACTACTGTTACATAAGTAGTCATTGAAGTTGTCATGTACCCATGTATCCATTCATTTAGTGCCTGTGGACGACCCGCCAGCTCCCAGGCACCGCTACATAGTCCACATAGGGAGCCAAACTCAGAAGAATGTGGAAGCCTGCGTGCCAGGCTTTCTGTTACTTATAACAGTTGGAGAATTTACTGTTTGTGTCAATCAGAATTTCAGATGAAAAGTCCTTTTGCCTCTTGGGAGAGAGGATGGCAGTCTGGACTTTTCACATCTAAAGCTGGTATAGAAATTGCTAGTATATAAAGGTAGTATTCTGAAATCCATGAGACACAGGATAACTAAAATTCCACATGATACAGGCTAACAAAAAGGATGAATTTTATACGAACTCATGAGTGTTAATAAAATTTAAATTGATTGACAACCACAGTATCTTCTACACACACACACACACACACACACACACTTTCATTTTTATGTCAGTTAAAATGAAACAGTTTCTTAAAAGAGTAATGAAATAGCTGTTTCCATGGTAGCAATATAAGAAGATCTCTCAAAGGGGAATTTTTAACCTGTCATCAGAATTCTGTGGTTATTAGTGATCTCAGGAAAACACCAGAGGTGAAGAAAGACACCACCCAGCTCTATTCTCCCTTCCCTCCTTTCTACAGTGAAGAACGTGTGAAGGGAAAACCACAGAGACCCTAAGCTACATAGTGAGCCACGATGTATCTTAGGGAAGTTATTTAAACAGGAAGTGGCATGCTATCTCACTGCTCTCTCCTGGTCACAGCACTGATGAGACACATGCAGAATAGTTGATGTCTCCGCAGACCATGTTAAATCAAGAAGTATCCTGAGTGGTAAGGAGTTGGCGAAGGACTGACTAGTACCGACAGACCCAAAAGAAGGACGTATTGGAAGAGTGGAGAGGTTAGGCGTGGCATCCAGTCACACACTGTCAGATCTCGCAGCTTTTAGCAGTGTTTGCTCAGAGGTGAAGGAGAAACCAAATTATTACTTAAATATCTTCGGTGGGCAGAAAGTTTTTAAAAGCCAAGGTTTAACATTTTTTAAAAGCCATCTTTCTAGTTTCTATACTTTCTGTGATTTCTAAATAGATTTTAAAAATTCTAACTTGTCTCTTGATGCAAGGAAGCAGACACCAAATCTGGGATTCATGATGAATGTATAAACCATCTGTTATAAATCGGTGTATTTTCACTGAATACATGGCCAGCGGGTTTGGATATTTAGTGTATTTAACTGCTTAAGATCAAATTTTCCTCAGAATTAGTAACCTTGATATTCTGATGTATCATTTATTAAGAACTTGAGGTCTGCTAGTTTGAAAGCACAGACTAAACTAAGACCAGGAAAGAGACCTTGAATTGTCATGTGCCATTCTCATGAAACAGCCTGAGCACCTGATTCTTCACTCCAGATAAATTCTCCTCCACCAACTTTGAAAACAGTTAGATCTTAGCTGTCAGGTCTTTGGAAATGTGGGATGTAGACTTTCTTACTAAGTGCATGCTAAGAAAAAGATACCTTTTCCTGGGTTCCTGGCTTTACTCAACCCTTCCTATGACTATTAAATTCCTAACCTGTTATCTACACTGGCATAGATAAGTCAGTTCTCCCAATTGAGAATTGCATTTGTTGCGAACATAAACAGAAGAATATAAGAGATGGAAGAGATAATCTCAAGCGCTGAAGCTACAATAGAGGAAATAGACTCATCAGTCAAAGAAAACATTAAGTCTAACAAAAGCTTAACACAAAATATCCAGGAAATATGCTCACCATGAAAAGACCAAACTAACTCAAAAGCACAGAAAATATATTTAACAAAATCATAGAAGAAAACTTTCCCCACCTAAAGAAAGATATGCCCATGAAGATACAAGAAGCTTACAGAATACCAAATAGACTGGATCAAAACAAAAAAGTTTCCTCACCAAGTAGTAATCCAAACACTAAACATACAGAATAAACACAGAATATTAAGAGCTGCAAAGGAAAAAGGCCAAGTAACATATAAAGTCAGACTTATCAGAATTACACCTGACTTCTCATTGGAGACAATGAAAGCCAGAAGGTCGTGGTCAAGCATTATGCAGACATTAAGAGATCATGATTGCCAGCCTAGACTAATACTCCCAGCAAAACTTTCAATCACCATAGAAGGACAAAACAAGATACTCCATGACAGAACCAGATTCAGCTAATACCTAGCCACAAACCCAACCCTACACAAAGTGCTAGAAGGAAAACTCCAACCAAGGAGTTGGCTACACCAACAAAAACACAGACAAGTGATGATCTCACAGCAGCAAATCCCAAAGAAGGGGGAAACACACACAGATTAACATTATTCAACAACGAAAACTAAATTAACAGGAGATAACAATCACTGGTCATTAATATCCCTTAATATAAATGGACTCAACTCACCTATAAAAAGACACAAGCTAACAGATTGGATACAAAAACATCCATCCTTCTTCTGCATACAAGAAACACACGTCAACCTCAAAGACAGACATCGCCTCAGAGGAAAGGGTTGCTCTTAAAGGCAATGTTTGCAATGAGCTGTGAGCGAAGGCTGAGGGCGGAAAATTTGCTGTCAGGAAAAAGCTTCATTATCACAAAGAAACATACAGCATGTTTTCTTTCAGATGCAGAACCCACATGCAAAGTTGTGTGTGTGTGTGTGTGTGTTGTATGTGTTTGTGTGGATGTGTGTGTGTATTTGTGTGGATGTGATATTTATAGTTGTGTGTGTGGGTCAAAGAGGCTGAAAATGGAATCATGAGGGGAGGGTGAGTTCTTAAGCAGAGAGGAAATGATAGCAATGGGGTCCACATGCTATGAAGGTGGAAAGATGAACTCACTGGGAGGAGGAGGAGCCACACAGGGAGTCAGGGCACACAGGGGAGAACAGTGGGAGAGGAATGACTGACAACAAAGTATAGTGACACATATGTGTGAAAATGCCAGAATGAAACCCAAATTTTAAAAAATACAATACTAAAGAATGACAGACTTCAAGAACCTCACTATATCTAGAGGGAGTAAAGATGGTAGGAAATCCATTGACTTTAAATTCAGGAAAATAATAGATTTTCCAGTAGAAAAACCATTTCCTGTTATTGGAATTATTATCACATATCTTTCAAAATGGATTTATTTTTAAAAATGAAAAGCTTTTTGTTTGTTTCCAACGATGAAGGTAATTGGCCCAAGGAAGGAGAGTGAAGTGCACATTTGTCTCTGCCTAACATCCAACTGAAACGAAGCAATAGGATAAACCAGGAAAAGGAAACCTCACTAATGCTGAAACTAGAGAGGCTTTATCTCCATAACACACGCTCTGAAGAAGGATGCCAGGGGCAGCAGGCACCAGTGCTCCTGCTCCTGAGCATAGTGGGCTGGGACACGGGAAGTGGGTGGAGGTGATACTCAAGAGGCCAGCGTGACTTCTGAAGCAGAGGAGCAGTGGGTACAAACTGAGAGGCTCCGAAGCACCTTTGCTGGTAATGGGGTTCCCAGAATGTAAATTCTGTGACTAAATGCTGTTGCCATGTTTGACCTAACTTCCTATGCATCAGGATCTACGAGAATCTTTATTGTAGCTGTGAACCAGAAAGAATAATTTATACTCACATGATTAAGTATGGACTAAGCATTTAAGGAAAGCTGTCAATAATTAAGGCAGATTTTATAACGTAGTAATATGGTCTAAATTTAAGGGATGCTCCATAGTGTAGGGGACAACAAAATGTAGATGATAATGAAAGATTCCCCTATACATTTAGGAAGAAAATCCCAAGCTAAATTTCTTAGGCTGTAGCTGTATATAGATGCAGCTCCATGCACACCAAGTCACCAAATTCAGTAGCAATCAGAAGAGGTAATGTGTACTGTAAAACTCGCCCTGTGAGCGGTAGTGCTGGTCAGCAGATAAACAATGCTTGAGTAAATAGGAGGTAAGTTAAAGAGATTCAGAAACCCATTCTAATCTGGAACAAATGTTGGACTTACCCTAAGAGATGAATATGCAGGAAAATATTTAGGATGGAAATCCTATAAACATGATTCATTTAAATAAACATTAGTTCACAAATTTTATAGTAGAAAGGATTAAGAGACATGTAATACAAAAGATGAATGAAAAAGCATTTTGGAACATTTACTCTAGGGAAAAAAATTCAACTATAAATAAAGCAGAGATTCAAATAGTGAATGGAAAAAAGCTACAGAAAACACAAAACGAAAGAGGGGAAGAAGAAAAGGATCATGGTTGAGACATAAACATTATACCAATGTTTATTTCCCTTTTAAATTATACTTTGTTTAGGTATGATAATATGTATACCCATTATACTATGCAAATACCAATGATAAACAATGTATCAAGAACACTGGTGTACAGTAAAAGATATGGTTCTGAGATTTTATTAAATGCTTTTTATTGATCTTGAAGATCCATTCTTTCTTCCAGTAAGGAGCAACCAATGCAGCTGCCATTCATTTGAATGAACACTAGTTCACAAATCCGTGGACATTCATGTGGTCTTCTGTTTCTTGCTACAATCGAGTGGAGAGCTACGTGGATCCTCTGTGAACTCTGGAGAGCATCACACTGGTTTCCTTCATTGCTGACATCATTTATTTGGCCTTGATGAGTAGGAATCAAATTCTAGAGTGGAAGGTACAGTTCTACTAGCCAACATTCAGAGATCTGCTATACTGGTGATGTTTAAGATCCAATGGTTTGGAGCATGCTGGCCTTGCTTTTCAAGATCAAGACCAAATTACTGGACCTTGCACTGCATGTTACAGTTGGGCACTTTCCCCAACCATTCCGGAAAATCCAGGAATGTCACATTATATGATTCTAGAATCATGACCAAGGATGAGAGTGGTGCCCTTTCCTTATCACACTTTGCGACTTGCTTGGAGAATTTGAGCTTCTTGTCCCAGTCACTTTAGGATTAGCAGGTCCTGAGTTGGGAACATTGTTTCCATGTGAAGCACAGACAGGGTCCTACCTAAGGCCAGAGTTACTGTTTGGTATTTTTGTTTCCCCTTGTCAGAATGATAAAGGAACTATAGCATGGAATAACTAGCCCTGATGACCACAAGGAGGCCAATCGATGTTATGTATGTGAAACAGGAGGAATAGAAATGAAATCAAGATACCCAATAGGGCATTCGTTGCATGGAGTTTTTAACTTTTAAAAATCAATTACAACAAAGATGACTGAACAGTGACAGAGTGTCCGGAGGTTCAGACTCCTCAGTGATGACAATTAGGGATACTATACGAGGAAACTGTCAAAGCAAGCAGATATGGTGGAGCTGGTGGGAAGGAAAACTAAAATAATAAGGAGCCATGGAAAGTCAGTGATGGCCTTGAGACCAACTGTAGCAGCAGTAATGTTGTGGCTTGAATATGTATACCTTCAAAATTCTCATACTGGAATTTAGATTTTTAGGGTCCCCAAGGTGATAGCATTCAGAGGAGCGGCTTTGTTTATTTTTCTTTGAAATGGGGTCTTATGTATTTAAGGCTGTTCTCAAACCCTGTAAGGAGTCAAGGGTAACCTTGAACTATGGTCCACTTGCCTCCAACTCCTGAGTGCTAGACTTACAGACCTACACTGCTACTCCCTCTTGCATATGGTGCTGGGGATTGAAATCAGGGCTACGTGTGGTGTAGGAGGTCCTTCTGTTTGTGTGTTGCTTTAATTGGTTAATTAATAAAGAAACTGCTAGGCCTGATAGGGAAGAACTTAGGTAGGAGGAGAAGACAAAACTGAATTCTGGGAGGAAGAAAGCAGAGTCAGAGAGCCACCATGGAGCCGCAGGTTAGACATGCTAAATCTTTCCCGGTAAGCCACGACCTCATGCTGACATACAGATTATTAGAGATAGGTTAAATCAAGATGTGAGAGTTAGTCAATAAGAGGCTAGAGATAATGGGCCAGGCAGTGATTTAATTAATACAATTTCTGTGCGGTTATTTCAGGTATAAGCTAGCCGGCTCAAACAGAGAGACCCCTCTCCCATTGTAACATATGTGCACTCTAGGCAAGTCATCTCTTTGCCCACTGAGCTATATTCTCAGTTGAAAAGGGAGAGCTTTGAGTGACATGACTATATACTGCAGGGGCAGGGAGTACATAGAGTGAATGAGACAGCTTTTGAAAAGAGAAGTTTTGGAGAACTTGGTCCTTCTGTTTCTACTGCTGGGACAGGGCAGTGCTAGTCCCTTTATGATCTTCTGCCACATGAAGATCTAGAAAATTCAAAAACAACACATTGCTTTGTGGGTCAAATCCAGTACTCTCCAGACATGGAATATGCTACACATTGATGTTGGACTTTCTAACCTCCAGAGACAAGAGGAAATCAACTTATCTTCCTTATAAAATTTCTCAGTCTGGAGTATTTGACCAGCACAAGCAAATTAAGACTACCAAATTTATTCTTTTATTTTACAAAAGGACTAGAAAATATGCCATTGTCAGACTTGGATCCCAATTTTGTTATTCTGCAGAAGAGTGGGAGCTGTCATTGGTGTCTGTTCCCAGGAAATAAAGTCTCTGCATAAAGGAGAAGACACACACTATCAAAGAAAGTAGAAACCCTATTAAGTCATCCCCAGGGCTTCTCATTGTCCTCAGCGACCTATTTCTCTTAAACCCTCAGCATCAGAAGGCAATACTAATCCTTTGATAGTTTTGCCATGTTAACAACAGGACTGATCATTTCTCTTAAGAAAAATGTGGGAGAATCCTAGAACTTTTATAAAGATAGCCTGCATCCTAGTGAATGAGCAAAAAACCACGCCCACTTCAGCTGATTCTGGTCCTCCATCCTTACACACTGAGTCATAAAGGGACCTGGTTGGGTATGGATAATGCCAGCACACAAAAGAGACAGTATCATAGTCCGAGAGAGATTCATTAAGGTGGGGAAATTGAATCTCAAAAAGAGGATAGAAATTATGAGTCAGTGGCAGAGCTGGAGCTAAGATTTCTAGTCTTCTTTGTTGGCAAATAGGAAAGTCAGTCTTTTATCCGGACCCCTTTAAACCCTCGCTCATATTTTTAGTTCACATTTGATTCTCTCCTAGGCGGAAACATATACCACAATGACATTTCATTTTCTGCTTCTCAATATCTAACCCTTTTATTTTTCTTGCATTCATACATTATTTATGATTTTAAATAGTTGCATTGCTTGTTCCTGGTATGAGTGAGAAAGCCTCTAATGTTTTATAATTGAGCATAACATTTTTATGAGGAGAAATTCTTTATTAACTTAGGAAACTTTATTTTCTTAATGGATAAATTTCCTTTTCTTTTCTTGCCTGTTCGATTGAGAAAGGATTGTTGATTTTTAAATAGAATTAGCAATTGTGCAAAATAATGAGTTTTATAACGATATTTTCATACAGTATCTACCATACTTTGATCATATTTACCCCAACCCTTCCTCTTATACCACCCCTTTTCACCTGTTACACATTAGCAATAGTATATCTTTACTTCCATGTTTTTTTCTTCTAAGTTTTATATGTGCGTGGTAACTTGAATAGGAACGGATCCTATCCAAATACTAATGTATTTGAAAGTTTGGCCCTTAGGGCGTGGCACTATTAGGACGTGTGGCCTTGGTGGAGTAGGTGAAGTGTTAGTGTGGAGGCAGGCTTTGAGGTCTCACGTACGCTCAAGCCACACCCAGTGAAACAGACTCCTTATGACGTCTGTGGATCAAGGTATAGAACTCTCAGCTCATTCTCGATCACCACGTCTGCCTGCACACTGCCATGCTTCTTGCCTGATGATGATGAACTAAAACTCTGAACTGTAAGATAACCCCAATTAAATGTTTTCCTTCATAAGAGTTGCTGTGGTCATGGTGTCTCTTCACAGCAATAGAAACCCTAAGCCAATGTGAATAAATCTACAATACTTTTCTATTTTTCTTCGTGAATTATTTTGCTTAATGTGATGCACTCCAATTCCATCTATTTTCCTGCAAGTGATAAATTGATTCTTCTTATGGGTGAATAAAATACCACCATGTATGCATCTATCACATTTCTTTGTACATTCACCTGTTTTTGGATATGTAGACAGATTCCATAGCTTGGTTCTTAAAACCAGTGAAGTGGTAAACACCTATATGCAAATGTCTCTCTGGTAAGGTGTCTTGGAAGTTTTTGGATGTATATACAGAAATTGTAGGTTGAGCCATACAGTG
>LOEQ01001374.1:173618-184645 GCA_001685075.1 Bramus lutescens
CCATGCGGGAGCCGGGCGGGACGAAAAGCAGGCCTGCGCTCCCCTATCACTACAGTGTGGGTGCAGCTCCTGACATTACTAAGAGTCACAACCTCACAGCAAAATTCTGCTTCTCTGGCTCTTACAATCTTTCCACCCCCTTTGTTGAATATATTCTAGTTTGTTACACTTCTTAATTTGTAGAATCACCTAATTTATAACAGGGTCTGGTTATAGGTGTTGGGTTAGGTAGTAACATTTGGTAAGAATGTGTATGCAACATGTAACTATTTACACAGAAAAAGCCCTGGCTTGTGGCAATTTAAAAGAGTTAGTGCTGCAGACTATGGAATAGGACAGCGTTGGCTGGAGCCTTGATCATTGTTTACTAACTATACATCTTTGGATAAGTGCCTTGACCTCTCTAAGTCCCAATAAGACTTGAATAATTCAATTTACAAAAACTTTAAAATGATGTCTGGCATATAGTAAATGCTTAATTAATATTTCTTGATGTTATTCTTCTTATTTATTTTAAGGAACAACATCTTTGCTGCAATTATTATTTGGATCTAGTCAGTTAGGAACCTATTTATAATAATGTCTGGAAACATTACTTAACTAAGGGTTATAGAATTATAAAAAGGTGAACTGAAAATAATTGAACTCATGTAGTAGAACAAAGAAACAGCTGAATTCCATGCACAAGAAAATAATTATTTTTTATCTTTTATTATTATTATTTTAAATGGATTTTGTATTTAGTTGGGCATCTTCTTAGGGAAATTCTGAAACTAGAATTTCAACTTCTTTCTCTCCCATTTTCTCCCTGATCTTTGTTACAGCAGGAGGAGGGGTTATTTGATGATAGTTTAGGAAAATGCAGCAGCAGTCAGACCACTTTAGTAGAATCAGGGTCGCTGTGATATAAAGTATAGCTGTCTTTCTTCTTCTCTGAGTCTTCCAGCTATTAGGGAGTAAACTTAGAGCAGAGGTACTGAATGCTGCCTGGGAGAGGCTGCCTGAATTCCCGCTTTGGTTTCTTTATCTGTGTGGGGTCACATGAGTTCATCTTTAATTTAGTAGAAGCTTCATTTTGGTCTCAGGTTTAATTCACTTCCTTCAATCATTTAAAAACGATGATTGACATTTTTATGGTGCTGGAAATCAAATACAGGGCCTTTTTTGTACATACTTGGCAAGTTCTCTGCCTCTGAGCTTGTATCCCTCCCCCCGATGATTGACAGCTTGATTTATTTCTACTGTTAATCTATAACCATGACAGCTATAAAATGAGATACTGTTATTCATTTCCATTTCTTGGGACATTGATTGATTTGTTAATTTATTTGCACATTCATTTGTACATTCATTCTGGATATTCATTACTCAACATTTACTGAGCCCCTACTGTGTGTAGAGACTTTCTTAGGGAATGAAAACCATAACAGTGCACAAAACAACAGTTTTTACTGCCATAGGACCTATGGCAGAGAAGTCAAACCATAGATCATAAAAGCCAATAGAATATAGAAGTGTTTATAAGTAAAAATGTATACAGTGATGGATGTTTCTGTATAGTAGAAAGAAAGGCCTAGTGTGTATGAAAGAGATGGGCTTTAATTCTGAATTAGGTGGCTAGGGAAGGTGCTCTTGGAACAGAGAAGGGATGAAGGAGGGAGGATCAAAGCTTCAGCTGCCTGGCAAAAGGTCCTTGGTAGAATGAGAGGGTGTGTACAAACCAGAGGTTGAGTGGGAACGTGTGCTGGCAAAGATGTTGAAACTCACTCTGAGGACAAGTGTAGACTTCAGGAATTTGAGTGCAGAAGTAACCTGGCATACTCTGCTTTTCTGTGGCATACAGAACATAAATAGCTACCTCACGAAACTTTTAGTAGAAGACGTAGACATTAGAAACCAAATAAGTGAAATTCATAGGATGAAGGGTGATATATGATATGCTACCAGTGGATGTTAGGTAACTCTGGATAGTGTGCCAAGAAAAGTCTTTGGAGCTCCGGAGATCGATGAGAGTTGGTGTATGGGGACAGGTAAGAGGCCATGCGGAGATACAGCCAGGACATAGTGAGAGTGCTGAAAATAGGTAGTGATGGGTCATGGTGAATTTGTGTCATATTTACAGGACAGCCCAATGTAACAATATTTCATTGTATAATATGAGAGAAAGAGAAGTCAGATACGATGCTAGGATTTGGAGTTGAGCACTGGAAGAATGGTGTTGTCATGAATTACGGTGGGTAAGACCATGGGGGAACAGGTTTTGGTGACACTGTGAACTTATTGCTAAGCTGCTTTGTTCACAAGACCTATTGGGTAACCACATAAAGCCACTGAGTTAGCAGACTAGAGTGAAGGTAAAAAGCCAGAATGGAGTCCTCCTTGCCTGGTCATGCCATATTCAGACACCCTTTTCTACTTCTGCCAGGAGGCAGTGATAAATACAGGGCACATAAAGTGATTTTCTGGGCTCAAGGGAGCCTCCATGTCTCCATGTTTCTGTGCCTGCTGACTCAGTCTTGCCAATCGTAACTGTGAAATAACCATACAGCTCACAGTATTGTGAGAATCAAATAAGTAAGTCTCTTTCATGAGTTTGGCGTTGTACCTAGAATAAAATAAGTTCAAAACAGAAGGTTTGTGTTATAATGGCAGTGGTGGCTATATAACACCTCCACTGTTGCCAAGCACTGTTCAAAGAACAATATGCTAGTTTTAAAAAGATTTTTTAACTTGGTCATTTAATTGCGAGAGAGAGACATACAAAGAGACAGAGAGAGAAAAAGAAATAGAGACAGACACACACAGAGATAGACATACAAGAAGGGAGGAAGCTGATTCTTTCCTGTCACCTTGTGGGATCTAGGAATTGAGCGCAGGTCAACAAGCTTAGCTACAAGATCCATCTTGCCAATCCCATAATTCTTACATCTGGACCCCTACAATGCAGCTTCTTCATAAAGGCATGAAGACGACTGGAAGGTTGTCATCTAGTTAGCAGTTGTCCAAGCTAGTGTCCAAGCCTGGGCAGTCTGACTCCACAGTCTATAAACACAAAACAGCAGTTTGCACTACCACTCAAAGCGTGCTGGCCATGGCTGCTCCTTCCCTGGCTTTTTCTTCCTTTTATTAAGGCAGTGCTTCTTAATCTGCTTAGGGACCTGCTCAGAGTTCACTAGAGGTTGTTTTTTTTTTATCAGACTCGTACTTTTAAGGAATATTGTTGCCTCCATGTATTTTGCAAAGTATAATTTTGAATTGCCCCGGGAATGACCTACCTTTGCATTTTCCAGGACCCACTTCCCTCTCTGCTTCCTGTCCCTCTCTGATTTGACAGTCTGTCTTCCGTGTTTGAGGGGCATTCTGCATTTGCTTTAGTCACACAGGGAATTAGTTGTGCCCATTTCCCAGGAAGAAAATCCTGGTTGAGTGTCTATCCGCCATGGCTGCTGCCACTAGGGGGCGGTCTTGTTATACCATTTCATATCCACACTCGACACAGATAATAGTTGTGTATCTAAGTGGCAACTCAAACACTTCGGCTCTTTTTCCACACCACAGCATGTGTAACATGCATCATTTCTAACAGATGTAAAAGATCACTACCTAGTACCTAATTGATGAAGAATTAAAATCAAAATTAATAGGATGTTTTTGACAGTCAATAATTTGTAATCATGTAAAAGTTAAAAAATATGTAGATGTAATCACAGTATATGTATAATAAAAATGATAGCAATGGCTTTGGTGTGTTTCTGAAAGCAACAGAACTATATTTTATATAAGGAATACTTACTGAAAAATGAACAGTTTTAAGCAATAACATTTTACTGCCAACTTCTGGAAGGTAACCAGGAGCAGTGGCAATGGTCTATACTGTTTGGGGATTTTGAAGTGTAGACTATGGAGTTGTCAGGCTGGTACTGACATAGAAACTTCCCCTCTACTGGCTAGCTTTCTTGGTGTTAGAAGGAGCTATGCATCCTCCTGAAGGAGAAAAGGAAACACAGACATACTGTAAGCTGCAATAGTGACTGGCCTGTCAAGACGTGCCCCCTGGGACAACTGTGGCACAAACACCATGGGAGTAACCAATTCCCTTTTCATTGATTACAGCCTGTTCCACAAGATGAAACCTACACATGGCGCCATTATTGGGCTGGAGACCTATGGCCAGCTAGGTCATAGGCCGGGGAGAACCTACTGTTATCCTGCTTAATTGTCAAAATATTAAACTAACACCCAATGACTTATCATTACACCCATAGATCAAGGCATATCTCACCTCTCACCAGAGAGAAGCTTCTGTTTTCAGTACATGGAGATTAATACGGAGATCCATGACAGGCCAAGCTGCAAAGAATAAGAGACTGAATTATGCTCAGCCCTAAATGGAACATATATGCTGTGTTCTGCCTCCCAGTGCCCAGGAATCACTGCAGAACAGGAGCTGACAGAGCACAGGAGCCAGAAGGAAACGGCATGCTCTGGACACATCAGGGCAGCTGCACGTGTGAGCGCACAACGGTTGTGATAGTAGCACGTACAAGACCTGTCAGACATAACCTAAAACAAACTCCAGCATGGAGCGGGGAGCTGGGCATGAAGTCCCATCCCCAGCTGAGGGAGCGGAACTGAGTATGATCAAAACACATAAGGAATTCTCAATGAACTAATAAATTAATTGAGAGTAAAAACCTGCTCTTTCAACTCTAATAACAGGTGATAGATATATGGATAGATAGATACGTAGATGAATGATGTATAGATAGATGATAGATGACAGATAGATAGACAACAGACAGATAGGCAGACAGACAAATGGATGGATAGTGTTCATGGGCCAAATCCACCTGCTGCCTGTTTCTATATGGCCTGTGAACTAAGAATTCTTGGTATATATTTTTTCTGACAACACATTTTGACCGTATTACTCTCCCCCCACCTCCCCCCATGCTTCCTACCTCCCTAAAAACCCACATTCTTCGTTTCGTTTTCTCTCTCAGTTCCCCAACCAAAAAATGATAATCAAAACAAATAAGCAAAAATCTCAATAAGACAAAACAAAAAAAGCTCACGTTAAAAAACTTATTATTAAAAAAAGTTTATTTTGTATTGGTCCACTACTCTTGGGCAAGAGGCCTGCCCTGGAGTGTAGTTGATAGGCACAATGACACCTGGAGAATATCTTTCCTTTGTCAGCAGGCGTTCTGGTTGTCAGTGGAGCGTCAGAAAGAAATAGAGGTGGGCTAGAAGCAGACGGTAGAAGAGGTATGGGGAAGAACCAAGGTGACCCTGGGTCCACACCAAGGGACCAAATTCCAAAGGGATGGAGATGAGTTCAGAGGAGGGTCTCGGGCAGTCAGGCTAAGCAGAACTAAAGGTTACTTCAGGAAGGAGGCTAAAGGTTACTTACTTGAGCCTTGTGTGGAGGCTGTGGATCCCTAGTAGATAGCAGTTCTCTCTTTTTATATTTTTAAGGGCTAGAAGATAAAAATTTTAAATGCATGTTATTTTATGGCACATAAAAAAACCCATATGAGGTATAGTTTACAGTGTCTGTAGGCCATAGTTTGGGTCTTAGACACATAACCAAAAGCTCCCATTTAAGATCTTGACTGCGAATGGGCTGTTAGGGGTGGTGGAACTTTTAGGAGGTGAAGACAACTAAAAACCCTCATTGGTGGAGCTGTACTTAATGAAATCACTGGAACCCCTAGCCCCTATCTCTTTGACTTTGCTTCCTGGTCACCCAGAGACTCTGCTTGCTACTGGGCCCCAAACAGCAGATTCCTTATCACTCATAGGATGGAAACCCTAAAACAAAGCCCAGACAAACCTTTTCTCTTAAATCGATGGTCTCAGGCATTTTGTCACAGCCACGGAAGTCTAACAATCATAAATAAAATTTTTATTAGGATAAACATGCATTCACTGTGCTGATGGGTGATTATTGAGGTTTACATTGCAGGTAAGCCCCCACTAAATCTCTCAGGATCCAGAAGGATCGCTATAGCAAGTGAAAACTGGCTAAAGCTATCTGAGGGTAAATAAAAGAAATTAGCTCACATAAGTCTGTTAATCATGTCTCATTTATTCTTTCTATGCTCTCCAATGCTCTTTTAATGCTCCCCATTTGGTGTTCCTTGTTGTTCTACCCGTCCCACATGGTTTCACTTTATGTACCCACACATGCAGTTAGCAAGACTAACTAACATAGAATCACAAAGGCAGGAAAATCTGACAAGGAAGTGACTCAGAGGGGGAGGCGTGGCTGTGAAGCCAGGAGGAATCATTAAAAACAGGACTCTAAACCAGTACAAAATTCTAAGCAGAAGAAGGTTTCAGGCATCAACTACTTCTCTTATGAGTTACTAGTTAAGCTAAACGTTTGTGATTAATAAGTGTAGAAAACACAGCAGTGTTGCTGCACTTTCTGAGGACTTCCACTTATTTCCCCAGCAGCTGGGAACACAGCATTGTGGTAACCATAGCAACCTGGCAGGAAGGCGGAAGTGTTTGCTAGCTGAGTTAAAAGGGAATTTCTTTGGAGACTTTACGCCCAGCCCCAGTGGGGTGCCTGACAGCACCCAGGTGAGAAGGAATTTCTTTCTCTGGGGCTGGTTTAGTGACCCAAGGTTCTGTCCTGTATATATTAGGGGTAAAAGCACAAACAGTTAATTACCTAAACTAAGACCTTGTGTCAAATGAAAGGTGAAGACAAGTGAAAAAAATTAATAGCTTGTTAGGGTAGAGCAAAGGCCAGGAGATTACACCTTTCTGAGTCTGCTGCTAGAGAAGTCAAGGCCACCAAGTCCTGTTTATGAGTAAGAGCAGACATACTGTCTCTCTGCTCCGTGCTTCCTGCTTAGGGCTCCTTTCTTGTCTATGAGTCCTGTCAATAAGGATAATTGTGGGGGACTAGCTTTATGTAGATTTGACTATGGGAACAAAGGTTTGACTGAGCGAATGCTTCCACACCAGGGCCCCGTGGTGTGGAGAAAGGTATGCAGTTGTCAGTACAGGAAGAGTCAGGCTTAAAGAATGATTTATACATTGCTGGGATATTTTGGGATGAAACCAATTATGGAAGAGAGAAACGTCACGATTTCACAAGATTTCTACAAAGTTGGCAGTGACCATCCAAAAGATGAGTGTTCCCGAAGCTTTTCAAGTCGGGTTCTCCACCAAGTCATACTTCTGTGGATCTGTCCACGGATCTGACAGCTGTGCTTTACTGTGTAGTGTTAGTCTTGTGGCTCTCATAGGACGGTTGCCTTCATGTTACAACAAAGAGTTATTAGAAAGGCTGTATAGCCTGTAGAGCCCAGCTCTCTAGCCTTTCAGTAAAGCTTCGACTCTTGAAACTACTAAGAAATGGCACACACAGCTTTGCCAAGATGGGCATCCTCATCACCCAGCTGTGGTCTGTCTCTTATCCACTTGCCGCATTTAGAGCCCTCATTTGATGGGGGCTGCAGATCTCCATCAGAGGCCAGTGAGATAAGGACATTCAGCTGAGTCCTGTACTGCCCTTTATTCTTATCTTGATGTGCACTTCCTTTCAAAGCAAGACAGCTCTGGCAAATAGTTGACTTGTTTTCCAGAGACAAAGGTGGCGAGTATGTGGATGCATTTTAAATACGAGTCGAATGAGCATGCTTGTTTGCCACAAGAAAATTATTTTACTGTTGATTTTTTTCTTAAATATTTTTGTGTGGAAATTACAAAACACAAAGAAGAATAGATAAGAAATTAAAAAATCTTGCCTCTCGGTGATGACTGCATTCTGATATCAGTTTATTTCATGGCTTAGGGGGAAGAGCTGCAGCTTACATTTTTTTGTTTGTTTGCAAAAGACAGATTGATAACAGTCTGTAATCTGCTGAAGAGTGATTCTAAGGTGGGATGTTTCTTTGTTTTTATACAGTTTCTCATGCTGCCCATGTTGGGTTGAAACTCAAAATTTGCCAACCTTATACACCACCAAATCTGGCCCAATAGTTCTGCAGGTGGTTAAGGATCATTGGAACTTATTTGAGAATCCAGTCACTGAGGCTCAGGAAGGAGGTATTTTACTATTGTTCTGACAGAGGCCAAGACTCGTCTGAATTTGCCAGTAGAGGGCAGCAGTTCTGTGATTGAAAACATGGCTTTCAAAACAAACACAGGGTTCTATGGTTGGGAAATTCATGGACTCAAAATTTCCCAGTAGCTGAATTTGCTCGTGGAACCAAAGATCCATGGAATCCAGGATGGAGTTGAATCTCAGAGATTCCCAGCATCCCCACTTGGAGCTATGCAGATCATAAGAAGCGTGTGGTAGGACTTGGTGCAGCATTCTGACAGAACTGAATAGAGGGGACATGGACTCTCCCCAACCAGGAAGGGGAACTGACTGTGAATGCAATGTCTGTTTCAATTTATTGTTCATGTTATGCTTACATTTTAAATCTTGAACTTATTCCAATTTTCATTTTTATGTAGTATATGTCTTTAAACTCTTTTAATATATATACCAAGTATACATTTGTACTTTAAGTGTTCACTGGATATGTTGTATGTCATTGGGAAAGGCTTATCTATCTGTCTGTCTTTCCTCAAAATCTGATATGTGGTATTTTCTGCACTACGTTCATACCTCTAACACGCATACATTTTCACCATGGCTCCACCTTTTTGCCCCCTTCTCCTGATCCTTATTTTGCTATTTGAATAAATTGGTTTCCACAAAACTGTTAACTGTATTTTACCCAGCCAGCACCCTCGTCTCTGTCTCCACATCTTCAGGGGACTGATATGGAAAGTGCAGGTATCTTCTGCAGCACACACTGGGACTGCTGCTAAAGCCATCACAGCTGGAATGCAGTTGATTGATGCTCTGGATGGAAATGTAACTCAGTAGAAGGACTCACGAGAAATAAGGAGACACTCAGAGTACATGAGATGTATTCCACTATAAGACACTTCACAAGCCAAATGCTTCTAGAAGCGGGAAGACACATGACAAAGGAGCTGAAATGCCAGAAAAAGAGTCAAGAGGCCCACATTCAAAAGGAATCAAACACCAAATAGAGGACTCAAATGAACATGGGGCATTTAAAAAAGGACCTAGACAAGGTTGTTATGAATCAATTCAAAACTTAGACAAGAAAGTTATCAAAGTGGGTGAAAGAATCGGTAACATGAGGGAAGATTTWAAAAAAAACATGGAAGAAAATTTCAGGTAGGAAATTTAGACACTAAGGAAAAAAACAGGAAATTTTGGAAAAGAAAGTATAAAGCAAGCAATCAAATAGAAAACACAGCAGGAAACATCGACCAGATCAAACACACGAATATACTTCAAGAATGGGAGGACAATGTCAAGACAATTATACATATAGACACACAGAGAATAAAGTTGATAAGTGTAGGAGCCAGCCAATGTAGGAGCCAGCCAGGATAAGCTAAATAGACACAGACCACTGAAAAGAAGTTCTTTACTTCCTATCATTATCACCTGTCAGTGTAGGACTCAGCCATCAATAAGTTTAATGGAGGCCTGAGCCTCAGTAGTTTAACCTGAAGCAATACCTGGTAGCAGGAAGGACCACAGACTGAGATTACCCAGGCACCACCCAGGAACAGATCATCCAAAGGAAACGCCTAACGTTCCAACTGTTGTAGATAGGATCACCTGCCAGCACACTCACCAGGACACCCCTAGACAAATGTCAGCCAATCAGGGGGTCCTCAGCCTTAGAAATCNTTCCAACTGTTGTAGATAGGATCACCTGCCAGCACACTCACCAGGACACCCCTAGACAAATGTCAGCCAATCAGGGGGTCCTCAGCCTTAGAAATCCCTCACCCCCACCTTTACTACTATAAAAATCTAACTCTAACTAACTGAGCTCTGGGCTCTTCGTTTATTCCAATACATTGGACATGCGGAAAGATTGAGTTTGCAAACTTGTATAAAATAAAGGCTCTTTGCTTTTACATATGGGACTTGGTCTCCTTGTTGGGTTTTGGAGGAGTTTGTGGATCTGAGCATAACTTTGGGGGCTCATCCCAGATCCCACAAGCCCTCTGGGACTACCACCCATAGAGCCTTCAACCAGCAGGCAAGTTTTCTGTGTTTTGTTTCATGTCTCGTGTCTGTGTCTTATGTCTTTCTGTAAGCGGGCCCAGAACTCTAAGAGCCTATAGACCATCTAGGCCATCTAGGCGAATGTGCAAAAAGATTACAGGTGGGGTGCCTGGGGAGACATCCCCAGGGCCCTTCTGCATGAGGGTGGGTCCTTTTGGTTTCTGTAGAGAGACCTGCAGGATTCTCCCGATGTCTCAGTTCTGTAGATAGAGGGGCGGGTCACATCTGCAAAACAGCTTGAGGCTGTCGTCTTCGGTTTGGTTTGGCACCAAGAGCATTTATTTGTTCATTGTCCTGTGTGTCTGCGTGCTGTGTTTTTGTCCTGACTTAGACTGATGCTGACAATATGGGACAGACTCAAATCACGACTTCTCTGACTTTGATATTGGGATCACTTACAGAACTTTAGAGATAGGGCCCATAAGCATAGGGGTATATTTTCCTAAAAGGGGTAAGACAAATAACCTCTACCTGCTTCCTTAAACATTTCATGTAAGGAGTCAGCCTTGACCCAAAGCAAGAGGATTCGGGGCAGCATCCTTGTATGGATGGGTGGCTGGGCTATGCAGCCTTGTTGCAATGTAGCCAGACTGCCAGCCGCAGTTGCAGGGTGTCGATGTGCCCCGGTAGGATTTCAAACACTGAACAGAGAATCTGGGGTTAATTGCTATGGCTGGAGAGGTTAACAATCTTTTCCCCCCATGCTGCATACCACTCTGCCCCTCCCATGCTGGTGGGTGAGTTCCCTCTGCTTGCCTTGGGGGCTGTGTGCCTCAACTTCTGGTCAAACCTGACAAAGGTTTGACTCTGTGGGTCAAGGACTCTGGCTATAGGTGTTGCTGCAATGGCCATGCTGTGACACTATAGCCAGATTTCCCTCCACCAGAGCTGCTTT
>LOEQ01001374.1:196849-222236 GCA_001685075.1 Bramus lutescens
ACTGCCGCTGGGACTCTGCACCTTCCGGGGACCCACTGCCCATGCACCTGACTGCCGCAAGTGGAACCGGCCCTGGCTCAAGGCTGCTCTGACAGAAATTTTTAAACATTTTTTAAAAGGTCCATTTCTCCTGAAGCTTGAATAAGAAGTAGAGACTGCCGAGAGATACTCTCATGCAAGCCGTGTGTCATTTCTGCTCCTGTAAGTAGCCTCTTACCCATATTCCTGTAAGCAATCCCAATAAAACACACTGGTTCACCGAGTTAGGTTTTTAAGGTATCCATACTATGATCTGTTGACACTTTGCTGTCTGGGGTGAGTAGACATTCATTCATATCTCCCCAGGAATAGAGTCCCATGATGTAACTGGTGCCTGGCCATGGACAGACAGAGAACTAAGGATGAGTTAGGGTAGAGTGAATGCATGATCCTGGCTGTGGGTAGCAAGGTAAGAAGATGAGGCTGGGCAGCCTGAGGGTGGAGTATCTGAGGGTCTGGGAGTGGATGATCCTTGGGGGGCTATCCTTCCCTATATTCTCTAAGACAGCATTTGTTTTTGTCACGTCAACAGTTCTACAGACCCTACAAGGTGCTAAGACCTACAACAAAGGCCGAGGCCTCTACTCAGAAGGAGAGCCTGCGAGGGAAGCCCACGAGGGAAATACTGATAAGGCTACCTTTCTCTCCATGATCCAGGAGAGTGTCAGCAGGCTGCCACAGAGTTTGCATGGCCACTACTAAGTATAGTAGAAACTGTGTCTAAGGCCATGATGGGTGTTCCGTGGGTATTTCCTTATGTAAGAGAAGATGAGGCTGAAATTCTGCATGACGGTTTCATAAATTAGCAAGATATAGGGAAAAGGAGAGACACAAGAACAAAAGTCAAACAAAGTTTAACCAAAGTTAAATCTATACTAAAATTCCCTACACAGATGAATTTTTAAACAAGATCCAAGAACATGGAACCCATGAAAAGCATGAAATAAATTTTAAGTGGCAATTGATGCCCAGTTCACTGGGCCAGATGAGACTTTTTTTTTATTTGAGAGTTGAGGATGATGTAGGTTTATCAGGAAGCTCAGGACTGAACTGAAGCCTTAGTTGCTTTGATGAGTTCTGGGTTAGGACATAATCTTTGTAAAGTAGAAGAGACTTTGGCAGAGCCAAATTATTTAGGCCAATGTATAAAGTAAGTCTCTAAGGTATTAAAACAAGTCAAGACAGATACGAAAAAAACACCAAATAAATGAACTGCACTATATCACTTGAAGGCAAATAGGGGTAGATTAACATCAAACCTGAGTCCCTACGGACAAAACTGTTGACAGATCAGGTTTAGTGCTGGTGAGCCTTGGGAAGGCCTTCAGGCCTGACCACCAGCTTCTCAGCAACTTCAAGCAACATGTGACAGCTTATTAATGTAATGTATGCTACAGGTTCCTGACCCTCCAGGCAACGTGATGTGACTCAAATGGGCTTAAGAGACATCTATAGAACATTCCACTCAAACACAAAAGAATATACCTTCTTCTCATGGATCCTTCTCCAAAACTGACCTCATACTCACTAACAACACAAATTTAAATAGATTTTAAAAATGTGTCTTATTGGATCATCATGGCTTAAAGGTAGAATTCAGCAGCAACACTAATTTCAGAAAGTCCATAAACTCATGGAAACTGAACAGTGCTCAACTGAATCACCACTGGGTCAAGGAAGAAATAAGAAAGAAATGAAAGACTTCCTAAAATTCAATGAAAATGACCACATGACATGTCCAAACTTATGGGACACAATGAAAGCAGTACTAAGAAAGTTCATAGCACTAAATGCTGGAATAATCGCACACTAACAAATTAACAGAACACCTGAAAGCTCTAGAACAAAAAGAAGCAAACTCACCCACTAGGGCTAGACCACAGGAAATAATCAAATTGAAAGCTGAAATCAACAAAATAGAAGCAAAAATAAAAGTACAAAGAATCAATGCAACAAAGAGTTGGTTTTTCGAGAAAATCAACAAAATAGACAGGTCTTTTTCTAAACTAATCAAAAGGCAGAGAGAGAATATCCAAATTAACAAAATCAGAAACGAAAAGGAGGACATAACAAAAGACATGGAGGAAATCCAGAATCATCAGGTCATACTTCAAAAACCTATACTCCACAAAATTGAAAAACTTAAAGGACAATTTTCTGGATAAGTACCACATACTAAAATTAAATCAAGACCAGATAAGCAAATTAAATAGACCTATAACTGCTGAGCAAATAGAAAAAGTCATGAACAGTCTCCCAACCAAAAAAAAGCATAGGACCAGACGGTTTCAGTGCAAAATTCTACAAGATTTTCAAAGAACTAATACCAATATTCCTCAAATTGTTCCACACAACAGAAACAGAAGGAACAGTGCCAAGCTTTTTACGAGGCTAGAGTTACCCTGTTATGCAAACCACACAGAGGCACAACTAAGAAAAAGAATTACAGATCAATTTCTCTTATAAACATTTATGCAAAAATACTTAATAAAATACCAGCAAACCAAAGCCAAGAATACACCAAACAACAACAGCAACAACAACAAAAACTTATCCACCATGACCAAGTAGGCTTCATCCCAGTGATGCAGGATGGTTCAACATACAAAAATAGGTAAATGTAATCCACCATATAAACAAAGAAAAAAAAACACATGATCGCATGATCATTTCATTAAATGCTGAAGAAGCATTTGACAAAATTCAACACTCCTTCAAGATAAAGATCTTGGAGAGAGCAGGAATACAGGAACATACCTAAACATAATAAAGGCAATATACAGCAAGCCAACAGACAACATCAAACTAAATGGAGAGAAACTCAAAGCGATCCCACTGAAATGAGGAACAAAACAAGGCTGTCCACTCTCTCCATGTCTATTCAATATAGTACTCAAAATTCTAGCTAGAGCAATAAGACAATAAAAGGAGATCAAGGGGATACAAATTGGAAAAGAAGTCAAGCTTTCACTATTTGATGATGATATGATAGTATACATAAGTAACCCCAAAAATTCTACTGGGGAACTCCCACAACTGATAAACACCTTCAGTAATGTAGTAGGATACAAGATTAACTCAAAAAAAAATCAATAGCCTTCCTATACTCAGATGATAAAAGGGCTGAGAAATAAATCAGAGAAATATCTCCCTTTACAAAATCCACAAATAACATAAAATATTTTGGGGTAACTCTAACCAAATGAGTGAAGGGCCTGTATGACAAGAACTTTAAATCTTTGGTGAAAGAAACAAAGAAGACATCAGAAAAAGGAAAGATCTCTCATGTTCTTGGATACGTAGAATTAACATAGTAAAAGTGGCAGTCTTAGCAAAAACAATCTGTATATTTAATGCAATACCCATCAAAATACTAGAAAAATTCTTCAGAGACCTCAAAAGAGCAATACTCAACTTCATATGAAAAAACAAAAAACCCAGAATAGTCAAAACAATCCTGTTTTTCTGGAGGCATTCCCATCCCTGACCTCAAACTCTACTACTGAGCTACAGTATTGAAAACAGCTTGGTATTGACATAAGAACAGACAGTAGGACCAATGGAGTTGAACTGAAGACCCAGTTATGCAGGGCTGAAGAAACATCTCGGGTAGAGCAATTGTCTCGCATGTGCAAGGTCCTAGGTTTAATCCTTAGTACAACAAAAACAAATGAAATTCTTAATTATGCAAAGATTGCATATAAACATTTTAAAATATCACTTTTCTCCTAAGTGGAATTAAGTCCATTGTAACTAACAACCAGAACATATATGTGCGCATGTAGAAATTGACAAGATTATTTAAATTTATATTAAAAATTGTATGAAATAACGCATTACAAATAGAAAAAAACTCTTGTTCTGTAGGGTAGCATAGCTTTTTATAAAGCTACCGTGACTCACACTATGTTGAACTATCACAAAAATAGACAAGTAGATCAAGGGAACGGGATGGAAGATACAGGCAGACACAAAAAATGTGGATACATGACATGAAGATGTTTTACTGTGTACACTGGCTGGTTTTGTGTGTCAAATGCCTCCATGAGATCCAGATGTAAAACATTTTCTTAATTAGTGATCAGTGGTGAAGGGGCCCAGCCTCTGGTGGGTGATGCCATCCCTGGGTTGTTGGCCCTGGGTTCTATAAGGCAGACTGAACAAGCCGTGGGAAGCAAGCCAGGAAGCAGCACTCCTCCATGGTCTCTGCTCAGTTCCTATCTCCGGGATCTTGCCCTGTTTGAGTTCAGCAATGCTGAAGTGTAAGCTCAATAAACTCTTTTCTCCCCAACTTGCTTTTTGGTTCTTTGTCACAGCAATAGAAACCCTAACTAAAACACTGCAGTCTATTAAAATGAATCAATTAGATATCAATGTCTAATATGTAGATTATTTTTTATCTCTAACTTACACTTTATATAAAATAAATTCCAAATGGACTGATGATCTGTCTACATGTAGCAAGTAACACTCAATTTTACAGGAAGAAATATTTTTATTATTTTGGAGTATGTCAGCACACTTGATTAATTGGATTAAAGTTAAAAAACATAGGTCACAGTAGTGTAATTAAGATAAAAGGCCTAGAGAAGAAATTCATAGGTTGCAAAACTCAGAGGCAAAATGAGGATATCTTAGAGCATGTCCTGGGGATGTGGTGGAGAGATGCCAGTACTGGATACATCACAGGCCAGCTGGTCAATTATAGGAGATGCCCAGAGTAGAAACCAAGAGAAACTCTGAAAGACAGAGCGCTCAATGTGGGTGGTAAACCACTGTGTCTACAGAAGCATAGAGCTTAGATGAAGCAAAGGGAAATGGATCAATGGATGGGGTAACTTGGGTGTTCTTGGCAAAAACAACCTGAGTAGTAAGTAAGGGAGCCACCTTTCAACAATTAAGAAACACTTAATCTGGTTAGTTAAAAGGGATTAGTACAGATAGTTAAGATGTTTCACAATGAAAAGAAATTGGATATACAAGGAGTTCCTACAATACGCTTTGTACTTTGGGTGAGTTGTATTGGATGAACACACAGGCATTCCTATGGGGGTGGGGAGATCCCATATGAGAGTTCCTCAACTGGGCTTTAGGATCACTGACAAAGGAGTTGAGAAAGAACATCAAACCAAGCTGGTGAGATGGTTCAGCAGGTAAACGTGCTTCCCACTCGAGCCAGATGATTTGAATTGGAGTACCCAGAACCTACACAACAGTAAGATAAAGTAGCTTAAGCATCTGTTATCCCTGACTGCCAACAGGCAATGGAGGTGGAGAAAGGTGAGTCTCCAGAGGCAAGTATGTATGGGAAGACCCTGTCTTAAAGAAGGTGAAAAGGCAGGGATTGCGTGTCCTCTGAACTCCACACTCAAGCAATGGCAACACCAGCCCTGAGCCACAAAGTTATTTTAGAGAACATAGCTTACAGAATGTTATTATTTTAAACTTCTAAGTTTCAAAAATTAGAAATCTCCATTGTGGTTCTCATGCATCACACTTTGGCTATCAGTGCCATAAAGTGTCACAACACATTTTAAGTGTACTTATAAAGTGTAATTATTAAGTGTATTTATAAAAAACACACATTAAGTGTATGGGTGGGTGTGATGGCACATGGATTTAGTCCCAGCACTTGGGAGGCAGAGGCAGGCAGATCTCTGAGTTCAAGGCCAGTCACATCTACAAAATGAACTGCAGGACAGACAGGACTACACAGAGAAACCCTGCCTCAAAAACAAAACAAGACAAAACAATAAGCATCCCCCAAAACAAGCATATGAGCCCCAGAATTCATGTCCAGATGTTGAACTCTGTGTATTCATGAAGAGAGTTATAAGTAATCCACTATAAAGAAAAGCTAAGCTCCAAATTTAGTGCTGGGAATGTGGGTGACCCAAAATAGTCAGTCCAAAACAATCACTAAAAGAATAAATCTGTAGAATTCAACCTTGCGAACTTTTGAGCCCTGGGTATTGAACTCAAGGACTTACACAGGCTGGACAAGCTCTCTAGCACTAAGCTATATCCAAACCCCACCCTTGCCAGTTTAAAAACTTACTGAAAAACTATGGTCATAAAGACTTTGTGATAGTGGCATGAAGATTGACATTGATGAAGGCATGGGCCAGTGGCGTAGAATAAAGAGTCCAAAAGTAAACCCTCACATATATGTGTGTGTGTGTGTGTGTGTGTGTGTGTGTGTGTGTACCACATGAGTGCCTCTGTAATGAAAGAAGCTAGAAGACCTGTGGAACCCAGGCACATTGCTGATTGGACTAACCTTGCAAGACTAAGAACTGGTGCTCAGGACAGGAAATTAATTTAGTGTCTAAATGCATACACAAAGGTGACAGAAAATCTAACACCTAACTCCTACAGTCTGACCTGAACTGTTCCTAGCGTCAGGGTGAAGGGTGGTGGTCTCAAGAGAGCCTGGGCTTTATCTTCCCATGGTGGATCTAGGTTACTAATACACTCATTACCAGCTCATTGCTCTCCATCCTCTTACTCCTTCCTGTTCCTTAGGGTAACCTTCTGTACCCAAGACTTTGTTTTGTGGAAACTTAAGGGACAGAAGGAAATCTCAGCTTCTCAGTTAATTATATTAACTTTTTGTACAAGCTCTGTGCAATGTTTGGCACCGGTCAATACTGAACTAGCTAAGAAGGGAATTCCCTACAGACACTTCTGGGAGGACACATCCAGGTTGCCTCAGGTGGATGTATACCTGCAGGTTTCTATTATCAGAGCAGGTGACCATAATGAGACATTTTATTTAATATTTTCTGTGTCAGATTAAGTCTTGTGCCACGGTCAGTGATAAGTTTGTTATCAGTCATTCTCCTGGCTTCTTTATCTCTCTTTATCAGGATTTTTTGGAGCATATTGTCTCCTGGCAAACAGCTGTCTTATAACTACTGCTCAGGGTAAGCTCCAGACCTGGCCTTGCTCAGCATATGAATGGCCACAGGACCACAAATCCTTAGACCTCATTATACAGAGAACTTGGTTGCATCCATCAGCCATGGCAACCTTTGCCTTAGCTACCCAAACCCCCAACACTTAAAGAGTCTGCCATGTGTTCATGCGTTAACCTCTGGGCCCTCACCGCATTGGACAGCTTTTATTTCTATCACTTAAACTAGTATTTCTCCACTGGCCTTCTCCACTTCTTCCCAATCAGATTCCTCAATGATTTGGATTTTTGCTCCTCCTATATTTCAGCCTTTGTTTGAAAACTGCATTTTCCTTTGACATATGTGACATCTGCTCATCATCACCCACTCAGTCTCCTCTCTTTCCCCTCCCAATCCTCAGCCTGCCTTCTCCCCAACACATTCTCCTCCTACTTTACTTTTTTGCTTTTCTGTTTTGTTTTGTTTTTGTTTGTCTTTTCTTTTTTACATTTATTTATTTATTATGTATACAATATTCTGTCTGTCTGTATGTCTGAAGGCCAGAAGATGGCACCAAATCTTATTACAGATGGTTGTGAGCACATGTGGTTGCTGGGACTTGAACTCAGGACCTTTGGAAGAGCAGGCAAGGCTCTTAACCACTGAGCCACCTCTCCAGCCCCCTGTTTTGTTTTTCTATAACCCACAGAGTTTAATAACAGTTGCTGGTGTGTGTGTGGGCATGGGGCTATTTACTGGATCATGAGCAACTGAACAGTGCTCACACTCTTGAAGAAAAGGGACTCTCTTCTCCCAGTGGCCGTCAACTGCCAATAATTCCTCAGCTAGGGCTGGAATGCTGACAGCTCAATCTTGAGAAGGTCTTATGTGGTCAGCTACAGTGACTGTGAGTTCACGTTATAGCTGTCGTGTCAAGTGCAGAAGACAGTCCCACAGCTCCCTGCCCATCCTCCAGCTCTCACATTCTTCCCCCCTAAGCTCCCATGGTGTTCCCTGAGTTGTGGAACCTGGGGGCAGGGGGAATATTGACATGTCCCATTTGGGCTGAGCCCTCAACCTAGGAGTTAAGACCTCCACAGCTTTTGAGCAGGTTCACAATATCGGGTATGGATTCCCTGCTAACAAATTGGCTTACAAAGTAGTGGGTTTCCATACAGCTTTCCGTACATCCTTAGCCCTGGTTAACACCCCAGCCCCTGCTCTCTCTCCACTGTCTTCTTATATACTCCTACGACCATACTTCCAACATTCTCTTAAGTCCTTAAGTTCTCTTCCTCTCCCTGTCTCGTGTTCTCTTTCTAGCTTCCTGATCTCTGCAAATCTAATCATTAAAAGCTAGAATTCACATATGAGAAGAGAACATATGCATTGGTTTGTGAGTCTGGGTTGCCTCATTTAATATAATATTTCCTAGTTCCAACTATTTTCTTATTTTCCCTCTATTTTTATTTATTTATTTTGGGGGAGATCAGAGGTCAACTTTTAGCTGTTGATTCTCTTACCATTGTGGTTCCAGAGACTAAACTTGAGTCTTGGCAGCAAGAGCCACATCACTAGCCCACTTCTACCCATTTTCCTGAGAGTTTCATATCATTTTTCTTTACAGACAAATGATATTGCATTGTATCTGTAACATTCTCATTTTCCTTGATAGACATCTAGACTAACTCCGTTTACTAGCCATTGTGAATATATATATATTAGCAATGAGCACAGAAGTGCAAGTATCTCTATAGTAGGAGTTAGAGTCTTTGATATTATGTCTAGCAGTGGTTTAACTGAAGCCCTAGTTTTATTTACTACTCTGTCTTTCCTAGTGGTCTCAATCATGTATTAAAGGCTCTGGGTGTTTGATATAATAAGAATCCAAACTTATCATCTTAAGAAAAAAAAATTTTCTAGGTATAAGATGCTCTCAGTCTTCAGAAAATTCCTGAACAGTCTCAAGGACAAATCATGTTGTTAATGCTGTATCTCGCCCCATTTAATTCTCCACAATGAGCTGTTTCACTTACCTCAGTTTAAGTGGCATCGTTAGTGTTTCTTGGTTAATTCACAGTCTAATTATTTCTCTTTAGAAGGAGAAAAATGACATGAAGTGGCACCAACCAAGTGACCCCATGTTTGTAAATTGTTCCTCAGTAAGCTTAGGAATTCAGGGAGGTCTGGGGAAACAGCCTGGCAGAGCCCATCTTCCCTTCCAGATAACTGCTCTGCCAGGTCCAAGTGGCTCTTATTTAGAATTCCCAAGGAAAGACAACTGAGCCTGGCCCAGCTTCTTGGCTCACATAAGTCAAGGACAAGAAAAAGTTGAACACAGGCCTATGGATAATGCTGGCCTGGCAGCTCCAGCAAGGTCCCAGCAGAAAAAAGGTTAGGCAAATAATATGTTTTGTCACGGGATCATAATTTGTCAGTCATTTGTTTTTGAGACAGAGACGAGGACAATTGCTGAGCCTCTGTGGAGGAGCTTTAGAAACTGTATTTACCAGGTGTGAGAATGAAATGTGTGAATGGAGGCTGGGGAGATGGTTCCGTGGGCAAAACACTCACTGTGCAAGCATGAAGACCTGAGTGCAGATCCCAGAACCCTGGGAAGCCACATTATACATATGGTAGCACACATGTATATCCCAGCACTCCTGTGGAAGAGGGGCTGGAGGCTGGAGGATCCCTAGGAGCTCATGAGCCAGCTATCCTGGTCTACACGGGGGTAACAACAAGAGATGCCATGGCAGAGAAGGGCCAACACCCTAAGCTGTTCTCTGACCTCCTCAAGTATACTAAAGAGCACATATGCCCTGCCTCACACTCTGACCTCCTCAAGTATACTAAAGAGCACATATGTCCTTCCTCACGCTCTGACCTCCTCATGTATACTAAAGAGCACATATGTCCTTCCTCACACTCTGACCTCCTCATGTATACTAAAGAGCACATATGTCCTTCCTCACGCTCTGACCTTGTATACTAAAGAGCACATATGCCCCTGCCTCACACTTTTTAAATGTTGAAAATGGTGTTTATTACTGTAGATTAAGTTAGACCGGGAATGATTGAAAGGACTATCAGAGAAATGATGGAATTGCTGTTTTGGGAGCATCACTGGTACAGCTACAAATGGGACAGAGAATGGAACAGATTACAGTGGAGAGGTCAGTGTGTTCCCCTGCTTGCTCTGCTTCGAGTAACGGTGTTGAGCATGAAGAACCATGAACAGACCTAGCTGACAATATAAATATGAAGATTCTAACATAGGAACAGATCAGAGAGACTCAGGTGAGCTCACACGGAAAATGTTCCCCATGGCTACGACCCTGCCATGATTGCTTATTACAAGAGAAAGCAAACACACAGAGAGTGAAGACATTGTCCCACCTTTGACTTCCTGGGCCCACACAGAGAGAGATCCAATAAGGGGAAATAAATTCCAAGGCAGAATTTTATGGAAAAACCTTCCTTATTCTGTATAACTGGCTTTATTTGTCACCTATTATTAATGTTAAAACTAACTTTCTTATTTAAAAAATTCATGCTCATTTTCAAAAACCAAAAAAACAATAAATGCAAAAAATGAATACAGAAACTCTCAGAATAGCTCCTTGGAGTTAACTAGTGTCAGTGACACGTGCCATCTAAAGTGATTTCCCTTAATAAAAATGGAGACATTTATCTATACATATTTATGGGGTCTGGTATGATAATTTGACATAATATTTAGCATTATCCTTTCATTCAGTAATGGATACCTTGATTGTTCTCATAGCTTTGCTAGTGCAGTCTGAACACTGTCTGAAGAAGACATGGAAACGATCAGTGCGCGTTTTCTATGCTCCACCCCTTCTACTCAGGAAAACACAAATCAAAAGCACTAGGTGATGCCTCCTTACCTCCATGAGAGTGTTTACCATCAAAATGGCCAGACCAAAAAATAAGATGTTAGTGAGGCCACAGAGCAAGAGAAATTCAGACATTTGCTGTGGTTGGGGAAGTGGAGATCAGACTTCACGTAGTACACAGTTTTGTGACTTGCAGTCCTGAAGAGCTGGTTTAAAACAAAACAAATTAAAATAAAAGAAACAAAACTCTAAACCAGGTTTATTACAGTTACAGCAAAGACTCTGCTTTTATTTGATACACCTTGGTAATCTGAACTGAGTTCTTTTAAAGACTCCAAAGAGTTGACTGCAAACCCTGAAGTTCTTAAGCTCCACCCTGAGTTCAACAAAGTTTCCTTAAAACTCTAGGCTTTAAGAGCTGCATCACAAAGCTCAGCTCACGGTGTTCTTCCTACATTCATAAACTTCATAGAGTTCCCAAAGACAATGCCCAGAGAGTGGCAGAAAAGAGAGAGTCACTGAAACCAGAGACCACTGCCCTGATCCCTGAGCTTCTGCTTCTGCTCACGTTTGTTTTCATTTGTTTGCTATTATTTTCTGTGTAATGCAAACAGGTGCTGTCCCTCCTCCACCCTCCAATTTAATTCCTTGCATAGCCCAGGACTAATCACTTCTAGATTCCCTTTGAGGGGTGGTGAGAAAGCTCTGGAAAACCATGCCAGGAAGCCCTGGGCCTGCTAAAGCACTTCCAGGGCCAGATGTCCTTGGAGGCTCTTAGGCAGGAAGTGGGGTGGTAGGGTGGTTAAGAGCTAAAGTGGCCCTGGGGCCTCCATTCTGTCCCATTGCATTCTGTGTGAACTAGGGTGACTTCTCAATGGAGAGTTACTTCACCTCTCTCCACTGTATTCCCTCATTTGATCAATACAAGTGACTTAGATGGCAACTTACTTCATTGTGTCATTCATGACACCTAAATGAATTTTTAGAAGTGCTCAATGCACAGTTTTAGGGGTTACTATTCATAGTATCTTATGTACTCTTAGTTTCCCCTCTGCCTCCCTCACTCTTCTTTCAAACACTTGTCTTCCTCTCCGTTCTTCCTCAGTCACGCGTGTATTTACGCTTTAGTGTCAAAGACAAAGGGCTTTAGATGTGACACAGTCCTTAAGATAATGATGAAACTTGAGTTGTGGGTTGTGCTAACATTGAGAAACTGCCTCCCACAAAATCATCCTCAAAGCCAGATCTTCTAGAACGTTTGGAAGAAGGGCCTGCTTGTGAATAAGGGACAAAGTTCGATGACAGCCTACCTTATCAAAATTCTTCACATGCATAGGATAGGAGAGATGGCCCAGAAGGTAAAAAGGGACTTGCCGCCAAGGCTGAATGATGACCTGAGTTCAATCCCTAGGACCCACAAGTTAAAGGTGAGAACTGACTCCTGCAAGTCATCCTCCGACGTCCACATGTGTGCCACATGTGTGCCACGGCACACCCACAACCTCTAAAAACAATGTTTTAAAAGTGGAGAGATGTTTTAGAGCTGGAGAGATGCATCAGCAGCTCAGAATTCAGTTCCCAGCACCCACCCATGTTGGACAACTCACAACCAACTATAACCCCAGCCCCAGAGGATCTTCTTTTGGCCTCTGTAGGCATCTGTGTGTGCTTGCACACACACACACACACACACACACACACACACACACAAACATACACATATATACATAAATTCTTTTTTAAAAACCTTTTTTCAAAAATCTCAAGAATCATGCTTCAGTATGTCAATAGTTGGAATTTACAGTTTAATTTTTTCAGAAAATTTTTTCCAAAAAAAAAAAAAACTTTTTAGAGGAGGTCTTGCTGTGCAGACCTGGCTGGTTGGAGCTCACTATGTGATCCAGGCTGACCACAACCCCACAGGAATCTCCCTGCCTTTGCTTTCCAAGCACAGAGGTTAGAGGCACAAGCCACCACACCTGACCATTGGAAAACTTTCTGCAGTAGCTCGGACATCACTGACCTTTGGATCACCTCCACAAATACTTAGGTGAGAAGCAGCAGTATTGTTCTAGTTCTAGATGAAGTTCAAGATCGAAGTATAGTTCACAGTGTGGTTCCTGATCAAGATCAAGACTCCACTCTAGGAAGAAGAGATTCTAGTCTAGGTCTTCTGTGGTGATCTCACAATAGGGAAGATATTTATTGTAGAGATCATCACTGAGATTACAGAAGAAATAGAGGAATGAGGTGACCTTTTAGAAACAAAGAAAGGAATAGAGAAAGGGGATGTGGTGGCTGAATGAGAATGGCCTCACAGGCCCATACTTTAAATGGATATTCATCAGGGATTGGCACTATTTGAGAAGGATTTGGAGGTGTGGCCTTGTTGAAGAAAGTATTTCACTGGGATTATGCTTTGAGGTTTTAGAAAGATCATGCCAGGGCCAGGGAGAGAGATCCCTCTCTCTCCACCTATGGACCAGAATGTAGTTCTCAACTACTTCTCCAGCACCATGATTCTCACCTTGATAATAATGAACTAAGCACCTTAAACTGTAAACAAGTCCAAAATTGAATGTTTTCTCTTATAAGAGTTTCTTGGTGTCTCTTCACAGCAGTAGAACAGTGACTAAGGTAGAAGTTGGTACCAGGGAATGTTATATCTGTGTAGGTCTGATCATGCTGTTTGTTGGAGGGCTAGAGAAGGCTGGGATGCTGAACTAGAAAAACAGTTGGCCCTTTAAGCAGGGCTTAATGGGCCATCTTAGTGAGTACACAGAAGACAAGGTTGAGACTGATTTGAACTGTAGGGGTCCAGCTTAAGAAATTTCAGAGGGGAAGAATATGATTAGTAAGGGGCCTAGGGATGATTTTTATGACATTTTGGTGACAAATGTGGCTGATTTTTACCCTTGTCTTAAAAATCTACATGAGGTTAACTTAAGGAGTTTTGAATTGATAGTATTGTCAGAGGAGATTTCAAGAAAGCCTAGCACTGACTGTGTCATGTGGTTATTAGTGTTCACTCTTCAGCAGATCTATAAAGGAGAAAGTTGGACAGAGGGAAATACAAAATGTACAGTCTGAGGGGAAAAGGAGCAATTGGATGTGTAATGGAGCTAAGTCCAGTGCTCTAGGAGATAAAAAGTTGGGTGTGGATGGAGGTGGAGAGATGGAGCTGTGAAGAGTTAAGGGGAGGAATGGGGAGTAAATATGATCGAAACAGTGTATTTACATGGGAAATCTCAGAAAAATAATAAAGATATACTTTTTAGAAGGAAGAAGACGGGCTGGAGAGATGGCTCAGCCATTGAAGGCTAGGCTCACAATCAAAAATATAAGGAAGAAGGCAACAGTTCTGAAAATTTAGCCACAAAAGGCAAAACTCAGTTACCTGCTCAGATAGATAAGTGTGGTGAGCTCAAAGAGAGCTGTGACTATAGCCTTTCACTGCATATGGAGAAATATCTGCCTTTAGAGAGGACAGCTAGCAATTGTCATCAACCTGAAGTCAAACTCAGAACATTACCTGTGCTCTGATGACTCTAACAGACCTGCTCTCTCAACTAAATCCAGGCTGTCTGCTAGTACACTTGTCCACTATGTCAAGAAAATAAGAAACGCTGACTCAAGTTTGACTACATTAAGTCACCTCTGGCCAACAAAAGCACTTCAGAGTCATCCATTGTACACGCATTATGCAACAATGGTGTCCCCAGTCCTTCTTGTCTAAGAGGAGTGCTTCAAACCCACTGCCATGACTCTGAACAACTGGTTTACTTTATATCTGAAAGCCACACAGTATCCAGCAAAAGAACCTCGAGACACAGCCAGTTTCAAGCTAGCCCGTAACATGTGAGCTGTTATCTCAAACTAAAGTTTGGGACTAGAGATGTCTTGAAGGTTAAGAGCTCCTAATGGTTTGCAGAGGATCAGGACTGGGTTCCCAACACTCACGTCAGGGGGCTCACAGCTGCCTGTGTTCTAGTGGTTCTAATGCCCTCTTCTGGCCACCATGGGCACTGGGCACAGACTACACATTACTAAAAAGTAAAATTTTGACCTCCAATCCCGGCAGCGGCAGCAGACTGCTACCTGTGGCTCTACTCACATTCAATGTTTCTCACCTCTTTCACTTGCTTTGATTGCTCTCTTACCTTTCATTGGCAGGTGACCATGAGCTGTCTGCCTGTATTATGTAATCAAATCCTTCTCACCTTACAGCCCACTGGCCTTGATAAATCTGATAATGCTATTCTTACATCACATCTCAGCAGCATTTGGCAAGTCTCACCTTTCCCAACACATCCTCCTCTTCCTCTGATTCTATTGTAACCTCAGTTTTTCTTCTACGCACACACCCATAGGTCCCCAAGTTCTCCTTATCCATTTCTGCTCACCTTCCCCCCTTCTCCCTCCTATACCTGAATGAAAAATAGTGGATTTCTTCAAAACTTTGGTAAACGTATTGTTTTCAACATTTTGTTCCAAATACATTTGAACTAGTTTCAGTTGATAACAGTGAACTCTATGCTCACGTTTTCCCAATGCCCTTTACAATTGAGGCGTCCATTCTCTGTCAGTTCTGTCTGGTCAAACACAGTGTGCAGACACAAACTCAAATGTTGAACTTCTAGGAGGAGCCCAACTCCCTGAGAGTTCTGGGGGGCAGATCTGGAGGGAGCCCCATACCAAGGAACTATGTTATGGATATTTTCTCTCAGTGTGTTATGCACCTGCCCACTTTCTTTTTGGTCTCATGGTTAATAGTTATTTTTTAAGTTTTATCAATGCTAATCTTTTTCTTTTATGTTTAGTGTTCTTTTCTATAACGATTGAAAATTTATTTTATTATGGAGTGAACACATAAGTTCCATCTGTGATGGATATCCATTATTGTTAACTTGACTGGACCAGGATGTAATTTTTTTTCACCTATGCCCCACCCAGTCTAGGAACTGCATGCTGTTTTCCACAGCTGTAGCACCATCATGTACTCTTACCAACAAGGTTGCTGATACTGTCAGGGGGGCAGCTCTAGGTGCGCTATGAGGATATTCCCACAGATTGAACTGAAGACAGAACACTCACTCTGAATGTGGGCAGCACCATTCTATGGGCCGTGGACCCCAAGTGAATAAAATGGGACAAAGTAGAAAGTGAGCTCGATGCCGGCATTACTCCCTGCTTTCTGTAGACACAATGTGATCAGTTAGCTGCCTTATGCTCCTGGCACCACAGCTAGAGAGAGCCAGTCTCACTGCTGTGCCTTTCTCCACTGTGACAGACTGTCCCCTCAAACTGTGTGCTCAAACAAACCCTTTCTTCCTTACAATGCCTTTCTCAGGTGTTTCCCACAGCAACAAAATAACTAACTAATAAACTGCCAAATGCAAGCCGGGTGGTGGTGGCGCACACCTTTAATCCCAGCACCGGGAGGTAGAGGCAGGCGGATCTCTGTGAGTTCAAGACCAGTCTGGTCTACAATTCCAGGACAGGCTCCATCGCCACAGAGAAACCCTGTCTCGAAAAAACAAACAAACAAACAAACAAATAAATGAACAAACTGCCAAATGCACACCATAAATTACCCTTGTAAGTTTATTTGGCATATGGGTTTGAGGAAAACATCCCAATTTCAGAAATAGTAAGCAGTTGAAAAGAATATGCACCTCAGAATTGAGAAAATAAGCACTTCTCTTGGTTTCTTACAGCTTCTAAAACAATACGTGTGTGACACACATGGAGTCACACACAGGCTTTCTGAGGTTTAGAGACATTGAGCAATTTAACCAAGATTACAGTGGAACTGGGACAGCCTAACTCTTAAGCCTATTTCCCTAGTGACATATTATGCCCCCTAGCATTGTAGCTGAAATCTCATCCCATTTAAAGGTCTTCAATTCAGTTTGCATGGGGTCAAATTCATCAGATTATGTGAATCCACACAAACTGAAAATTCACTATGAGGACAGACTTTCAATTAGGAAGAAGGAGGCTCTCAAAAGTTGTGCTTTGACCTCCACATTATTGTAAATGTGTTCCCCCAACACCAAATAAACAAATAAATAGATGCAATTTAGCTAAGCAATAGAGTGTCTACTTCACGGAGGCTCAGAGGATCCAAATAGAGATCTATAATGTTCTTGGCCACAAATAACAGGGAGCTTTACCCAAAGTTCTACATTAAGGAAACTCAATCTCCCATGTACCAAAACTACAGATAGCCTCTCTGCGCTCTAAACATGACCATACTTAAACTCCAGAAAGCAAGAACACAGGGATTATTTCAGATGACGGCTCTGTGGCAGAGAAGAAAAGCATCCTTTCCAGATGAAAGTTTTGTGATGCTTCTAGCTGCAAGTGACAGGAAGCATCCCTCCCATGGTATCAAACAACAAGGAAATGGACTCCGCCTTTGGGGGCAGCCTGCCTGGTGGTCAACCCCTCTGTGGTTCTCTGACTTCCTTACTCAACGGTGAATCGCCTTAGATATGAAGAGGCTGGTGTGGTTTGGGGGCCCAAGCAAACAGCAGAAGGGAAGGAAGAGGGCCATCCTGTTTATCTATTAACTTTAACCATCAAAGCTGTTTCAGAAGCTCCCTAGATGCTATCTTTTCACTTTCCATTACCAGAACTGGCCCAGTCATATGCTGACTAGTAGGAAATGGACAGGGATTGGCACATCTGGGCTGGAGGAAGATGGGAAGTGAGAGATGAATCACTACTTACACAACACCAATACACCACACAGGAGCTTCAAACATAGTCTGTTACTTGTAGAACATTCCTGGCCTTCAAACTGCATTAAGCAAACTGAAAACGGCTCTGTGTCCTAACTAGACCTTTCTGTTTAGTGATCGGTGTGGAATATTAGTTGATGATGTGTTACATTCACTTATGATGTGGAATATTTGTTTAATGATGCAAAGATGTGTTATATTCTTTTATGCTGCATTTGTTTAACTCTGTAAAGCTGTTATTTTGCCTGTCTAAAACATCTGATTGGAATAATAAAAAGCTGAATGACCAATAACAAGGCAGGAGAGAGAAATAGGTGGGTCTAGCATGCAGAGAGAATAAATAGGGGAAATATAGGGACAAGAGAAAGGCAGGAATGAGAACATATACAAAAAGGAAATTTATTAAATTGGATTACATGATATGGTCCTGGTAGGCCAACAATGGGGAGGCTTGGAATCCCCTATTTCCGTTTATGAGACTGGATGTCACCAGGTGGTGGTGGGGCATGCCTTTAATCACAGTACTCAGGAGACAGAGGCAGGCAGATCTCTGTGAGTTTGAGGACAGTCTGGTCTACAACAGTTAGTTTCAGTACAGGCCCCAAAGCCACAGAGAAACCTTGTTTCAACAAAACAAAACAAAACAAAACAAAAAAGCCTGGATGTCTCAGCAGTCCCAATCTGGTGCTGAAATACTAGAGGATTCCTGGAGAGGGCTGGTCTAGTCTATGTTAGAATCATAAAGTGGTTTCTAACATCAGCAAAGAAATGCCAAGGAGAGATGAACTTGCCCAAGGAATGAAGGCAGGTGAGACAGAAGCAAAGTTTCCTGTCACTGTGACCACCAGAAGGCGCTGCCCACACTTACCAAGGTAAATCCCTCACAAGAATACTGGGTGGTTTGTGTTCATTTCATTCAAGCTGACTACCAGGATTAGCTGTGGCTCCTTCCCACTGTCATCCATGCTCTCCTGTCTGTACTATTAACTGCTCAGCAGAGATGCCGCTGTCCCAGGCAGGACGCGTCTTCACCATGCGGCCCTGGCTTACCACGCCACCCCTCGTCTTCCCTTTCCAAACGCCCCCCCTTTTCACTGGTGTCCCAGGTGTTCTTTGCACTCGCTCATCCTCTTCTGGAACGTCCCTTGCATTCTCCACCAAGAGAAGACATCCTTCATGAGAACCCAGCTCAGATGTCACATGTCCAACGCCACAGGAAGCTCTACCCGTTTCCCCTGTAGGCCTCTCAGGGCACCCACAGTTGCCACCCCTCTCTCCAACACAGATATTTTTTAAGGGTCAGTCTCCTTTCTTAGACTCATCAAAGACAAAATCACAACAAATTTTATCATAAATATGCATGGCTTTTCTTCAAGGATGGTGAATCAGGGCTGCCTCAGTTCTACAAAATGAAACAAAAGCTGTCGCTGGACAAGGTTAAACCAGTGGTCTTTGCAAGACGGAGACAAGGAAAGAGAAGGGAAAATAAACTGGTGGGCTAATATGAGGTTACGGAGTTGGGGGGAAGGGTTAGAGCAGAATGGACTCCCTTTTATTAGCTTAGGGAGACTGGAGTCTGTTTCCAGGAAGCTAGTCTGTTTCAGGGTTGATTTACTTACATTTTCTGTTTATGTGGTATTTAGCTCTAATGACTCCATTTTGGTTTGGTTGGGGNTGAACTTGCCCAAGGAATGAAGGCAGGTGAGACAGAAGCAAAGTTTCCTGTCACTGTGACCACCAGAAGGCGCTGCCCACACTTACCAAGGTAAATCCCTCACAAGAATACTGGGTGGTTTGTGTTCATTTCATTCAAGCTGACTACCAGGATTAGCTGTGGCTCCTTCCCACTGTCATCCATGCTCTCCTGTCTGTACTATTAACTGCTCAGCAGAGATGCCGCTGTCCCAGGCAGGACGCGTCTTCACCATGCGGCCCTGGCTTACCACGCCACCCCTCGTCTTCCCTTTCCAAACGCCCCCCCTTTTCACTGGTGTCCCAGGTGTTCTTTGCACTCGCTCATCCTCTTCTGGAACGTCCCTTGCATTCTCCACCAAGAGAAGACATCCTTCATGAGAACCCAGCTCAGATGTCACATGTCCAACGCCACAGGAAGCTCTACCCGTTTCCCCTGTAGGCCTCTCAGGGCACCCACAGTTGCCACCCCTCTCTCCAACACAGATATTTTTTAAGGGTCAGTCTCCTTTCTTAGACTCATCAAAGACAAAATCACAACAAATTTTATCATAAATATGCATGGCTTTTCTTCAAGGATGGTGAATCAGGGCTGCCTCAGTTCTACAAAATGAAACAAAAGCTGTCGCTGGACAAGGTTAAACCAGTGGTCTTTGCAAGACGGAGACAAGGAAAGAGAAGGGAAAATAAACTGGTGGGCTAATATGAGGTTACGGAGTTGGGGGGAAGGGTTAGAGCAGAATGGACTCCCTTTTATTAGCTTAGGGAGACTGGAGTCTGTTTCCAGGAAGCTAGTCTGTTTCAGGGTTGATTTACTTACATTTTCTGTTTATGTGGTATTTAGCTCTAATGACTCCATTTTGGTTTGGTTGGGGCCTTGTGCAAGAGTTCAGTTCCAAGCAGTGGCCTCCGTAATTGTCTCTTAACACACTAATGCTCCTGAAGAGCTGTTCTGTGTCTTAGAAGCTTTCTGTGTTCTACACAGTGCCTAGCAGCAAACTTGAGATGGAAAAGGCTCTTATCCCAAGGGGGGTGTGGGGAATGGAGGTGCGTCCCTTAGGGACACTGCACATTTTTCAGTTCAGGGCTAGCTGTGCTGCTGGGACCAAGGCAGAAANTGGCCTCCGTAATTGTCTCTTAACACACTAATGCTCCTGAAGAGCTGTTCTGTGTCTTAGAAGCTTTCTGTGTTCTACACAGTGCCTAGCAGCAAACTTGAGATGGAAAAGGCTCTTATCCCAAGGGGGGTGTGGGGAATGGAGGTGCGTCCCTTAGGGACACTGCACATTTTTCAGTTCAGGGCTAGCTGTGCTGCTGGGACCAAGGCAGAAAGGACTGCGGCTTTTACTGCCACCTAGTGTCAGACCCAGTGTTAAGTTTTGTTGCAATAAAAAATGGCTGTGGGGCCCAGGGCCAGCTATGCCAAAGTTACATACAGTATTGCATGCCAAAATACGAGAGCTGTCGTCAGGAGTATAGTACCATGACAACCACTATTTATGTGGTAATTTTACAGTTTAAGGAGATTTTGCTTCACTCAAACCATATTCCAACCTGTGAGGTCAGCGGAACAGCAACGACTTTAATTCACACGGGGTTTAAGAGAAATCCACAGCTTCACCTACTACGACCACTACTACAGCAAATCTCCTCTTATTCTCCCACTTCCTCCTCTCCCTACACTATCTCGTGTTTAGAAGGTGCCAGGCATGGGACTGCGGGATCTATAAATACCATGGAGCAGACCCTTGAACTGGACTTATCCTATCCTGGGGTTTTAGCTCAGGTAAGCCCTAAAGCCATGGGCCCATACATTTGAAAGCAGTGCTGTTTAGTAGAGATATANAAAAATGGCTGTGGGGCCCAGGGCCAGCTATGCCAAAGTTACATACAGTATTGCATGCCAAAATACGAGAGCTGTCGTCAGGAGTATAGTACCATGACAACCACTATTTATGTGGTAATTTTACAGTTTAAGGAGATTTTGCTTCACTCAAACCATATTCCAACCTGTGAGGTCAGCGGAACAGCAACGACTTTAATTCACACGGGGTTTAAGAGAAATCCACAGCTTCACCTACTACGACCACTACTACAGCAAATCTCCTCTTATTCTCCCACTTCCTCCTCTCCCTACACTATCTCGTGTTTAGAAGGTGCCAGGCATGGGACTGCGGGATCTATAAATACCATGGAGCAGACCCTTGAACTGGACTTATCCTATCCTGGGGTTTTAGCTCAGGTAAGCCCTAAAGCCATGGGCCCATACATTTGAAAGCAGTGCTGTTTAGTAGAGATATAAGCTGTGTATGTAGTTTAACTTTTCTTAGTATAGCCATAATTTTTTAAAGGAAATAAATGGGATCAATTATAATGAACTACCTTATTAACTCTACATGCTACATATATTCTCACAGCTACTCATTATAAAAATAATAATGAGATATTCCACATTAGCTCATGGTGTGCATAAAAGATGGTGAGTTTACACTCACAGAGCGATTGTAGTTTGGATAGCAACTCTTCAAGTTCTCAGTGGCCAAATGTGGCTTGCAGCTGCTGTATCAGATGGTACAATTCCAATTGAAAGAGGGTGGCCGTGCACCGAGGCTGGCCTTGCTGACTTGAAGCCTCAGCCTCAATTCAGGCCATTAGTATGAGGATGTAGAACTTGAGAAAGAGAGTCTGAGAGTGGAAATCCCTTTGCCATGGCTCTGAGCAGTGTAGTTTCCTTAGGAAAGTACGGCCTTGGCCTTAAGAAAGAGGATGCCAGAGGTTCTCACAGTACAGATGTGGATCCCTGTCTTCTCCACACCTGGAGAGGTGAGCAAGACTGCAGGCAATCTTGATGTCAGAAGTTGGCTGAGAAACCCAGGGGGAGCAAGGTTGATTTGCTGAGGGCACATAAGGGACATGTTCTGCCTGGGACTTCAGCAACCTTGAAGGGTTCAACACAGACTTCAGATAATATATGTAAGAAACAGGGCCTATGAGGTCATATGACCAGAGCTTGCCTTAGCGACAGAAGAGAACAATGGGGTGTGAGATTCCCTGGGAAGAAGGTTTTTGAGAAGGTCCCCACAGAACCACATGACTGCAAGAACTGGTATGTGGCACCTGCTGCCTGGGGCTGAGTTCTGATATCTGTGGAAAATGTTGCCTGTTTTCACAAGCCTCTTACTGCTTTCTATGTATGACCTGGGAGGAGACTCCAAATGGCTGTTTATGTGAGGATAAGGCAATAGAGTAATTGATTGCGGCAGGATAAGGCAATAGAGTAATTGATTGCGGCCTTCCTTTCCCTTTGAGACTTCTACAGTGGCAGGCATTTTACCAAGGACCGGGGCCGCGAGGACTGGTATTTCTGGAGATATATGTAGAGCTGTGTCACCTCCACCCACCCCATACTGCCACCAGAGAAGGCTTTCACTGCCTTTCGGTATCAATAATTGCTAGTTTTTCATTGCTATGACAGGTGCTCAAGAGGGTCGTTTGAAAGGAGAGCAGATTTGCTGGGACTCACTCTTGCATAGCATTGAATCCAAGGACAGCTGGATCCATTGCTTTGGGCTTTTAGCCCAAAGAAGGGCAGAACGTCATGGCCATAGGAACATGTGGAAGAGGAAGTTGCCTTCCTCAGGGTAGCCAGGAAGTAGAGAGAAAAATGGAAGGGGCTAGGAAGAGACACTTCTCAAAGGCTTGTCCCCACCTTCTTCTAAGTCCCATATCCTACCACCTACTGATAAACTAACAGGCTGTGAATTCTGTAGTGGGTTACTCTATTTATTAGGTCCAATCACCTGTCAATGACTGGATCCATCATTTGAAGACCAAGCCTATAATACACGGCATTTGGAGGGACATTCATATTTAATGATGACCATCTTTTACCCCACAGACATTTACTGAAGACCCAACAACAGTGGTTGCTATTGCCAATATACTAATTATTTGAATTAAAGCATATGAAAATCACTGATGTCGGTAGACTTATAATGCAGGCAGATTAGCTGAGCGTCCCTACTGTAAGCAGAAGAAACCCAACTCAAACTGGTAAAAGGGGAAAATACACTAGAGTAGCTAATAGAAGGAAGAAAAATAGAAGCCACTGGCATGCTTCAGGAACAGGTTGGCCCAGAAACCCAGACAATATTGTTGAGATCATTTCTTTTTCTTCATCTTTAGATATTTTCTGCTTCTGTTTTTATGAGACTCTCAAATTCTCTTTTTGTAAATATCCTCTTCTGCTGAACTGGGGACAGCAGCTGTCATTGGTCCAAACTTGCACCTTCCCAGCACTGTAATCCAAAGACAAAAATAGCATCAATTGGCTGTTTCCAGTGGGATTGATCCTAGGCCTCTAACTGACCTGTGGCATTATCCAGAAGTGGGGGGGGGGCTGGAGAGATGGCTCAGCAGTTAAGAGCACTGCCTGCTCTTCCAAATGTGCTGAGTTCAATTCTCAGCAACCACATGGTGGCTCACAACCATCTGCAATGAGATCTGGTGCCCTCTTGAGGGAGAGACCTGGTCAGTCGTCCTCATCAACTTAGACCATGTAATCCAGTATGTTCAAGAACTGCCATATACGGGCTACCCATGCATGCTTCCGCATTGCCAGGGCATATATTTCATTTCAGTTAGAAATTTCATTAAGCAGAAGGCAAATAATGCAATTGACCATATCCAGCACCTGAGGATCTGAGGTAGATTCTTGGAGATCATGACGCTGTTGTTGCCAGAAGAAAGAAGGAGTCTGCCAAAGAGTTAAAGCTACTCACCATTATGTGCTGATGGTTACTATAGAGGGCAATGAGGACACAGGCAAGGGCAAGATCAATATTACTTTCTAAATCGCCAAATTTTTGTCACTATGTGTGTGTGTGTGTGTGTGTGTGTGTGTGTGTGTATGTGTTGGGGAGTGGTCTCTGTATCTTTCACAAGCAGGAGAGAGATGAACGGTGGGAGGCAAGAAGGCAGTTTGGTACAACATGGCGCAACAGCAAGTGTTGGTTCACATTTCAGGAGTCAGGCCCTGGGATGTTTATTTTATTCATATTTAAACAGCACAAGTTGGTGAAAACTATTCTTGTGATGATTGACTCAATCCTGTGTGCACAACCAAATATACTTAAATCTCTGTGGGCCACCAAGTTAGTTAAATACAGATTAGATGTGATTACATTGGAACTCTTTGTGAAGTACTTATAACACCTTACCTAAAGATGAATTCTATAGATTGATTGAGAAAAACAAGTTTACAAGAAAGGCCTGGAAGAGGGCCTGGTGCTGGAAAGTCTTCGGCCACACAGGTAGTGCAAAGGTCACCAGGCTAGTAACATGTCTACTCCATCTTTCTGGGTGGGAAACTGGTTTGCCTTTCTTAACATTCCAGGTTCCCCTAGTGCATGTTTGTGAGCACAAAGACTTCTGTACACCTTACAGCTGTAGAATAACAAAATCATTTATGAGAATCCGTATCTTTGCTTCCTACAAGTCAGCAATTTCTAGAAGTTTCTATTATATGGATCTCATTAATGGCGTGTGTTTAACGAGCTATAAATCTATCTACTGTATATTTCTTTGGCTTTTTCTCATAAAATTCTTTCTTTTTTGTCTCTGTATCTCTGTGTCTCTCTCTTTCCCAAAAGAGTCTTTTGATGTAGCCCTGTCTGGTCTGGAATTTACTATACATGCCAGGCTGGCCATGACCTCACAGGGACCTTCCTTCCTCTGGCTCCAGAGTGTTGTGATTAAAGGTGTATGACACCGTGTCTGACCCTCAAGGAATTATCTACAGCTGTTGTAACTCATGGGCGCTGGAAAGAAGACTCAGCAGTTAAGAGCATTAGCTGCTCTTGCAGAGGAGTTGTGTCTAGTTCCCAGCACCAACATGGTGGTTCACAGCTGTCTGTAACTCCATTTCCAGGGGATCATTTGCCTTCTGGCTTTCATAGGAACTAGGCACACACAATGTGCATGAATATACATTCAGGTAAAACACTCATACACATGAAATAAAAATGAATCTTAAAAGAAAATGCTGTACACATGTCCAGAAGTGTTGACTGAGATTTCTGTCCTGCCCAGTTCCTGCAATCATTAAGTCCCAAAGAAATCACACAGAGGTCTACATTAGTTATAAACTGATTGG
>LOEQ01001374.1:222335-235622 GCA_001685075.1 Bramus lutescens
ATACTTCCTGCCTGGCTACTGGCCAATCAGCATTTATTTAAAATATAATTGACAGAATACTGATAATTGTCCCACACCACAGAAGTAGCTTGAGTCTTTCATTTGCCTTGGAGTCCTTAGTTGGCTGTCTTCTACTTGTCCCCTAGATCTACCCTTCCTACCCTGCCATGTAAAATGACACTTCCTACCACAGCAATAATTCCTTCACTTTGTAGTTGAATTTCTAGTTGGCTTTGGTCAAGGGGACAAGCAATAGGAAGAAAAAAGAATGGCTGGTTGAAGTATTTATCCTCTGAGTTCTTTGAACACATACAATGTTTACAAAGTGAGTGAAAATTAGTCAGCTGTCACTGTCATTGTGGAACATAGCCATTTTTTCTTGTGGCCGCATTCTTTTCCAAAGGCTCATGGACCTTTCTTTTCACTATGTTTCTCCAGCTTCAACTATAGTTTTAAGAATGAGTAGCCTAGAGAAGCAGGCCAGTGTTCTGTGTGATGTTCATCTTAGCCAGAAGTTGCTAAGGTACTGATGAGTGTGTGCATGTTAGTGTCCATTGCAAATACCAGTTCTTTTCACAGTACAGTCTCCAGGAAGAAGCAAAAAGCACTAACATAAAAGGAAATATGCATCTTCCAGATGTGGCACTGTTGTTTATTTTGAAATAATTAGGCAACTTGTGTTGGAATCACCACAATCAGCTTTTTCTTTTGTGGCTGGGCACCAGAGAACATGTGTTTGCTTTATGCATCATATAGTGTGGAGGCAGTGAGCCATGAGCAAAGATAATTTGAAGGAGAAATTGCAAGTGTCCCTATTATAACCCAGAAGCAATGGAATCTAGACCAGAACTGGGGTGTAAGAGAGAGTCATGTAGCCCACAGCCACTATTTTCTGGCCTCCTCTTCCTACTCCTCCTCCTCTGTTTTGGTATTTTTGAAGCAGAGTTTTACTGTGTATTGCTGGGTTGCCTCAAACTCACAGAAATCTTCCTGCTTCAGCTTCCTTAGTATTGGGATTACAGATGTGTGGCCACTCCCCTGTTGACTGGCTACTTCTTACTCAATTATGTATCCTCAAATTCATTCCGTCTCTGACTTTGCTAGCCTAAGTGTGTAAGTTACAAATAAATTCATGGAATTTCATATCTGAGAGGTGTGAATGAGCACCATTTATTCACAAGGAGCTGCAGTGCCCTCAAAGTCATCCCCATGCCTCCTGCACACCTGTTCTTAGGTGTGAGCCTGCCCAATGCTTTCCCAGTCCTCCATGCGGGTTAGTGCCTGCAATGCCCAACTCTCTAATAATGCTATGCTTTGCAGTGTGCTTTACCACATACATCTGTGTGTCCTGTGTTGGCACCCCACCCTCAGCTGCCATTGGGGCTCAGTCTGGTATACAAACTCCCTCTCCAATTCCAGATCACTCTGACTCACCTGGTTCCTGTAACAACACACAGGGCTGCACTGGAGGACTCCTGGGCTTCTGACACCTTCCCCAGCCTCCTCCACCCTTACCCCTCCCAAACCAACTCTACTCCAGACTACCACTTCGAGCGTATTCTCTCCTACTCTCCTTCCAGGTGGAATGGACCAAAGTTAGTCTCTCAGATGGGACCAGGGCCCATCACCATTTTCTTTTCCCACGTGGGTCCTTGTGTTTCAAATGAGAATATTCCCTACAGGCTCTGGCATTTGAATTCTTGAACCCCATTTGGTGGTGCTGCTTGGGTAGGTCTAGGTGGAATGGTCTTGCTGGAGGAATTAGGACACGGGGTGGGGGCAGGTACTTTGAAGTTTCAAAGGCTCAGGTCACCCCCAGTTTTCTCTCTCTGTTTTGTGCTTGAGGTTCAAGATAAGAGTGCTCGACTACCATGTCTGCCACCTGCCTTCACAGTTCTTGCTGTGATGGACCTCTGGAGCCATGAGCCCCCCAACTCTTTCTCCTGAGTTGTCTTGGTCTTGGTGTTTTATTACAGGCACAGAAAAGTAGCTAATACAGCCCTCATCTTCCCCTTAGTCCTACCAGGGGACTGAGCGCTCCATCCACACATTTGCATCCTCCCAGAATTCTTCTCTAAAGCAAATGGACATTTGAGATTACTTGCAGATGTTAGTAGCTAAATAGCAGCTGTGGGCCCTGCCAAACCAGTACCATTTGCTTTCAGTGTTCTGTTTAACACTGTAAATGAACTAAGCAGTGTTGATGCCAAGAGGGCACTAGCCCATGGTCAAACAAGCAGCTGATGGTAGAACCAGGCTTAAAATCTTTACCTGGCTTTGCCCTTCCTGTTCTTGGCATATATCTCTGTTGCAAAACAACTTCCAGCCATTTTGAGATAAGTATTAGAAGCAGACACTGGCTGTTTCAAATCGAGATCTTTTTAGTGTCCTTTCTTCTCACGTTTGCTCCTCCATGTGTCTTCCTGGTCTCTGTAAACGTTTCTGTGGCTGTTCCGCTGCCTCATGCTAGTAATGTAGATCATCCCTACCCTCAGCTCTCAGGAGAGCCTCCCTGTGCTACTTACCACAGCTAGCCCAGAGCCCAGCCCTCCTCAACACCACTATCTCACCCAAGTCCAAACCAAGGACACGACTCCACTGGTTTACTGTTAGTGGCCCTGACTGTTGCCACACTTCTAAGCTTAGGACTTTCCCATTAATTCCCCACAAAACAAACCTGCTGTTTTGGGGTTGCATATGCCCTGCCCTCTCCCCTCGTGTATCTTGATCAAATTGCAGAGTATTCATGAGCCTGACTCTCCCACTCCACTCTGGGCTTGGGGACGTCCTTTGCTGGACTGTGAAGGCCCCAGTTAGCTGGACATTCCCACTGAGGAGCTGGACTCGAAACTGCAGACTTTCAACTGTTGAGAAGAAAACGTTGCTGGGTCAAGCCTAAGACTGTGAGTGAAGATCTGCAGAATGACTGGGTTTTTCTTCAAAAGGTTAGTTAAAGAGAGGCAGAGTCTTGCCCTGGGGAGAAGACAGAGGCAGTGATAGGTGGGAAGGCTGCCAATCACTGTGGCTACGTCCTGGCATTCTCCGGCCCAACATGCTGCCACTCTTCAGGATGCAGGGGGTGCTGGTGTAGGATGCCTTCAGGAACTCAGGGGGCAGGGAAGGGAACATCTTTCCTATCTAAGGGAGGCTTGGGTGGGAATGACTGGTGACTGCTACTGAGGTGGACATTAGTAAAACAGCTTGACTTTCCTATTTGTAAGATTAATGTCTGTTTCTCAACTTAAGTGTAAGAGAAGAGGACTGAGTTCTGCTGGCTTTGACTAACTATGTCAGGCATATGGTAGTTGTTAGACATACATTTACTCAATGAGTTGTATGGGATTTTTTGGTATATTTGTATTTTGTGTGTGTGTGTGTATAAATATACAATGCTTAAGTATGTGTATTTCCAAGGTTACTTTTTAATTAAAAAAATATATGTGTATGAGTGGAGATCATCAGAGAGCATTGGACCCTGGAAATGGAGTTATAGATGGTTGTGAGCTGCCATATGGGTGCTGGAAATAGAACCTGGGTCCTCTTGAAGAGCAGCCAGTGCTCTTAATCACAGAGCCATCCTTTGACCCCCCCAGGTTTATTTTTTAAGATTTATTTTTATTTTTATCTATGTGTCTGTTTGGGGGCTATGTGCATATGAGTGCAGTTGCCCTTGGAAACCAGAAGAGAGCATCAGATTCCCCCAGAGCTGACATTGCAGGCAGTTAAAAACATTCAACATGGGTGCTAGGAGCTAAACTCAGGCCCTCTGCAAGAGCTGTATGTGCTCTGTTGAGTCTTCTCTCTAGCTCCCAAGTACATGTATTTAAAACGTGCAACATTTGCAGACATATCTATTCATATTTACATGTGTGTATCTATTGCTGTGCAGAAAGTCGATTCTCTATTAAAGGTTTATTCAATGATTTATGTTAGATCATGGTAGAGTAGATTCTATTCAAGACCTACTAGATAGCTGGAAGGGCCCATATTGTATATTTGTATTGTGTGTGTGTGTGTGTGTGTGTGTGTGTATCTTGCAATGAGGGAGAGAGATTGTGCTCAACTGTGATACAATGTGGGCAAATAGCAACAGGGTAGGTAGGGATCAGTGAATGGAAAATCACCATCTGGAGGCCTGAGAGATTCCTGCTAAACCAATATAAGGGCTTCTAGCTACAGCAAGGCCGTAGGGCCACATCACCAGGGCCTGGGAGAGGATGAGAAACCTGATCTATGAGAAGAGCGCTCAGCTACACATCAGAACGTGGGGCTCTGACTGTACTGACTTAAGGATGTGTGCGTCTCATAGGCAGGATGCATGTGGCCTGGGAAGAGTTCCCAGCATGTCTGAAGTTTGGCCAAGCTTTGTCACCAATTCACAATTGGTGAGTCATTAGAATGCTATGTGGAGGAGAAAGGATTTTAAAAAGTGGTGGGCCTGTGAAGTCACAGTCTGTGCTATGATGTTGTCCCTCCTTACTCTGGCCTGGCCAGAAGAGACTGCAAACAGTGGCCCTCCACTCTGACGTGATCAGTCCTTTGGGTTGTATGTGTGAAAGAAAAATACCATTGTTTCATTTAGTTTTTAATCAAAGAAAAGAAAACTTTATTTTAGAAAGGTGGAGTTGGGTTATGTTTAGCAAAAGAAGATGAGATTAAACATCATTAAAAACCACTGCTGTTCTAAAGAGGGAATCAACAGGTGCCCAGAGGAGAAGCTGTCTGACATATATTGTTATCTGAGAATTTCTGACTGGGTATAGTGTTGGCCAGGAGGCAAATTCTTTCTGAAATGAGCAGAAGTAATATCTCCTTGTTGTTGGAGATCAGGGTCCACTGAGTGCCAGAACAGCATAAAGACAGCTTTATAGAAGAAAGATGGGGCTTGGTGTCTGTGAGGTGACTTAGAGTACAGGAAAGAAAGTGGTAAGGGAGCAGGACGCCCTGGAATATAGCACTCAGAAGCTACAGCAAAGGGCCAGAGAACAGAAGTAGGAAGTTTCTGTGAGAAAACTGAATCTACTATGCTAATTTTAGTGTTTGGAGGATCCCTCTCCAAAATAGACTTGTATATGTATCTGCCTGCATCTGCAAGGATTGGAACATTGTATATGCTTGTGTGTGTTTGTGTGTATGTGAGCATGAATGTGGATAATTCTATGTGTAAGTGTGTACACACTCATATTGTAAGAAATTTGATTATACTGTGTAAAGATATGTCACTGTGATTGGTTTAATAGAGAGCTAAGTGGCCAGTAACTAGACAGGCAGTATAGGCAGGACTTCTGGACAGAGAAAGCTCTAGGAAGAAGAAAGGTGGACTTGCCAGACAGACAGAGAGGAAATAGGAGTACAAAATAAAAGAGAGGTAATACCACATGCTAGAACCTCGATTGATATAAATGGGTCATTTTTTAAAAAGATTTATTTATTTATTATGTGCGCAGTGTTCAGCCTCCATGTATGCCCGCCCACCAGAAGAGGGCACCAGATCTCATTACAGATGGCTGTAAGCCACCATGTGGTTGCTGGGAATTGAACTCAGGTCCTCTGGAAGAGCAGTCAGTGCTTTTAACCTCTGAGCCATCTCTCCATCCCAGTTAATTTAAATTATAATAGCTAGTTAGGAACAAGCCTAAGGTATAGGGTGAGCTTTCATAATTAGTAAGAGGTATCTGTGTCATTATTTGGGAGCTGGTTGGTGGGACAGAAAAAAAAACTGATGTGGGATTCCCCTCTGTGTTCTGTGATTACCATTAATGAACGAAGAAAACTGGCTTGGCCTCATAGGGTAGAACAGAGCTGGGCAGGGAAAATTATACTGAATGCTGGAAGAAAGGAGGCAGAGTCAGAGAGAAGCCATGCGGCCCCACCGGAGACAGACATGCTGAACTTTGCCAGTAAGTCACTACCATGTGGCAATACACCGATTAATGGTGACGGGTTAAATTAATATGTAAGAGTTAGCCAATAAATAGCTAGAGCTAGTGGGCCAAGCAGTGATTTAAATAATATAGTTTCTGTGTGATTATTTCAGGAGTCTGGGCAACCAGGAAAACAAACAAGTGGCCTCCTTACTACAAAAACTTGCTACATATTCATGTATACTCATGTACATGTATTTGTGCGGGTGAATTTGCATGTATGTGTGATTATGAATATATGTGTGTGCCAAAGTGTGCAAGTGGGGACATGTTTATGTTTGAGCGTGTGTGCAGTGCGCGTGCGTCATGTATGTATTTGTATACCTGTGTGTGTTCCTGTGCATATGTTTAAGCCTTTCCTGTCTGTGTCTCTTTCAAGAGCCCTGGGGCCTTACAGACATGCACAAAGGAATTTTCTTTGTATGTCAGTGCAGCCTTCCCATGTACTATGTTTGTATCTAAAATGTCTGTGAAAAGCCCATGTGTTAAAGATTCAGCCTCCGGTGCAGTAGTACTCGGAAGTGGAGATTTTAGGTGGTAATTGACTTTTGAGGACTCTGGCCCCCTCATTAGATGATAATGGTAATGTATTTATAATTTAATAAACTATTGGGAGATTTGGAAACTTTGGAAGGTGGAACCTCACTGAAGAAGTTTACTAGGACATTTCTTGAAGGGTATATATTCTTTCTCTTTCTCCCTTCCCTCTCTTCCTCTCCACCCTGCCTCTCTTTCTTCTCTCCCTTTCCCTTTCTTCTACTGTTTTCTCTTCCTGCTTCCTGGTGAGCATGGGGTGGTCATCTTTGCTCTATCATGTGGTACCCATCATGATACTCAGGCCTAGAAGCAACAAAGTCAGATGACCATGGACTGAAACCCCATAAACAGCTATTTATTCCTTTAAAAATAAATTTTATTTTTGTTTTATATAGGTGTTTTGTCTGCCTGCATATATGTACACCACATGTGTGCAGTACCTGAGGATACCAGAGGGGGCAGTATATACCCTGGAACTGGAGTTACAGGTTTGAGCTGCCATGTAAGTGCTGGGGATTGAACTTGGATCCTTTGAAAGAGCAGCCAGTGCTCTTAACTGCCGAGTCATCTCTCCATTCTTTTTACAGCTGATTTTCTCAGGTATTTTTGTTGCAGTGATGGGAAGCTAACATCATGGTCATTGAGATCCAGTCAGGCAGTGGCTCTGTGTGTGTTATAACAAGCCCGAAGGCTGGGAGTGCTGCTCAGTGGGAGAGGCTTGCCTTGCATGCATGAAGCCCTGGCTTTGGTCTGCCTTACAATAGACAGCAAACAAGCTTGAGTCAAAAACCTTCGTGAAGACTTTAGCCCATTTCTGGCTCCTGGCATCCAGTGTCCTCATTATCTTTGGAATGTCTAAGTTTTCTGTGCCTATCTTACTCAATACTTCATGGTTTACTCCAGTTTCAGGGAAGAAGCACGTGACTGCCTAATTAGAGTACTACAGCTCCTGAATTTAGTGATTGACACATTAATCAACATACATTCCACTGAGAAGCCAAATAAGCTGTTGGTGCCACTATATGGTGTTTTGGGTTTGGATCTTAAATGTCCCTCAGATGCTCATATGTGGAAGACTCTTATAGCTGGTGGTATAATGAGGTGGATGGGCCTAGTTGGAGGTGGATGGGCCTAGTTGGAGGTGGCTGGGCCTAGTTGGAGAAAGGTCATTAGGGGTGTGCCCTTGAAGGAAATACTGGACTCCATCCCTTCCCCTCTTTTTGTTTGCTCCCTAGCTTCTTCAGGAAGAGAAGAGCTTATACCAGCATGCTGTTCCTGGCATTAGGTTCTGCTTTAGAGCTGACTCACTATGAAATGACAGCCTGGAGACCGTGCATCAAAATATGTCTCCTCAGGCATTTCAGTCGAGTAATGGAAATCTGATGAGAACACACATGGGTATGTGAATCCTGATAAGAAAGCCAGCAGAGGAAACACAATGTAGAGAAAATTTATTTATTTTAAATCCACCATTTAAACCTGTGGATGAAGCCATTCCTGAATTTTAGACTTTGTAGATAAACCAATAAATACTCAATGCACTTTGTTTCTATACCCTTAAAGCAGTGGTTCTCAACTTTCCTAATGCTGCAACCCTTTAATACAGTTCCTCATGTTGTGGTGACCCCCAACCAGAAAATTGTTTTCATTACTATTTCATAATGGTAATTTTATGACTGTTATGAATTGCAATGTAAATATCTGATATGCAGATGGTTATAGGTGACCACTGTGAAGACCCCCAAAGAGTCACACCCCACAGGTTGAGAACCACCTTAAAGCTTTTTGCCTGTATAGTATCATTTGCAATAGAAGAAACTCCAACAGAGTTATCCTGCCTGTCCTGGGAGGGTTATGTGAAGGAATCTATGACTATCTTGAATCCAGTGACTCCTCTTTATTGTTCACATCTCAAAGAATGTGATTCTCTTCTGGAATCAGATGCTGAGTCATGAGGTTCCTGAGATTCTTTTCTGGGCCAGGTGTTTTCTCTTGATGTCACCTCTTGCAATGCTTTCTATGTTGGAACAATCAAATCTGGAGGTTCTGTGTGACTCTTTCTTTAAAACAAAAGTCTGATATTTCTCCCATAAGGCAAAGGTCACAGTTCTTGTCTGTCCTTGGAACAAGAATGGAGAGATTTCTGCCTTGGCGATTGTCTACTGTTTAGGAAGCAAGCATAGAAAGTCACCTGTTAGGTAGAGGTATAAAGTGAAGATAGCCATGTCTATAATTATCTTATTTGCCAGCATAGTACATGTGATTGTAAGTCACATGAATTGAGGTTAATTTCAGACTACCTTTTCATTTTCCTTTGTTTAAATCCAAGGTAATCTGTCTATTGCAGGAGTCACGTTCATGAGAAAGGAGATTACTCCAATCTCAACACTCTTGGATAGGTGCCTGGTTCAGACCACTCTGGAGGATAGGTGTCTTTCTCTCTTTCCTTCTCTTTGGAGAGAGATACCTCCCTGTCTTTGTGCACATAGCTTGGCTGGGACCAAGGGCCAGTTCATGCCCATCTGTCCAGAGATTTTATCTTTGGATCACAGTTGAGTAGTTCAAAATCAGGGCTTATGCTCATAAGCACCTAAATAAAAGAATCATGGTTTGCTTTTAGTTTTAGCTAAAATCATTGGGAAAGGGAGGATCATTCTGCTCTAGGATTGCTGCCTACAAGAATTTTGAAACTGGAGGGTCCAGGTACCATTAGTGGGGGAAGATGTAGAAAAGAAGGCGCTACCACCAAGAGAAACAAAGATCTGGGGAGGATGGAGGTGGCTGAGAAACACACAAAGCAAGGGATCAAGTCTGTGTCTCCAACTCTGAGAGTGAAGCCTCATTTTGTCTGGGAATTCTAGTTAGCAGAAGTGCTGTCCTTTCTAGACAGATTTTCTCAAGTGTAGCTGAAATAACCTTGTGAATATGTACTGTCTTGATAGCTTACCATAGCACATCATTGTAGAGATGTAGAAGGCTTGGAGCCTAGAGCCACGGTAGGGTTCCCATGGCCTTGCCAGGAGATGGGGACATCTGTGACTCTCATGTTGAAGCAGGGCTGACAGGACCCATCCTGCCAGCAGGGGTTAGTGTCGATGTGTGTGCCGGGGAAGCAACCCACGTTCAGTCTGTTTTGCTGTCACACTTGCATGTTTGTGTGTGATTTTAACATAAATTAGCTCAAATGTGCTTGATAAATGGAACAGTGCCAACGAAACGTGGTTCATCTGTGATGCTCCCAGCATGCCAACATTCTGCCCTGGCAAGCGTCGGAAGATGCAGGCAAAGTGCAGAACCCAGCTAGAAACCGCATGGTGGGAGAGAGGCAGACTATTGTAGCCTCCTGTCATCTCCCTCCTTTTGCCTCAGGGAAGCTTCCATGTCCACAGTAGGAGTATTTGTCCCTCACTTTTCACTGATCCTGTGTGGGTTTTTCCTTCTTTGTATAACTCAGAAGACCATAGTTTCTCTTCCATTGCCATCCATCAAATTGTTCTTACATCCTGCCTTAAAGGCAAAGTCCCTTCATTTTCTTCAGGATGTGTTTGTGTGCTCTAGGAACTGGACATTCTCTCTAAACTGCTGGCATTTTTTCACTGAGGTTATTATTTATTTGGTATTGGCTGCCTCCACCCTATTTTTCCCATAAGTCTTAATTATTTTTAGTTTGCAATTTTGCAGAAACTGTGCAAGTGTGCTTCTTTCCTTTCCCAGGAGCACATGCAGCTCATTATTGCAAGAGCACCTGTCTTTTTTCCTTTAAAAAGTCAGAATAATAGCCAGCTAGGGATGTGCTGACCTCATCTGTTTGGCTCCATATCACACAGATCTCCTTGCTATTACAGGGTACCACCAGAACTCACCCTACTTTCTTATCCTATTCTTGACTAGTTGTAAATGTAAAGACCTTGTTACTGACTTACAGATCCTTTTGGTTTGAGCCTGGATGCCTGCTTGGGTTTCGGAATATGACTTTCAACCCTAGAGATGCTCTGTCCCTTAGTCTCTAGAAAGAGCCTTCAGGCAAAGCCATATCCACGAACAATGCTGTATAAGCAGATGCTAACACTGTACAGCATGCAGGATGCAGGCAGCTGGAAAATTGTGCTACAAAAATAAACACCCTGTTTCTGCAAATTGGGCAGCTCTCATTAGCCCTAGGAAGCTCATTTTCATGGTTAAGTAGTTAAGCAGCTGATTAAAGGCACAAGACCATTTAGGCACCTGCTTATTTGCTCCTTATTTGCTCATTTTCTTTTTGTTCTGAACTTTGGCCAGGAGATGGTGCTCGTGAACATGTTTTGGCAGAGCAGTCCTTTACAGACTGCAGAGACTTCCTTCTTCAACTGAAAAATGACTTGAATCTTGCAAGGCAGGGAGAAAGGCAATTTGGAAAACAGCTAGAAGTTGAGTGGCTAAGAACGAAATAATACCCCCTGTTACTTTTTTCTATTTCGATTGAAAACTCCAGTTAGAAGCGATTGGCAATGGGGGCAGATACAGCCCAATGTTATGATGCCAAATCACAAAGTCATAATATCTTAAACTTAAGGAAAGGGCATTTGAAAAGAATCTAGCTTGAGTTTGGACTTGTGTTAGTATAGAGACAGCCTGGCACACGTAGATTTAAACCTTGAAGGCAAATACCACTTACAGTAGTTTACACTCTCTAGACGTGCCTTCACATGCTCTCAAGACGGCTTGAGCCATTATGCATCATGCCCACATCTGATTAGTAGAGGAAGAGGTTTCGAAGCCAAAGAATCCCATGCACCTTCACATATTGCTTTTAAAATGCCTTCTGTCACTGTTTGAAGGGCTTGTTTTGGAGTGTGATGGCCAGATCTTACAAAGAGAGGCAGGTCAATGGAGCAGTATCCTAAACTCTAAAGCTATCAGCCATTTACAGATGGCTTGTCATGTGCCAAGCTCTGTGGACATTCTCTGAATAGGTTACCTCATTTAATCTTGATGACATCGGGAAGTTGTTATTCTTATTACCCTGCTTTACAGGTGAGGGAGCAGAAGCTCAAGGAGTCAAACTACTTTGCCCAAGGTCAAACAAGAAATAAGGATTACAGGTAAAACAAGACCCAGCTGGCTCCAGAGTCCACGGTGTTAATCTCTAGGTTGTCAATCCCTGATCAGCCTTGTTTCTAGATTCTGCCTCCTCATTTCCTGGGATAAATGTCAGATTCCTCAGCCTGACAATTAGGGTTTTTTGTGAATCACTTTCAAGAGAGGGCAGACTGGAGAAGTAGCAATATTTCCAAAGACTGTGGCAACCAATGGCCATTGCTAAAATTGCCCTGATCCTGCCCCTGCCCCCCATAAGTATATATTCATTCACAAATTATTTATAGGTTCCATTTTCAACCCATGCATTGCACACTATTAAATGTGAGGTTATTTCTGATTTCAACATATTTCAAACAGCTTCAAACTTTCCTCCCTGTACTCCAATGGAAGGTCTTGTTTAATGAAAAAATCCCTATTACATAAACTCCAGGGGTATATATAGCTTTTCTTTCAGGTTACAAGGTCTGTTTACATCATTTACCCTCGGAGAGGCCTGGGGACAGAATCTTCTGCTTCTCTGGCTTAATTGTCTCTTCAAAACCCAAAGAAAGTGTGTACCCATTCCAGGAGGAATTACTACTGGGCTTTGATTCTTATAGTGGCAGAAGAGCAGTGTCAGCGTTTGTAACAGAGCTCCACAAAGCATGCTTTGCGTGAGGGCCTCTTGCGTCTTGTCATTATTTTATGACGTTTGGTGAGAAATATGCCTTCTTTCCCACATTCTAAGTTTCTTTCCCAAATGATCATATTTTCTGTTCCACTCACCTTCCCTGCTCTATGTTGGTGAACTAGAAACTGAATTCACTGGACACCGAGATCCAGCTAATGTGGATCCAGTCACCACTGGATTGGAAACAGGTTATTGTAACTGGATGATTTCTCTGTGTTGCCAGGTCCCTCTGAACCAGTTTCTCTCCCGCCTACAGTCCCTGAAGCCACTTATTAAATAATCATTCAGTGGCTTAATATCAATTATAATTGCTTGGCCGATGGCTCACACTTCATACTGACTAGCTCTACATATAAATTAACCCACTTTTAATAATCTGTGCCCTGTAGCTTATGGGTAATACTGTGGTGTCTTACTCCTCCGGTGACTGCTGGCATTTCCCTGACTCCATCTTCTTTCTCCCTCTCTTCTCTGTTTGGATTTCCCACCTAGCTATATTCTGCCCTGCCATAGGCCAAAGTAGCTTCTTTATTAACCAATGGTAACAAAACATATTCACAGCATTCAGAAGGAAATCCTACATCAGTCCTGGATATTTGGTTGTTCCTAATGGTGAAAAGACAAGGAATTAAAGAAATCTAAGACCCATTAAATGTTCATCCAGCAAAGAACAAACTTAGAATGAATTTATATACGTTAGAAAGAGTGAAGATTAGCAGAACCTTGAATTCACTTTTCCTTGTGCTTTTATGAAGGACAGAAGTTATTGTTTCTACATCTTCAAATGAGAAAACTGGGGACTGCTTTTCCAGAGGTGCGTTTCTTCAGTTCTTATTTTTGAAACTTGTGTTAGCATATGTTCCCTTAGCAACTTGAGCCCTGGGTTGAAGGGCTCTGACCATTTCCTAAACAGGACTGAGATGGAGGTTTAGGGGTCCCTCGGATGCAAGTAGAAGGACCAAAGCATCAGGGATGAGTCTACAGATATAACCAGTGCTGTAGTGATAAGGGGAGCGGGCCTGCTTTCGTCCTGCCTGGCTCCCGCACGGCTAGCTTATACCCGAAATAACAACACAC
>LOEQ01001374.1:235737-256557 GCA_001685075.1 Bramus lutescens
TTTATTAACCAATGAAAGAAACACATAGACAGATGACCCTCCTACATCACAGTGCTGCCTTGGAGCCTCCTGGTCTGGGAGGAGTGCACGGCACAGTGGCATAAGTGACTACATTTTCCTTATTTCCTTGTTCAACATGGACTAATAACTATAGGCTTTGGTTTAAATATGAGATGCCCCCCACTAGGCTCAGGTGTTTGAGCACTTGGTCCCCAGCTGGTAGCAGCTCCTTTGGGTGGCTGTGGACCTCTCAGGATGTAGATCCTCTAAGGAGGAAGTGGGGCTGGAGGTTTGTGAGCCTGGCCCTGTAGACTTCTCCATCCTGACTGTGTTCCCAGCTTATCCACCTCCCTCATGGTCCTGCTGCCATAGTTCCCATCATGATGGGCCAAATCCCTTCTTAAACCACAAGCCAAGGTAAGCCTTTCCTTAAGTTGTGTTTGCCAGGGATTTTGTGACAGCAGTGGGAAAGGTAACTCACACACGCTTGACCGACACCCCAAAAAATTGAGAGCAAGATCTCCCAAACACGCATGTCCTGTTCAAAGCACTATTCGGGTCCATTGGTGGATGCTGGGATGACAGCATGCAAGTTTTCTGGACTCATGGCAGACCTACCATTGATAGAAAGGATAGACATTCTGGTGCAGGATGCAACAAGGGCAAACCCTGAGGACATTGCACTAAGCTGAGTAAGTCAGTCTCTTGCGGGCAAGCTCTATTTTGCAGATCTGAACTGGTCAAGTTCATAGACAGAACATGATTACCAGGCATTGCTGGGACTGGGGAGTTACTGTGAAATGTGAACTTCAGTTTGAGACCTACTTTGGAGGTAGACATAGTCACATTTGCGCAACAGCGTGCTCGCACTTGAGGTTGCTGACCTGTTTGCTCAACAGCAGTTAAGACAACAAAGTTTATAAGATAATAAGGTTTATCATTTTAAAAGACATCAAATACCCGCTCATCCCAGAGAGCTCAAGTCTATTGAGGAGCACCTGCCATCAAAAGGTAGTCCCCAAGGCTGCATCTTGGAAGTCTGTGTGGCTGCAGGGAGGGTCCAAGATGAGTGCTTCTTATACTGCTAAGCAAGGCCACATGCTTTCTCTCCAGTCACATGGTCTTTCTTCACAAAGCCCTCCTTCCTAGAGGAATCCCTTGTTTATTCCTATGGATAACAATGGAGGACTGGGGAAAGCAGAGCCTGGTGAGTGTGGCAACAATCAAGTTTGCTTGTAAACACCTCTGGAGTCTGGGATGCAGTGACATCCAAGGCTAGCCTAGGGAAGGCCCATGCACAGGGCTGAGGAGATTGAGGCTGCCTTCAGGACGTGCAGGTTAAGGCAAGTGTGTGAGTCAGGCAAGACCTGGAGGCATCCACAAGGTCTTTGTACTGATATTAATGTTGGTCACACTTGCCCTGAGCCCGGCTTAGTGGGATGTGATTTCACACGTAAAATTTCCAGCCATCCTCATATGAAAGGTAAGTGGTTGTTACTATCAGTCTCGCTGTTCTATAAGTGAGAAAAATTATCCAGATTGGGAAAGGACCTTGCCTAAAGCCACACAGTAAGGAAGTGACTGTCAGGATCTGGGTTCACATCCGCCTGTTCCCCATGCTGCGCCTGGGCAGTGCGCCTGAAGAAGAAGTTTTCAGAGCCCGCGATGGAACCTGGAGATGGAGGGAGCTGACCTCTTTCTGATCAATGCTTAGGTCTAAGCCCTCTCTAGCGTCATTTCATCACAGGTGTCACTTTGCGTCTTCTATGAAGCCCACTGTGAGCTTACACTCCCTGCCAGAAGAAGAGGGACAGTCCCTCTGTCACAGTCCAGCCAGCTCTCCAGTGAGCAGTCCTCTAAGTTGGGGGTACTTATGTTTAGATTAAGTGGGTGCGCTTCGATCTGCTTTAGAAAGCCACTCTCTGAAGACAGCTGTTTCGTTGTCAGGGTACCCCCGACACATACCCATTCCTTCATCACTGGTCTTTCGTGGAGGGGGGTTTGGCTTTCTTCTAGCTGACCACAGATGTTTACAGAAGGTGGACTTCCCCCCACCTTTTATTTTACTTGGGGGATGGGAATTGGTGGATGAAACAGCTGCTTAGTGTGATGGAAGACGGTGAACCTCAGACAGAAGCATGTGAACCCCAGGCCTGAGTGACCCTAGAGAGTTGCCCATTTCGCTGCACCTCCATGTTTTGAAGTAGACTCCTACTCAACATAATGAACATCTAAGAAACAGCTTTCACACCCTGGTTGTGAGAAGGGAGTGCTGAGCGTTCTCAGGGATGTCTATGCCGGGATCACCTGAGACCATCCGAACCCAAACAGAGTGGAGCTTTCTGGTTGGGCTGAGTTCAGCCAGCCTGGTTGGTCCAGTTCATAGACAGCGAGTGAGTGAGGGCCCCTAGTGAGCCAAGGACAAGGCACATCCCCAGTAAGTGATGCTCTAGGGGTGACACAGGCTTTGTACTAGGGAATGAAGCAATCCCACTTCTTCTGCTGGGACCTTGGGACCATGCAGGGACAAGGAGAGAGAGTCAGTGCACCAATTGCCTTGTGGTTAGGGCTCTATCCAGGGGCTAGCAAGGGACGGCAGAGAGCTTCACTGACTTTGCATTTCTGGAACCTCCTTCTCTGAGGAGGTGACATTTGATTTGGCACTTAGAGTATGAGTAGAGACTCTCTGGAGAGTCAGGGTTATTAAAAAATATTGCTGGCAGAAGAAAGCAAAGAACAGAGTCATAGTTGAAGAATTGCCATAGTTTGAATTCAGGCTGCTCCCCATAGCCCATGTATTAAAGGCATGGGCCTTAGCTCAGTGCTATAGGGGGTGGTAGAACCTTTAAGAGGTGGGGCCCTGTGGGAGGTTGTAGGCACCAAGAGTGGGCCCTTGAAGGGGACTATGGGGCATTGGTTTTTTTCTTTTGCTTCCCAGGCACCATGAAGTGAGCAGATTCCTCTAACCACAGGACCCCACTATGGTGAGCAGCCTCACCACAGGCCCCAAGCAATAGACAGAAACCTCTGAGAATGGGAGCCAAAGTCACCACTTTCTTCCTCACAGCCTGGTTCATCTGAGGTGTTTGTGAAGAAGCAGAAAGTGGAAGAGCATGAATTGCTCTCAGCTTCCCCAGGCTGGGATACTGGGTTGGAACAGTCACGATCAAGGGCGGAAAGCAGCTAACGCCTATTGAACATTTGACTTGTGCCAGGCATTGGCTGGGCAAAAAGAGCGTTGCACAGCTTTCTAACTCTTATTAATTCCGCTGTGCAGGAGTGAGACTGGCGTGGAAAGTTTAAGGAATATGTCTAACATCACCAACCTAGAGGACAAAATGGAAGGCAAATCTGGTTTTAGGCAACTCCACAGCCAGCTTTAGTGTCTCGCCGAGAGCCTGAACAAAGCACCTAGTGGTCTGGCTGCTGCTGGGCAGGAGTCTCCAGGTCCTCTTTGATGTGAGTACAAGCCGGGCTGACAGTAAAGGGAGCAGAGATGACGTGGGGACGTATGCCCCCTGCTGCAGTGACACATGCACAGCCCACTGTGCTGATGCTGGGGCCAGGCTTCTCAGGAGGCTGTGGGTGTAATGGGGGATGGTAGCACGGTATGCTTCTGCTTCATTTTATTTCCATATCTTTGCCTCAGGATCCAGCGTGAGTGCCCTGGGATTCAGTGATCTGTCAAACAGATTGACGGCACATGGTCTCTGCTTACCTGCTGCACAGGACCAGCCTCAGAACTCAACTTTTCTTTTATGGGGAATTCATTCCCAGAACACTCTTGGGCCCCTCATCCCAACAGGCTGCCAGCAGACTCACAACCGAGAAACAGGCCTCAGTCTAAGTCATCAGATTCCTGTGGCCCCCACACTATGACTTCAAGTTTTTGTTTTTGTTTTTTAATTGTTATGTGTGTGCATACATGCACATGAATGCAGTTGTCCACCGAAGTCAGGGGTGTCAGATGCCCCTGGAGCTGGAGTTATAGGTGATTGTGAGCCTCTTGATGCAAGGGTATGTGCACTTAACTGCTGAGCCATCTCTCCAGTGCTGCCTTCAAGCTCTACACGGGACAGGTCCTCCGTGCACAGCAAAGGCATTCAAGCTCTTTACACGGGACAGGTCCTCCATGCACAGCAAAGGCATTCAAGCTCTTTACACGGGGCAGATCCTCTGTGCACAGCAAAGGCATTTTCTATTAGCTTTATGGCGGAGACCATTAGATGCTCCATTGTATGAGCTGTCTGAAGGCTGTGCCTTCTTGCACAAAGGGGACAGTTGGCTCTTGGTTATATGCTTTATGTAGAAAGCAGCAACAAAGACCACTTATAAGCAGCTACATTATTTGTGGTATTACAGTTTCACGGAGGAGGGAGATAATGAGGAAAAGAATGGTGCAAAGGCCATTTAGGAAAGCAGTAATGGAAAAACAGGTTGAGAAATATGGACCGTTCCGAGAGGAAGAGAATAGTTATGTAAATTACAAAAATATGTTTTTTGTTCTTTCCACACTCTTTAACAGAAGATTTCTATCTAACAGAAATATCAGGGAAAATCAAATGAATGTTGAGCCTCCGATTTCAGAACAAGTCACAGATGTTAAACACAGCAAGGAAGCCCCTTGAATAGACAGCATTTTGGACACTTCATCTATCTAGTACTCTGTGGATTGTTTTTCTTTTTTTTAATGAAAATGTAGAAATCACCCAAATGGTTTTATTAGTACTGGTAATATTTACTGAATCTAAGTTGATATTAGACATCTGTGATCAATTAGATTTAGTTGTTGGCTAGTTATCTACATTTAAAATATATCTAGGACACAGATACTATATTTAAGTATAGTAATTTGACTAATATTATGATTGAAAATATTCTACTATTTTGTCAGGGCAGGGTAGCCACTGGAAGGAATATTTTATCTGCACAAAACCTATGAGGAGCTTGATATAAGCTCCATTTGCTGGTGGTCTAGCTCATTCAATCTTCACAAAAGCCCCGTCATGGAGAGAATGTTACTGCTTTCCTATTTTCATTTTAGACAGAAGGGAGCTGAGGTTCAGCCATCTTAAATGATTCATTCCATATGTCTTTACCCTAAATTGCCAAGCCAGGTTCTAACCCCTGTTTTCATTGTTCCCTTCTCTGGAGGAATAACCCTAACTGCGATATGGAATTCAGGTAATATGGCTTCTCCAAGCTGAATAGGGGCTATGGGGCCCTCCAGCCTTTACCACCAAAGGACGACAGGTAACTTAATCATCAAATCTACCCTCAGGGATGTTCTTCAGTAACAACAAATATCTCCTCCAAAATGGGAGTTCTCTCTGTACATGCTAACCATGGTTTCCTATGCATTATGTCATCATCTAATTCCATAAAGCAGAGGTTCTCAACCTTACTGATGCTGCGACCCTTTAATACAGTCCCTTGCATTGTGGTGACCCCCAACCATGAAACTTTTTTTGTTGCTTCTTTATAACTGTGGTTTTGCTACTGTTATGAATTGTAAATATCTGTGTTTTCTGATGGTCTTAAGCGACCCTGTGAAAGGGTTGTTCGACACCCCAAAGGGTCATGACCCACAGGTTGAGGACCTGCTACTATGTAACATCTAGAATTTTAGGGGTCTATGAGGCTCAGAATAAGTCAATTCTCCAGAGCTTTTCTGCCTCCAGCCATAAACACCAAGTACTGGTGAAAACACTGGTCAAAGGCAAGGTAGCGCTGAGCTTACCCCTGAAGACCGTCATCTCCTGCACTAGTGGACCAATCAGCGGTCACGACGTTCCCCATGCTGAGCACACATTAAAAGTACCCTGTCACTTCTGTCCTGCTTCGTCAATGCTGAATCTCCTGCAGATGCTCTCGTTGGTTCAAATCCCACCTTCCACCCTCCTTCCCTTCCCCTTCCCCTGAAGCAAAATCACCTTCAGTATGGATTCAATAGGAGTAAGAAACAAAGGTTTAACCTTAAAATTGTTTTCAAAAAATTAAAATAAATGAAGACACAGTTCAGTGTCAGAAATCCTTAAGAAACATAATCAAAAAAATTATGTTTATTTATTTATTTTGTAGATGTATTTGAGCATGTATGCCAAAGTGTGAGTGTGGATGTCAGAGGACCCTTTCCAAGTATCAGTTCTCATCACCCACTAGGGGGTCTGAGAGGTTGGAACTTAAGTCCTCAGACCTGGGAACAAGCACCTTTGCTCACTGAGCCTTCCTGCTGGTCCTTACCCTGAAAATTCTGAGGCTGATTATAGAATGAAGCTATCGCACTCCATAATGACATCATCCTATCTTTTGAGAAGCATGCATGCAACACTGCAGATTATTAAATGTGACCTGAATGGTGAGGTGTCAAGGAGGAGAACCAGAGATGAGAAAATAAAGAAGACAGAAGCTGGGATCAGGAGGTCTGCATGAGCTGATGACTCATGCTAGAAAGTTTATTAAGAAGTATAACATCTTATACATTACTTGCAGGGGGAAAATGGAGCAGAGTTAGCAGCAAACTCTCACATGATGGGTCAAAGTCAGCAGGAAGCTGATGAAGCAATGTTGCACAAAGTGAATAGATAATATTTCAAGCACATCATAGACCAAACACAGAATCTCGAGACTGATAATCACAACCCCTAAGGAGGGAAGAGTTCCATTCCCAGGATCCCATATCCCAGCTTACCCCAAGACCTTGACCCCAGGTTGGCTTTGACAAGGGCGTTCCTAGTTTTAGACAAGGAACTGTGTTTTTCCTCCATACTTCAGGGCCCCAGGAAAAGCTTTGGAATTGGCTATAGCTACAAACAAACAAAAAATGTCCTTCATTTCAGGGCTAAGACAACTATTTTGCCTTAAACCCCAGGTAGTGAAGGTTTGTGAGTGCGTTCTGTATTCTGCTTGGCTTGCCCCTACCATCTCCCATGGAAACCCTCTTTTCAGTGACAACCTTCTCTTCATTGACAACCATCTCTCATCAACAACTGTCTCTCGCTGACAACTGTCTCTCGCTGACAAACATCTCTCAGTACCTTGATACAGGTCCTCATAAGTCTTCTTTTCCTTGGTCTCTTCTACATTAGTTTTTGAGACAAAGTCTCATTTAGAGTAGGCTGGCCTTGAACTCTATATGCAGCTGAGTATGAATGGGAACTTCTGATTTCACCACCTCTACCTCTCAATGACTGAGATTATAGATATGGATCTTTTCTCTTTTACATTTTATGTCTTGATTTTTATTCTGCTTAATTTCACACTGTAAAAAACTTCACATTTTTTGTAGTTATTACAATGTTTTTTATCAGGTAGATGTGGCTATACTTCTGGTTGTTCTTTTACAAATTTGTGATCCAGTTTTAATGCTTGTATATAAAATTGAACAAGTATCTTTACAGATACAATTTTTTTGAAGAATTCTTTCCACCGCAGGAGTCATTATCAGTAATGGAGACCAGGTCGAAGGGGTCACTCACGGTCCTCTCCTTGTCCTTGCTTACGCTGGTGTCTACACAGGTTCCAGCTCTCCTGATCGTGCCTCAGCTCTGCCTACATGAGTTAAGTCTAACTCTAATTCTTTCTCCCAAACTATGTTTTGACTCTTCGTTCCAAATGCTTAGGATTGCGGTTCTGTTCCAATAGTGCTGCCAGAGCCCAAAATAGTGTGGATATTTTTCTTTGGGAAATTGCTGTCAAAACCATTGGCATGTTCTTTTGGATATCCTTATTGGTGAGAGATCTTGGTATTTAGAAGGTGGATTTAAATTTCTGGAAGGAATTGGCATCTTTGACATACTTTTCTGTATCAGAGGGTCCTCTTAGAAACCAGAATCAGGTAGAATTTAAATATGGAGTGAACTGCTACTGTGCTGAGGACTGAGGCCAATCGGGCACCGGAAGCATTGCAGATGGAGTAGCTGCCTAGGAAGCTGCCTCCTCTACAGATGGAGGGGCATAAGGAAGATGCTACGATGACTCCAGTCTGTCAGTTTGGAGGTTCGCTTCCCTAGGCCCAGCCCTCTGGCCGGAGGTCCACTCAAATAACTGGGTGCTGGGGTCTGGAGCCTGGACACTGGCTCTGTGGACCTGGGACTCTGACCTGTTCGTGAGATGGCACACAGAAGGTGGCTCTGAGTGTGGAGGAACGGGAAACCAGAGGCACCGTGCTCTTGGAGTCACTCGCTGCCTCCCAGCTGAGGTGGTGTTGCTGAGCAACACTGGGAGGAAACGTGTGTTAACAAAGGGATTTCTATATGGTCCTCCAACCTTCCAGCAACCCTGGCATCCCTGATGCTCAGAACCTGAGGAGGAGCTGGCTGTGGAAGGAAAGTGTTGCGTACATATGGTGGCTTCAGCCTCAGCAAGCAGGGTCTGGTGGAGAGGAATCTGAAGCTGACACGTACCATGTATCTGCCACTCTATTCAATATTTCCAAAGCGCTTCGCTTGTGACTGGGGACGCTTGCCTTGTTTGGACGAGGAAGTAGAGACAGGACATAATGGTAGGGACGTTTAGAATGAGGACACACATGTCACTGTGTTCATTCCTCCTTCCCCACATCTCCTGGAGCCGAGCTTCCTTCTGGATGACAGAGAAAGGAAGTCCTTTGTTCCTGAGATGGTCTGGGATAAGGTGTATACCATGTCAGGAAGAATCAGGGAGATGGCATGAGGAGGTCAGGCCATAAACAAAAAGCTCTACCTGTGACCCCATCAAGTCTACCCAACTCACAAAAATGTTGGGCAGAGGTGAATGTCTTATGGGAACTCTTCGTGAAAATAAGTGCAACTTAGCATCCAGAAGAGGAAAGGAAAGGAGGAGAAGGGAGAAGGGAAGACGAAAGATGAAAGGCAACATAACGAGCTGTCACAGTGGTCAGGGAGGGTAGATGATTTGTGTTCTCACTCAGCAAGTCTTAAACTTAGTGTGCCTGGAATCCCCAGGGTTCTTGTTAAATGCAGATTCCTATTTAGTAGACCTTAAGGGTAAGGAAGCTGATGAGTTCAGCAGGGCTCCTAGTGAGGGCACTATTGCCTCCCAGTCTGTTAAACCCACTGACTTTTCCGTGTGACTTACCACCACCTATACCCAAGAAAGCCTCCTGATCAGGCCCAGTTGTCATGTGTCACCTGGGAATGTGCCTTTCTCTCTCGTCCTCCTTTGGGCATTTTCAGAGTAAGGTAAGTAACCAAACAAATCCATCATCTGGCAGGTCATTAGAAGAAAGCCGGTGATTTCTTGCCCCCATGTGACTACATTCAATTAATGAAGCTGTCATTAAAGCCTGGGAAATGTGCTGAGAAAATTAGTTTCAGGTGTTGGATTGTTTCAGTTCTAGAATAATTTTCATCTTTTTTAATGAGCAGTGTTTGAAATACCATCACCTTCCCCTTCATCGATCGGTCTTGCAGCTTAGGACACACAAGAAGACTGACATCTTGGGGGTCAGTCCACAAGATGCCATTAATATCTGCTCAGTCTTGTCTCTTTGCTCCCACATGGTCTGAGAGTCTTTTCAGAGCCATAGCAGTTCTATAGGGGAAAGAGAGGCAAACACAGCTTGGGAAAGCTGCTGATGACTTCAGAAAAGGACAGAGAGAATGTTAACCAGGCATCCGCCACCAATGGTATCTGCCCAGAACAGAAAAGCCTTAAGGAAGAGTTATTTTCATCCCCTAACAAGAGACATTTATTTTCTAAACTTCTAGCTAAAAGGAATATTTTATTCCAAGAAGCAAATGAGGTGGGTTAATATTTTAAACTAATAACTGACATGTTTTCCCTGTGGGGTTTCTGTCTCTGGAGCTGCATTTCCTTCCTGCAGCCTGCCTCACGCTGACCTTGGCATTCTTGGGGCTCACTGTGAGGTTGTTATAGCAGCAATGCAAAGAAAATCGAAATAAGTCACTGGGGAGGGCTTGGGGGTTCTGAAGCTGAGTCTGGGCTTTGACAATACCTCTGTACAAATCCTTGCAGAGTAAGCTAACACTCTCTGGCTGGACGGTTGAGGAAGCCACCCAGGAAGGAAACAAAGTTAATTGATGACGGAGGTCAAGAAAGGGGTCTTGGTTTTGCAACTTGCTTCGTGGGAGAGATTCCATGGATGGAGGAGGTTTGGAGATGTGGGGACAACCAAAAGACGCTGAGTGATAGATGGTCCTGCTTCTCGGTCAGAGTATGTTTGAGACTGTACATGCTGGGGACTTTTTTTTTTATTTTTTCTGTACCTTCAGATATCATGTTGTACCATGTCAAAAATGTTGTCATTTAAAAAATGATTTATTCATTTTTATTTTATGTCCATTGGTGTTTCACCTGTATATATGTCTGTCTGAGAGTGTCCAGCTCTCTGGAACTAGAATTACAGGCAGTTGTGAGCAGTCTTGTGGGTGTTAGGAATTGGACCCAGGTCCTCTAGAAGAGCAACCAGTGCTCTTAACCACTGAGCCATCTCTCCAGCCTAGAATTGGGCCATTTATTATTGAAAAATAACAAGTAATTATGAAACAGGCACTTAAAAGATGCTCGGGGGCTGAAGAGATGGCTCAATGGTTTAAGAACTCTTTCTGCTCCTGCTGAGGACCTCAGTTCTGTTATCAGCACCCACATCTGGCGGCTCACAACAGCTCTAGCTCCAGGAGATTTGATGTCCTCTTCTTGTCTCCACAGGTACCTGTACACACAATGCACACAACTCCCCCACAATTAAAATTAAAAAGTAAATCTTAAGAAAGCTGCTTTTATTTAAAATGTTACTTAAAACCATTGATTCTTTGTCTCCGAGGTTACTACAAACAGGATGGAAGCCTGGAATCCCTGGCTTTGTTGGTATGTCTCCCTTATGGTAAATCATTGTCCTACACATATAGTGACCTTGGATTTCGAGAGGTGTGAAACCTCGCAGGTCAGGCCACCCCCAGGTGAGAGTAATTACCCATGAGAGTGAGGATGCACCCTGGAGCAGACGACTTTCTCCTAAGAACCACCCTGTCTCCTCAAGTTGAGACAGCAGTCAGTGAGATCACACATGAGTCAGGGACTTTGTGGTATGTCTTACCTCAGTTATTTAAACCCATATTTCATATCAACCTGCCAAACAGACTTGGTGTCACTGGACCTCTGTATCTGTTTCTCTTTCCAATATGGCCACACTGAATGCACCTCCCTTCACAGCTTGTCTCTTTAACTGGTGCACTGGGGTTATGCAATGAGCCTAGCTTGTTGGAACAAACAGGGTCCAGTCATTTACCACAAATACTGCAATTAGCACGGTACAAGTACACAACAGTTTGCTGACACATTCACTGCCTGATGGATGTTTGGATTATTGCCATTCTGGACACTTATTTGGCCACTGGGGAAAGAGGTGATGTTCCTGAAGCCTAGGTAGTTAATAGGCCTCCATACCGTCAGCCTTCTAGATTCCTGGGTTCCACATGCTTGGAATCAACCAGCTGCGCATGACGAGTATTTGGCAAGAGCAACTAACCTAAATATGCCCAAATGTTTTCCCTGTCGTTGTGCCCTGGACAATTCAGGATATGACTGTTCACAGAGCAGTCTGTTGTCTTGGGTGTTACCAGTAATCTCCAGCAAATTTAAAGTATATATAAAGTGCACTGGAGGGGGTGTTGTCTCCGTGGAGATACCATGCCATTTCTGGCAAGTGACTTACGCAGCCGTGGATTTTGGCCTCCGTGGAGGATCCCTGGACTACTGAGGGACTGCTGGCTCTTTTTCTCACTAGTGTCAGGAGGTTTTGCCATTTCCATGAAAAAATAAACATGCCAGGCTGACTTGCAAAAGAGTGGGAGAGACAGGAGTCAACATCCATGGTCAGAAATGCAGCATTGCTTTAACAAATCAAGATTTGGGGGCAGTCTGTTAAGCAGCAGTTAACTCATATAGTCTTTCTCCTGCACAAGGGGTTATGTGGGTGCCCAAGTCTGGCTAGTGGGGCTCTACCCATTCCAGTGGCTTCTCTGCCCCTTTAGGCTGTAGATCTCTCCCTTCTAGCTGTTGCTTATTATTATAAATTTTGGGGGGCACATTGACAACTTAGAGTAATTAGTGTGCCTGTTTTTTCGGGGTTCTCATGGAGTTGCCCTGCATTGCCCATTAGTCATATGGTCAGTGACATTCATATTTTTGTAAATTATTAAAATACGTTAATAGAACCAGGCAGTGGTGGCACAGGCCTTTAATTGCAGCACTTGGGAGGCACAGGCAGTTGATATCTGAGTTTGAGGCCAGCCTGGTCTACAGATTGAGTTCTACCAGGACAGCAAGGGCTACCCAGAGAAACCCTGTATCAAAAAACAAAACCAAAAAACCCAAAGGGTATGTTAATTGAGTATGTTAATGGGGTTCTAAGATCCTATCAACAGTGGGCACCTATCAAATCTAGCTTCCCCTTATCTTTCACAAGTTCTGGTAACGACTTCTAGATCAACATTGTTTGGCTTCCACATATGATAGAGAACATTCTAGATCAACTATACAGTATTCATCTTTCTGTATCTGGCTGATTTGATCTAACATAATGCTCTCCCTCTTCAAACATTTTGCCAAAAATGGCGCAAATTTAATTTTTTCATTATAGATGGAAGTATTTCATTTTATGAATATAAATGTAAATATTGTATTTTCTTTATCATTCATCTTAACACAAAGTAGAGATACTTGGGACATGGAATGAATTGCCTCTATCAGATTGGCCTGTGGGCATGGCTATGGGGAATTTTCTTAGTTAATGATTTCTGTGGGAGGCCCCAGACCACTATGGGAGGTTCCACCCCTGGTCAGGTGGTCCTGGATTAGGCAAGATAGCTAAGGAAGCCATGGAGAGTGAGCCAGCAAGCAGTGTTCCTTCATGATATCTGCTTGAGTTCCTGCCTCCAGGTTCCTGTTTGGGTTTCTGTCTTGATGCCCCTCAGTGATGGACTCTGATGTGAAAGACTAAGCCAAGTAAGCCCTTTCTTTCTCAAGTTGTGTTGGTCAGGTTCTATCACAGCAGCAGAGAGGCAAGCGAGAACTAAGAACAGGTACACAGGCTGATTCTGTGGTAGCCACCACAGACAGTGCAGCAAATAAGCAGAGGCATGCAGAAGCTTTGCAGTGTGGTGGTGTCATTTTGTGTATGCACTTATACACCCCAAGGTGGGACAGATGGAACAAAGAGAAGACCTGATTTTAGTTTCTTGAGGACCCTCACAATGGCTATGCTATTTTACTTTCCTACAAACTCCTTTCCTTCCTCCCTCCTCCTCTCCCTCCTTCCCTTGCTCCCTTCTTCCCTTCTTCCCTTCTTTCTCTTTCTCTTTTCCTTCTTCTCACTCAGTACCCAAGGCTAGCATTGAATTCGCTGTATAGTCTAGGATGGCTCTAATCTTGCTATCCTTTTGACTCAGACACTCAAGTGCTGGGGTTATAGGCATGTTGTGCTGGATAGTTTTATGTCAACTTGACACATGCTGGAGTTATCTGTAATGGAACCTCAAGTGAGAAAATGCCTTCTTAAGCTCCGACTGTACGGCATTTTCTTAATTAGTGATCGATTAGAGAGGGCCCATCACATTTTGAGTGGGGCCATTCCTGGGCTGGTGTTCCTGGGTTCTATAAGAAAGCAGGCTGAGCAAGCCATGGGAAGCAAGCCAGTAAGCTGCACCCCTCCATGCCCCAGGTTCCTGTCTTGTTTGAGTACCTGTCTTCACCTCCTTTAATGACAGACACTGGTGTAGAAGTGCAAATCAAATAACCCTTCTCCTCTCTAACTTGCTTTTGATTGTGGTGTTTATTACAGCAATAGGAACCCTAATTAGGACACAATCTATTTGGGCCATTTACCCTCTTTAAAAGCAGATCATTCTTATTTTTTTTATTGTTGCTGTTACATTTTTTGAGTTCCTTATATTTCCAGGTATTAAGCCTCTGTCACATGAATAGCTGGCAAATATGTCTTTCCATTCTGTAAGTATTCTCTTCTTTCTATTGTTTCCTTTACTGAAAGAAGTGTTTTAGCTTGAGTAGGTCCCATATGTCTAACTTTGCTACCCGCCTGAGTCACAGGAATCTGGTCCAGACACCACTGTTTGTGCTAAATAGCTTTATTTTAGTAGCTTCAGAGTTTAAGTCTTTGATTCATTTTGAATTGATTCTTGTAGAGGATGAGAAAAGGGGGTCGAGTTTAAACTTTCTCATTGTGGACGTCCAGTCTCTCCAGCACCATTTACTGAAAAGGTGCCATTTCCTCAAGAGTGCACAGCACATGTGTTTTTGTATCTGTGGGAATCACTTGGCGGTAGATAAAGGGGAGTTTCTGGGGTCTCCATTCTGTCCCAATGGTCTGTGTGTCTTTTTAAAATGCCAACACCGTGCTGTTTGGGTATCTGTAAGCCTTTATTTTTATGCTTGCTCCAGAGCTCACAGATGTTAAGAATGAGCTAATCTACTTTTCCCAGATTTGACAGAGGTAAAAAAATAACATTAAGCTATAAATACAGTATGATGCATACATGTATATATATTCATATATATTTATACATATATTCTACAGATAGAAACAGAACCGGTGTTATGAACCAGCTAGTAAACTATTAACCCCAGCAGGTGCTGCCTTACTATCTTGGTGACTATATATTCATGATAACCTGGAAGTCTTGGTTTAAAATTTGAACTCTCGTATACCTCAGAGTCTTATAACACAAGTTCTGACACAGGAACAGCTAGTAGTACCTGATGGCCCAATCCCCATCTCTTCCTACATGCTATGAATGGAGTGCTGTGTGCCCGACTTCAAGTTTGAAATCTTGAGAATATGAGACCTTGAAGCCTGTCATCACAGTGACAAACTCTCTCCAACAGGGTCATACCAATTCCAACAAGGCATACCACTGAATAGTGTCATTTAGTATGGGCCAAACATTCAGACACATGAGTCTAGGGGGACCATTCCTATTCAACCACCATATTCCAGTCTCTAGCCCTTAGGCTTGTAGCCATAAAATAATGTGATATACATTTAGTACAACTTCAAAAGTTCCCATAATATATCACAGTCTCAACAATGTTTAAAAGTCCAAGTTCAAATCCTCTTCTGTAACTTATGCTATTTCTTAACTGTAATCCCCTATAAAATCAAAATAAAAAAAAAAACAGATCACATACTTCCAACATACAACAGCACAGGATATACATTACCATTCCAAAATGGAGGAAAGAGAGCATAGTGAGGAAATACTGGACCAAAACAGGACCAAACTGGGCAAACTCCAAACTCGGCATCTCTATGTCTGATGTCAAAGTGCTCTTCAGATCTCCAACCCCTTTCAACTTTGTTGACTGGAACACACGTCTTTCTCTTAGGCTGGTTTCACTCCCTGTTAGTAGTTTTCCTCAGCAGGTTTCCCACGACTCTGACACCTCCAATATCTTGGGATCTCCAAGGCATTCCAGGCTTCACTTACATAGCTTCATGCAACGGCCTCTCTAGACCTCCATGCAGCGACACCCCTGACACACACCTGGCCTCAACAGTCACAGAAGATATTCCATAATTCTCTTCTTCTGTCTTTGACTCTAAATCCAGAACCACGTGGCCAAAGCTGACAGTTCTGCCGCTTACTGGAGCTGGTGCATGGTCCCCTCATTCAATTTTATCTTCACCAGATTTCTGTTTTAGATGGTTGCCTAAGCTTAGCTGTCCTGGAACTTGTTCTGTAGAGCAGGCTGGCCTTGAATTTAGAGATCTGCTTGCCTTTGTCTCCTGAGTGCTTGGGATTAAAGGGGTGTACCATCATGCTTAGATATCACCACTCCCTTTATTCCATTTCTTCATTTGTTTGTCTCCCTGAAGACAGGATTAGCTCCACTCCGCTTCCTGGTGCCCCCTTTCTTCTCAATCTGTGCATTTTGTAGTTTTCCTTGCTCAGTTTACTCCTTTTCATTATAGATCTTCATAAAAGTGAACACTAATAACCACAGGACAGAGTCAATACTAGGTTTTGAGATTTCCTCTGCTAATGGAACTAATCCAAAACTCTTCACTTTAGCCTCAGGCAGACTCTTAGGACAAGGGCAAAAAGCAGCCATATTCTTGGCCAGAATATCACACAAACAGTCTCTAAGCCACATGTTAAAATTCTTCTCCTCTGAAAACTCTTGAGCCAGGCCCCACAGTTCAAATCACCCTCAGCAATATTGTCTTCCATGTTCCTACTAGGATGGTTCATTAAGCACTGCCTAAAGCATCCCACTGCTTTCCTAACCCAAAGTCCCAAGGTCCAACTTCCTCTAAACAAAAACATAGCCAGGTTTATCACACCAATACCCCAGTCCCTGGTACAAATGTCTGTCTTAGTTAGGGTTTCTTTTGATGTGAAGAGTCACCATGACCAAAGCAACTCTTATAAGGAAAACATTTAGTTGGGGGTGGCCTACAGTTTCAGAGGTTTAGTTCACTATCATTATGGCAAGAAGTATGGCAACATTCAGGCAGACATGGTGCTGGAGAAGGAGCTGAGAATTCTACATCTTGGTCCACGGGCAACAGAAGAAGACTGTGTACCGCACTGGGTGTGACTTGAGCATATGAGGCCTCAAAGTGCACCCCCACAATGACATACTTCCTCCAACAAGGCCACTCCTTCTAATAGTGCCATTCCCTATGGGTTAAGCATTCAAACACATGAATGTATGGGGATCATGCCTATTCAAACCACCACAGGGAGGATTGAAGGAGATGCCAAATGAGTATATCCTTAACTCCATAGATATTTCAACCTATAGAGAGGAGAAGAATCCATGGAGGGCAGACAATTCATAGACTTAACAGTTCTGTAATGACTCATTTATGGAAGATATGTTCCTTGATGGTTAAGTTAGTCAGATGTTGCTGCAAAATAATCACTGTGTATTGTTCTTTTACCTGTGAACAACTGTCCAAGTTCCTTTTGTAGTCACTGATGTATCTACATAGTTGTGGTGCTTTGAATGAAAATGGCTCCAATAGGCTCAAATGTTTGAATACTTGGTCCCCAGTTGATGGAACTGCTTGAGAAGGATTAAAAGCTGTGGCCTTGTTGGAGGAGGTGTGTCTCTAGGGGTGGACTTGGAGGTTGATTCTTGCCGTTCCCAATGTGCTTCTCTGCTTTCTGCTTGTGAATGACTATGTTTCTGCCATCATGAACTTTTTGGAACCTTAAGCTGTTGTAGGAGGCTGCTTGTTTGTTCTGAGCTGCTCAGCCACAAAAATAACCATACAGAAACTGTATTAATTAAATCACTGCTTGGCCAATCACTATATCATATTCCTAGCAAGCTCTTACATATTAAATTAACCCATTTCTATTATTTTATATTTTACCACAAGTTGTGTGGCCTACCAGCAAGGTTCTAGTTGACAGCTCATGTCTGTCTCTTCTAGCTGCTCCATGGCTTCTCCTTGATTCCACCTCCTTTCTCCCAGCATTCAGCTAGTTTTCCTGCCTACTTCTATTTCGGCTAAGCCACTGGCTGAAACAGATTTATTCATTAACCAATAAAGGCAACACATAGACAGAAGGACTTCCCACACCATTAAGCTCTTTCTTTTATGAGTGACCTTAGAGTCAAATTTTGTGAGTGGCAGAAATCAGCAGAAACAAATGATCATTGCATACCTTAGGAGAGAACACTGCAAGGGGAGAGGATCAGGGAGACACTCCAGTCAGAGAGGGGTGTGTGCCAAGTATGTGCATCTTACGGCTGGTCTATCCCTTGGCTTTCTCTCCCAGCTGCTAGATCCGGCTTCGGCTCCCATTTTGCAACAAACTTACAGATCCATCATCTGTAACTTAAAGATAGGACATTACACAGTGTGTATGGGAGACAGATCAAAATGAACGGCTTGGAGTGGAGAAAAGAGAAATAGGGAGTGGAGTATCTCTTTCTTAGGCCTGGATCACTTTTACTATCTGTAAAGATCCTGAGTAGTATTTGGGATCTAGGGTGCCATTAACTGGCCACATTTGGATGATTATCTAAGGGACATTGAAGCAAGATTTGATTGCAAAAGTGAATACATTTGGAGCCCTTCAAGTTGGACATCAGGTAGAGACACTAGAGGTTTTCTATGGATGAGGCCTTTCATATGGGTAAGGAAGAGGGAAAGGTCCTATGCCCAATAAAACAATTTAAATAGGGACATAAGGTTTTGCCAAATTTTATTTCAAGTAAGGATATTATACATGAGAGATAGAGGGGCAGGGAAGAAGGGAGAGAAAGAGAAACCTATTTGTTAGCATGGTTATTTTGCCAGATACAGGATATGTAACTTGTATCAAGTATGTGACAAGGTCAAAGTCACAGAGTGGTAGTGTTTTTAAGTATATAGTGTAGCTCTCAGAAGCCCAGTGTCAGCATCCTAAAGCCATGTGGAAGTCAAGTAAGAGTAGCTTAGTAACCATTCTCCTCTCCTGACATGGGGCAAACATCAGGAGCTGTAAGAAACTGAAAGTGTATGCATGAAGTGGATCACAGACTAGAATTCATCTTGGCCTCGTGCCAATCCTCATAAAGTAGAGTGAAGCTGTGATGTCAGAACCTTGACAGAGGTAGAGCCCCAGGAAGAAGATAGGCCCACAAGTGTTGCAATTGTTTCTACTAGCAATTGTGTAAAGACGGTATCTCAGGCATAATAAGGACCAAACAATGAGAGTGAAAGCTACCACAAGCCACGCCAACAGGGCCACATCTTATGGCTGTTGTCTGTGTTCAAGGTGCTAAAGTATGTTTAGAGTTTTTAAATTTTTCTTTTATTTCAAAAGACTATATTATATTAAATCATTCTACCCTCCCTCCTCTCCCCCCGAACCTTCCCATGTACTCCTTCCTACTTTATTCAAATCCATGGCCTCTTTTTCATTAATTGCTATTACATGCATATAGAGGTATGAATTCTTACATACAACCTGCTCAGTCTGCATAATATTTGCATGCATGTTTTCAGGGCTGGCCATTTGGTATGGGATAACTAACTAATTGGTGTGCTCATCCCTGGAGAAGACTAGAATTTTAGCAGAGAATTGAAGGATGTTTTGGAAAAGAACTAGATGAGTATCCCAGATATGAAAAATTTAATAAATTTAATTAAATTTAATAAAATTTAATAAATGGGTTTGATTAGTAATGAGAGAACTAATGACATTAGAAGATAGTTTGAAAGACAGCATCCGGATAGGAACAGAGAAACCAAAGCTGGTAAATAATTAGAGCAAAAGAGTCAATGAAGGAAAATTAATCCAGATGACTCTAATATTGTTATCATTGGTTTATGTATTAATCAGTATTTTCTGGAGGGAGGGAGTGAGAGAAGGAGGGAGGGAGGGAGGGAGAAAGGGAAAGAGGGAGAGAGGGAGGGAGAAAGGGAGGGAAGGAGATAGATAGATAGATAGAGAGAGAGAGAGAGAGAATTTAAAGAGGACAATGGCTGAGACTTTTCAAAGTTAATCCAGTGTTTTGACATTCCTAACAAAGCTCCTGGAGGATATATAAGTGCTCTATATTGGTACATCATACTGAAGTTTCAGAGAACAAAAGGTAATGAATTCGTTTTCAAAGCAGCCACAGAAGAAAGACACAAGAAAAAGACTAGCACCTGAGACATCAACTGAAAGAATGGGAGCAGAAAATAGTGGGAGATGAATTGCTAAGAGAATATGGCTATAAATTAGAATTTTATAATTCTTAAATCATTCCCTCCAAGAGCTGGTGAGATGGCTCAAAGGTTGGGGCACTTGTCACCTAGCCTGATTGTCTGTATCTAATCCCTGGAGCCCACATGATGGGGGGGGAATTCACTCCTACAGGTTGTCCTCTTGTGGGTGGTACCACCCCTGGGCTGGCAGTCCTGGGTTCTATAAAAGCAGACTGAGAAAGCCATGGGGAGTCATCAGCCAGTCATCAGCAGTCCTCCATGGCCTCTGCATCAGCTCCTGCCTCCAGGTTCCTGCCTTGCTTGAGTTTCTGTCCTGCTTTCCTTCAGTGATGGACTATGAAGTGTAAATATAAGCCAAATAAACCTCTGTTCCATCACATCAGTAAAAAGTGAGGCAGAAATTGGTACCAAGAGTGTGGGGTATTGCTGTGACAAACCTGACCATGTTTTTAGGATTGTAGAAGGACTTGGAACTTTGGGCTAGAAAAGCCATTAAGTGTTCAACTCTTGGGAAGCTGTTCTGTGGGAGCTTAGAAGATGTGAGTATTGAGAGAAATGCAGATGATGGAGGCCTGGTTTATTAAGTTCCAGAGGGAAGCCTGAGAGTCACTTAAAGACACTACAGAAGCTGTTGCATATTTTGAATTAAGAATCTGTGGTTCTTGTTAATTGAGGCTGAAGAATCAGCTTAAGATACCAGAACCACTACAGAGAAATCTTTTCCTTGCTGAGATAATCAATGCTGGTTAACTAGAGCTGAGAAATTAGTAGTGATTAAGAAGAGACCAGCATTATTCGGGTGAAATCTGGGATGTGTTCCCTCACAATGGGCACACAGTGGGCACATTCTAGAGGTGGCCAATGCTGTACTTTGTGACTGTAAGCAAGCTTGGTAGTGTAAGAGTCACCCAGGTGGTGCTGATTTTGAAGTATAAAGGGGTCATGGAGAGCAGCTGAGGTTTGGCACTGTGTGGCTGGAGTCCCTAAAGAGGGCCCAGGAGAGGCTATGGGTAAAAGTACAGCAAGAGACCCTAGCATTTTGGCAATACCAGTACCAAGGACAACCACCAAGCACAGCAGCAGCAGCAGCAGTGGAGTGGAGCTGGCCTGATAATCTGTGTGGG
>LOEQ01001375.1:69758-96127 GCA_001685075.1 Bramus lutescens
AGACAGAATATTGTATACATAATAAATAAATAAATAAATATTAAAAAAAGAAAACCAGTTTCCATAGTTCCAAACACAAGCTATAATGAATCATGAAATAGTAAGTAATTTTAAAGGCACATTTGGAAAATTATGTCAACTTCCGTCTATAAAACAAATATCCTATCACTTACCGTTCTCTTTGTAGGAGCTGTGAAGACCAATTGAAACTAAATTTCATACATAAACTTTTTTCACTGGCCTTTTTGGGGGCATCTTAAAATCCAACACTACTTCCCAAGCCCCTCTTTGTCTATCTACCAGCATGATACATCCATTTTCAATATAAAAATGTTGACTGCTTATGGGTAGGGACGTGGTACTTGTCCTGCATGCGGATGCCAGCCAACAACTTGTCCAGGTGGTATCCTCCCAGTCTTAGATGGCTTCTAAGAACTTAAGTAAGTCTGGCAGGACTGGGTGCTCAACTATCATGTACTAAGAATCTTCACCCATCAATAACCCACACCAGATGCTTGGTGTGCATCCTTACCTCTCCTTTCATCTCACACCTCAAATCTTTGGGTGTTTTTCTTTTTAAAAAAAAGAAACAAAAAAACAAAAAAAAAAACAAAAAAACAAAAAACCCCACATTTTTAGGGACTGGAGAGATGGCTCAGAGGTTAAGAGCACTGAATGCTCTTCCTGAGGTCCTGAGTTCAATTCCCAGCAACCACACGGTGGCTCACAACCATCTGTACTGAGATCTGGCGCTCTCTTCTGGCTTGCAGGTATACATGGAGGCAGAATGTTGTATACATAATAAATAAATCAAAAAAAATTTAGGACAGAGTTCAAATCTGTATGCATGACAAAAGAAGAGAAATAGAAAAACCTCACTCCATAATTTTTCTTTTTTATGTTCTGGTTGTGGCTTCACCATAGCGCTGTCTATTTTATCCCCATATTCTTTCTGTTCAGGGAATTTCCTAACTATTCCTCCACATTGGGCAGGAGCTTCTCTGTTCAGGTTGCTTACCTTTCTCACCCTAAACTCTCTAAACACATGGGCCTGCTCAGAATATTCATCTTAACATGTCCTAAGTGAGGGTTCCCCAACCACCGCAGATGGAGCCGTCTCCCTTCTGTACCCCAACTTTCCTTTATCCGTGTTATAGGCAGTGCAGGGCACCTTTTCTGGGGTTTACACACTTCCCACTACATCTACGACGGAGCGAAAAGGAGAACCACCACAGTACGGTTCAGACGCGCTCTGTACAGAAGGCATTCTAACCCCAACAGTGGGTTAGCTGCCTCTTATGACCTCTACAGAGCACCAGAGAAGACAGGAACTACTTACTTCTTTTATAATTTCCCACACTTGATTAAAAACCACTGACGGATTGGGTAAGAGAAGGTAGTATAAAGAAAGATGTCAATAAAGAAAACTTCAATAATAGTTAATCAAATTTAGATACAATTTTAAATATTAATCATAAACGTAGCTTTAATTTTAATCTAAAATGAATCAAAATGAGGAATCTGAAATCTGCTTTAAATATCTTGAAAATCCAGGCTGCCCATGTACACAAAGACTGAAAGCCACAACCTAGCACAGCCAATGCTCTCTCAGGACCCCGCTCTGTGCAAGCTGGCACCTGGGGAACGGGACTTGAAACAGGCCACATACCCATCACTGATCTTGAATTCGTCCTCACTCTCTTCCTCATCTAGGTTGCTATCACTGTCAAGATCATTAAGTCGCCGGCGTTTCTTCCTGCGGGCAGCAGCTGCCCTCTGAGGCCGTTTGTTCTCCTTTCGTTCTTCATCCAAAATAGTAGAGATGTCTTTCCCACGGTGACCCGTGATGGTGGAGATATCTTTTCCTCGGCCAACCCCTGAGAGGAAGAGGTAACTGCATGTTGACCGAACCTCCCATGTGTGTGCGAGAAGCAGTTCTTTATCTGCTTTATTTCCCTCAGAACTGTGCAGGCTGCTTACGACGTCAGCTGACTATGTCTCCACAAAGAATTAACATGCCTATCTTACTAAACACACAGTCACAGTGCAGAGACTCCTGCATCTAGATTCTGATTTGATAAATCCCTTAGTGATGCCTCCCTCCCCCATTTTTCATTGCCTTTTGGTGGAGGGCTGTTAAAAAAAAAAGAAAACCTCTCTGTGCAGCTCAGGTTGGTCTTGAATTTTTGATTCTTATGCCTCGTCCCCCTGATCTGCAGAATTGTATCAGCTTACTTGGCCCAATACTCTTTATTGTATTGTCTAAGTGTTTTGCTTACATGTATGTGTGTGTAGTACATGCATGCCTGGTACCTAAGGTCGGAAGAGAAATTTGAATTCCCTAGAATTAGAGTTAACATGGTTGTGAGTTACAAAGTGGGTGCTGTGCATCTGACCTAGGCCCTCTGTAAGAACAAGGGTTTTTATCCTGGTGCCATGTGTTTAGACCCTCACATAGTTCTTCAGTTCTTTCTTGACTTCATTTTAGTGTGTGTGTGTGTGTGTCTGTGTGTGTGTTCACACATTCCAAGGCAGTGCTGGGATTAAAAGCATGCACCACCAGTGCCTGGCACAACCCATCTTTTAAAGATAGCAGCTCAGAGAGAGATTTCTGGTGCAGTCACAAAGCTGTCCAGGTGCCATCACTCTCTCCTCACTTGGAAAAGAAGCCGCACACCTGTTAGCATTTGCTCAAGAATCTTCCTGAGTCAGGACAGAAAAAAATTGATTAAGATGTAAATAAAAGATCCAATTTTGGCCATTCTGAAATTTTCAAAATAACAAGTAGAAACCAGAAAGTTCTACATGAGAGCATTAGTACCTGGCTAAATAACACTTTAACAACCTTAGGAGTTTTCGATAGTGCTATTCTAAAGACAATTAAGGCTGGTCATGGCGCAGGTCTTTAATCCCAGCACTCAGGAGACAGAGGCAGGAGGATCTCTGTAAATTAAAGACTGGTGTGGTCTACAGACAGAGCTCCAGAACACTACCCTTTCTCAAACAAAATGGAAACAAACAAACAAAAGAAACAAAGAAAGAGTAGAGAAGGCAATTAAATGAGTAAATTTACTTTTAACAGATTTATGCTGTCATTCAGATTATCCATACATTTTGAGTCTTTGCTACTGCAAAGACAACAGGAAAGTTTCCCGAGTATTCTAATTAGAACCAGACATAAATTGATCGATAATGGAATTTAAAATTTTGTATTAGATCATACAAAAATTAGTAATCAGTTCTGATGTAAAGCACCAGCACTATGCCAGCAAATTACTTAATATGAGCGAGTTCATTCAGTATTAGCACTGGGGAGGGGAATAATCTGCTGGGAGAAATATGTGAAAAGGAACGAATGTGAAACATACCCCCTCCATCAGCCTCCTTGATATCATCTTCTATAGCTTCATCAATCGCTTCATCGAACTCATCAAACCTAAAATGAACACAGTGATCAGATTGCAGATTGTATCTGTGTTTGATTTCCAAAGTGGCCCCAAGAGTCTGTGTCCCAACCCAACTCATATGTGAGGGTCAGTGGCACGGGTCACTCATGAATATGATTAAACAGGAAGAAAAGGAGAAAACAAGAGTGCCTTGGCTTCTTCTGCCATGAGAAGTTAAAGCAAGAGAATGGCTCTATACGGAAAGAAGCAGACCTTAGATCTGTCCTAGAGAACGGCTGCCACGTGAGCACAGAGATGCCCGGGAAAAGTCAGAACCAGGTCCCCACAAACTCCCAGTCTGTCAGGACTGTGATCTCGGGATCTGTGAGGACTGTGATCTCGGGATCTGTGGATCTGTCAGGACTGTGATCTCGGAATTGATAAAGCCTCTGGAACTGTGGGTCATTCACGCTTTCTGAGAGCTATGGAGCTGGTGGCGTTTCCACACAGGAGTGAAAACAGATGAGAACACCATCAGCATGTGCGGAAGGCACCGTACACTCACACAATATCTAGACAGCCAATACCACCGATCAGATAGTAAACTTTAGCTTTCTGGATTATAAAGTCCTGAACTGTGCCATCTGTAGAACAAATGTCAAGTAAATGCCGATGCCCATGTGACAACTTCAGACACGGGAATTTTCCTATGCATGGTTCCCATAAAATGCTTTGCTTCAATCATATAAACATAAAAGCCATTCCTGGGATTCAGACTATACAGAACCTGATGTGATGCGCTTCTGTACACATGTTGCTTTTACTGGTTAATACTAAAGAAGGTGCTTAGGCCTACGTCAGGGCAGAATAAAGCAAGGCGGGAATTCCAAGCAGAGATAGAGGAAAAGGAAGGTGGAGTCGAGGAGACACCATAGCTGATGAAGGAGACAATCACCCTGGAACCTTCCAGGAAACCATGAACCTTGTGGTAAAGTAAAAATAATAGGAATTGGTTAATTTAAGATGTAAGAGTTAGTTAATAAAAAGCCTGCGCCAACAGGCCAAGCAGTGTTTTAATTGTTGTAATTTCTGTGTTGTTCTGGGTAGCTGGGAAACAAGCACCTACAGGTGGGCAAGCTGTGCCTAAAGACTGACCTCTAATCATTTAAGTCGTGACAAAGTAATCGGACAAAATTAGTGTTCCATAGGAAGTGTTAAGGCCAGGTATCATTACTATTGAAAATAACTGTTGTAGAAATTCATATACGTGTGGTCAAAATTTACAACTAGATAAATGTTCTTTTGCTTAAAGGTCTATTTCCTCTGGTTTAAAGAAAAGGAACAAGCGATGATCCCTAAGATCGCTACATAAGAAAGCAGCAGCTTAGTTTAGGGCTCATGTGACCATAGGATGAACTAGCTTAGCCAGGCTAACAAAATGTAAATGTGCTTGCATCGGTGTGTATGGACATATGACCTTGCATACGAGTGACACACATCACAGTTACAAACCAGCGTGCTGGGAGAACCACCCACTTGTCTAACGGGAAAAAGCCGTGAGGATCAAGGACTCTAACAACTTTCTTTTATTTAATACCTGTAGCTTATACATTTCCTTGTTCTTGTTGATCGCCTTTCTAGTAAGTTTGCTTTGGATTTTTTTGCATCTTTTTTCTTTTCTTCTTGATCTTCAGAAAAATCTGGCTCCTTTAAAAATAAACATACATAGGAGTGACAGGAACAGTCCTTGGAATTAGCAGCTTTAATATTCTACCTAGGCAACACACATGGTCTAAAAACTATGAGATTATCTACCACAATGAATATAGGTTGGAAAACTAATTATACAAATTAAAACTATTGGTAGTCATATAAGTGAGGTATTTATGTGTTGAAATATTTCTCTGAGTTTACAACAGTTTGTTATTAAAATAACCAGAATGAAGTTTTTCTACCAATTCAATGTTTGATGGTTTTTTTCCGCCTCAAAACAGAATTCCTAGAACTTGCTCTATAGAGCAGGCTGTCCTCAAACTCAGAGAGATCGTCCTGCCTCTGCCTCCCAAGTGCTGGAATTAAAGACTTGCACCACCAGTGCCGGGCCCAATTCAATCTTTTAACCAATAATTAAATTTGAAACACAGAAAATTTAAGAGTAGATATAGATGCTGAACTCATGTGATAATTTCATTTAGACTGAAGAAGAACAACTTGGCAAGCTACTTAAAGCTGTGATTTAATCATGAACAGAAAACTTCATCTGGAAACCGCTGGATGTTGTGGCTCACACCTCTGATCTCAGCCTTCAAAACCAGCGTCTAAGAGGAAGAGGTGGTGGATCTCTGAGTCCCAGGCTAGCCAGGCTACAGACTCCATCTAAAATCAACAACAGTAACAAAACCACAACAAAGTCAAGTTGGAAACTATACTTCATGTACATTCACTCATGAGGTATGCTTAATTATAGACTAACGAATGGACATAATGGTAGTTCTTCAAAGAGATGAAATTATAATAAAAATTAAAGTTTCAATGCTACCAAATTAAAAGTAAAATATTCCCAAGCTATTCTTTAGCTATTTTATGCACACACATTATAAAGCTAACCACAAATTGCCCCATTAACATAAGAAACAATAGAACATTACCCCAAAGCAATGAGCTGTAATTTGGTTTGAATATGATAATCATATTGAGTTATCTATTTATAAATAATAATTTGAGAAGTTATTTCTCCATGTGCTTTAATAGAACAGGCATGTTAAATATTACAATGGCATATAACTGGGTTAAACTTTAGAAACTATAGAGCGTCTCCACTAAAAACACTAAAAAAGTCCTTGACAGAACATGGCTTGGGGGGAAGTCCTGGCTGCTTTTCAGAGGACCCAGGCTTGAATCCTGGCACCCACAAGTGGCTCACAGCTATCCCTAACTCCAGTTTCCAGGGGATCTGGCCCCTCGTCTGACCTCTGCGGGCACTAGGCATACATGAGGTCACAAACTACACATGTAGGCAAAACAGTCACACACAAAATCCTGAAAAATACTAGAAACTAGAAACTTACTTGTGGAGGAATGATGTTTTCAATACTGATACCAACATACACCAAGCGTTCTTTCCTTAAAACCAAAAACAAAGACGCAAAATAAGATTTGCTATAAATAAAACTGGCATGAAACTATCACTGTAAATAGTACTGATGAAAAGCACAAACTTTCTTACTTATATGAAAGCTGTACTTTTGAACTACAATAGACATACTTCAAACTTTGACAAGGTGGTTAAATTTGGAAAGCTAACTCTGACTAAGTCAGACAAACTAGATCTTTGCAAATTAGATGTCCTGGGTAATGTTCTGAGTGTAGTATACAATTATAAATCTGTGATAATAGCTGGGCAGTAGTGGTGCACAGCTTTAATCCCAGCACATAGGAGGCAGAGGCAGGTGGATCTCTGTGAGTTTGAGGCCACCCTGGTCTACAGAGTGAGTTCCAGGACAGCCAGGGCTACCTAGAGAAACCCTGTCTCATGAGTGGGGAAAAAGTCTATGGTAATAAACATTACTATAAAATAATGAGGGTGGTTAAATTAAGCTAGAACTAATGGCTCAAGGAGTGGTTTAATTAAAACAGTATTTGTGTAGTTATTTATGGGCTGGGTGGCAGGGAAACAAACAGGTGGCCTTATTACATTCTCTCTCTCATCCCATTGGGTCTCTGTATTGTCTGGTAGAAAGTGAGATTCATATATTCATCTGTTCTTTTCAGCTTGGTATGCCATGGATTTGAATGAATGTTTAGAAATGGGATGACCAAAAAAGAACAAACCCATATAAACTTACAGTATTCATTCTGAATCTGAAAGAAGCTACCTCAACTGTTTTAGACTACACTCTAGCAACAGAATGAAAAGAGTATGTTTTACTATCAGTAATTAAATGATCCACTGAAAAAGATAATGTGAGTAAATAATTATGAGCAGGATCTTATAATTTTCCAGTGTTCAATGATAGTTAAGTACATTTCCTTCACAAGATGTGGGACAATACTTTTCCACAGCAGACTCTGATACTCTCCAAGGGAGTTGGCAAATCTCACGTGTGGGAAGTTACTGGATCTTACTGAGCTACTCAATTACACTGTTGTAGTGCCAAAGCAGCCATAATAAGCAGACAAAAAGATGAGCAAAACTATGTTCTAGTAAAGCCTATTTATGGGGTATGAAATGTGAATATCGTGTTTGCGTACATCACTAAATGATTCTACAGCAATGTTTTTAAGAGCATGAAAAACATTCTTAGAAGGCAATGCAAAGCAGCAGCAGACCGGACTTGACTTGCTATAGGCTGCCAGTCTTTGATTTAGATGGCTATGTTCATCTAAACTGCAAAAATTTTATTGCCAAATTCCCAAGGAAAACATTAACACATATATCAATTTACCTTCGCTCAGCACGCTCTTTCTTCTTTAAAGCAACGTCCAAATCTTGCAACTGTTCTTCTAATTTTTCACACAGTAGTTTCTAAAGGAAAAATAAATATATATACATAATACATACACACACACATATATATTACTTTGAACAACACAACCATACATCACATAACTTATTATTAATCTTAAGGCTTATTAATATTATTTATTTTATCTTTATTTTATGGGCATTGGTGTGAAGGTGTCAGATTGCAGGGAATTGAAAATACATACAGTTGTGAGCTGCCATGTGGGGTGCTAGGAATTGAACCAGGTTCCTCTGGAAGAACAGCCAACGCTTTTACCCGTTGAGCCATTTCTCCAGCCCCTACTATTTTTATAAGTTTAATAATAATAAGCCTCATGCACTGAAAATGCTTTGTTTAAAATGTGGTCAGGACCCACTTCACAGATACTGAGCACAGCGCTTCAATATGAAAGCATGCCAAACAAACATGGCTCTACAAAGAACAAAACAAAAGGACATATTCTGTGTTGATCCTGCTTTCATTGTTCAGAAGAGCATTTCATTCATTACTGTTCAGTACAAGATTATATTGAAAAAGGCTATCAAAATAATTCTGAAAAAAGTATATATGACAAAGCATAATGCCAATATAAAAATACACAAACAATGCTACATGGTTACTGGATCAAAACAGAGCATTAAAAATATCACAGACTGAGCTATGCTAAGTAAGACAAGGTAACTTTACAGAAACGGCATAAAGACATTATGGTGAAAGCAAAATAAAGTTGGCCTTGTAAAACAAAGTGTCCAATTGGTGGAGCCAACAGAAATCTACTGTTGTCAGATTTTACAAGAAACTTTGTGAATACAGAACAGACTGATGTATCTTCCAGTTCTAGCAACAAAAAGAGATACAACAATGAAAAGAGATTTTAAAAATGGGGTAAACTACAGAAACATTCATTTCACTTTCATTCATATATATATACACACACATATAAAGTTGGAGTTATTTATATTTATTATAAATTTGAGTAGAAAACATGGTTTTACAAAAGCCAGAAGTCTTATAAGAGACAGAAGGCAAGCCTAAGATAAGAATAGAAGGTAGAGACCCAAACAAAAGGCAGACACTACTAACAACTGCTTTGAACAGGAAGGCGTTTATGACTGCTAAAAAGTATTAGTAATGCATTGAATATCAAACTGAGGGCTGGAGACAGAATTAGGCAGGGTCGTACATGCTGGCAAGGAGGGCAGAACCATTCTCCATCAGGGATGACCATCAGAGGAGGCCGGAGGCAGGCAGTGTGGTAGCCACTGTCACAGGAATCGCACAGAAGAATCTGAAATAAACCACAGTAATATCAACCAATCTGCATTTTGTTAAAATAATGATCTTTTTCTTTCTTCTTCCTTCCTTCCTCCCTCCTTCCTTCTTTCCTTTTCTTTCAACAATCCTCACTATATTAATGGTGCAGGTTGAGCCAGTACACATAAGCACAGGATGGCCTCAAGCTCTCAGCAATATCCTGTCTCAGCCTCCACAGTGCTGAGTTTGTATAGTCATGACACCATTCCTCATGAAGATTGACATTTTAGTACTTCTTAGTACACTACCATGAACGTTTGGTGTTTGCATAAAGACAGGGAATGAAATAAATGACACTTAGGGAGGCAGAGGCGGGTGGATCTCTGAGTCAGAGGCCAGCCTGGTCCACAAAGCAAGTTCAAGGACAGCCAGGGCTACACATAGAAACCCTGTCACACAAAAACAGAAACAAAACGAAACAAAAATAATTTAAAAATTAAAAAGCATTCTCTCTGACATCCCAAGAAAATTTCATGATGTAGAAATTCGTGAAATACAGTAAGCCCCTTTCTGAACCAGAATCAATTCTTAGTTTGCCATAGGTGATCTTACAATCTTTATAACAGAATTCTGAAGTTCAAGTATGATAAAGTACACCAGAATGAAGAGAATTATAAAGTACTTCTATTTTAAACGCATTTCAATTACCTATACATAAGAAAAACAGTTCTTTCTGTAAATTCAGCTAAGGAAGCGTCTGACGCACAGGAAAGGACTAGAAGGATCAGAGCCGTCCTGCTCAGACACTAACATCCCCACCAACCAGTTTGACCTTTAGAGTTACTACAAAGAAGTCTAAATGGCCAGTTATTTAAAAGCTACCACAGGCTATTGATAATAATTTAACTAAAAAAGTATCTCCTTGAAAGCATTTTTAGATTTATAGGTGGACTACAAAGATATTACAGTATCCTCAGATGTTTTTCCTTCCACTTTCCACAAGGCTACAACTCTTTTTTTTCCTTGAGAGGTGGTCTTGATATAAACTGGCCTCAAAGTTTCAATCCGCTCCAGTCCCCAAATGTTAAGGTTAGGTGTGTGCCAGCATGCCCAGTTACAAAGCTAAAATCTTACCCATCTCTGCCAAAACTCAAACTGAGCACCAACACAGTAGGTTTCAAAAGACCTTTTCCCAATAGCACTGTCTTTTTTTCTGACCATGAATCCAAGGTTATTCGACTGTATTGCACTTGACTACATTTCCGTACTCTCATTCTTGGGAACAACAGATGTTTAGCGTGTGTGTGTGTGTGTGTGTGTGTGTGTGTAAGACCTTGACAGTCTGCAAAATATCAGAAACCAAACATTTCACAAACAATTCTGAATTTGGGTTTGTTTCCAAATGTTTACACTGGGGATCCATGTTTGAAAGAAGAGCGTTCTGCTCATTCTGTCACAGCAAGGTGTCTTAGTCGATGTTCTGCTGAAGTGGAGACACACCGCAACAAAGGTAACTCTTATAAAAAAGCACTCATTAGGGGCTGGCTTAAAGATTCAGCGATTAGTCCACTATCATGGCAGAGAGCACGGCAGCACTCATGTATGGTGCTGAAGAAATGGTTGAGAGAGAGTTCTATATCCTGATCTGCAGGCAGCAGAGCAAGAGACTGGGCCTGGACTCCAGAGACACACTTCCTCCAACAAGACTACACCTGCTCCAGTAAGGCCATATCCCCTAATCCTTACAATCTTTCAAATACTTCCACTATCTGGCAACTAAACATTCAAATACATGAGCCTAGGGGAGCCATTCTTCTTTATTTAATGTGCATGTGTGTGTCTGCCTCTATGCATGTGCACCATTTGTGTACAGTGACAGTGAAGGTCAGAAGAGGGCACGAGATTGCTTGGAAATGAAGTTACCAACAGTTATGAGCTACCACATGGGGTCCTCTATAAGAGCAGTAAGTGTTCTTAACTGCTGATCCATTTCTTCAGCCTGTAAACTTAGCATAACTCCTTTTTCTTTCTACAGGGACTCATTATGTAGCCCTGGCTGTCCTGGAACTTCATCTGTAAACCAGGCTACCCTCAACCTCACAGAGGTTTGACTGCCTCTGCCTCCTGAATGCTGGGATTAAAGGTGTGCACCACCACACCAGGTTTTATAGCGGCCATTCTTATTCAAACCACCACACAAGGAATATATGATATCAACACAGATTATTACTGATGACATTAATTTTGATTACTTAAAGAAGTAGCTATTTATTTTTCTACCTAAAAGTTACACTGTTTATTTTCCATACATCTAACCTCAAAATAAACCCCACTGGACCTTCTGGCTAATGCCTATAATCCTACTACTAGGAAAGCGAGGGCAGAAAAAACCAATCCATGAGTTAGGAAACAAGTTTGAAGTGAAAAACATGCACACAAATCACCAATGACAACACATGAACAACAACACAGAGCAGCAATGCACGGAAATCACCATAACAACACACGAACAACAACAAACAGAATGAAGGATAAACAGATCCAGCTGATGCTCAAAGAAAGAGGCTGAAGTTTTCTAGGGCTAGGAGTACCAGAAGATTTAGGGACACAAATCAAAAGCACTACAGTAGCTAGTAAATTTTAAAGTAAGATACAATCGAGTTATGTAAATCTCTCTCTCCGAGCTCTGCTTCCAAACAGTGATGTCTGTTGGACTCTGCTTGTGAGCGTCTCCTCCTCAGACCTCCTAAGCTCCTGGAGTTCCTCCCACTACTCTTGTGTCTACTCAATTATTCCCGTCAGTATGAACTAAGAAACAGTTCTTCTTCTTTGAATTGTGATTAAAATCTATTGTTTCATTTCTTGGAGCAGTTCCTGCTATGGATCCATGAGCTCTTTCTGCGCCCTTGGGGCCTGTCTGTATCAGATTCTCTGTAAAGCACTGTTACTTCCTGGCAGGCACAGGGTGCTCTCGACACATCTTACACACTTTCTGCTGGGTGAGAATTAATAAAATAAAGAAACCCTGGTTGCTTTATTCTAGATGAATTTAGAAACCAGGTCTGGGAAGTCTGAGTGCTTATTGCAATGGCCTGCCACTAGTATTAAGTTCTCTCGGAAAAGAGCATATTAAGTAGTTAATAACTGCATATGTACGCACACACACCTGCATTTCTACCTATATTTAAATGAACTCACTACAATTCTTCCGACCTAATCCAGCATCACAGTGTTCATTCCACCACTGGTCTTACTAAAGGAAGGGTACTTGGCTCCTATTGCCTATGCTCTCTGTTTATTTGTTCAACTCAAGTATACATGTTCTTTCTGAAGTTCTATCCCATTCCACGCAAGACAGAGTAAAGGCTGAAAAACTACCTCCTTCCTGCTCTGTAGAATACAGAGTCACCACATGATCTCAACGTCTAAAATTAAGTATCAACTTTCATCAGTGGTGTACAGCGACTGTAAAATCAGTTGCTTTGGCATGTGTGGAGTAAGGCAGGCACCCAACTTCACTCATCACATTGTTTCTACAGAAAAATAATCTAAATTTCAAATTAAGACAATTAAAAATAAAACTGACAAATTCTGTTACTTCTATAAGGAGACTTGCTTACACCACAACAAAGCCCCAAATCTCCCTGAGCAACTATTACTACTTAAGAATTTCCACATAACCCTGTCATTGGAGCACTTGGGAGGACTCTGAGAGTTCAAGGCCAGCCTCGTCTATGAAGCAGGTTCTAGGACAGCTGGAGCTATTGCACAGAGAAACCCTATCTCAAAAAGCAAAACAAAAATATAAACAAAAAAAGAATTTCCAAGTCTCAGGCAAAGATCCATTACTTTACCAAGCAAAACAAAACAAAACAAAAAACAAAACCAGAAGAGCTTCAAGTTTACTGAATCTATTGCCTTTCTGTTCACCAAGAACAGGACCATTTATCTTACAAATACAACAGTGGATTGCTAGCCCCTCAATCTTGTTGTTGTTCTTTTTGTTTTTTTGAGACAGGATTTCTCTATGTAGCCCTGGCTGTCTTGGAACTCACTCTGTAGACCAGGCTGGCCTCGAACTCACAGAGATCCGCCAGCCTCTCCCTCCTGAGTGTGTGCCACCACCGCCCAGCTACTGCTTCTAATTTTGATTTGGGATTATCTTCTAGTCTAGGACATACGAACACAGCAGACTGTAGAGCTTCAGTTTCTAATGTCATTCTCTTGACAATAGCAAACAGAATTGGGATCTCCCAACTACTTATAATTAGATAAACGAAAATCCTGTTGCTCTCTCTGCTGTCATTTTTGCTTGCTACGCTTACTTCTGTCCCTAGAGTTTCTTTACTTTTTAAATCCATTGTTAAAATAAGTATCAGTGAATGAATGAATAAATGAATGAACTAGGAAATGGTATGGCAAACACAAGTCTAGCTGATTCTCTGAGTTAGAGGGCAGAAAAGAGATCAAATCTTCAAACGTCCTCAACACAGAAGCCTTAACTTTCACAGCCCTGGTCATGATGGTAGCTGCGGTGGTCTGAAGGAGATGCCTTGCTCTCCCCACTCCCCACAACCCCCAGTCTCAAGCACGTGAACTCTTGGTTCCCAGGTGGTAGCTGTTTGGAGTCTTGAAAGTCTGTTTCTGGGAGCAGGCTTTGAGGTTTCCAGAGACTCAGGCTATCTCCAGTGTGCTCTCTGCCTCCTGCTGCGGATCAAGCCGGGAGCTTGCAGCTGCTGCCCTAGCCTCCTAGCGCCTGGCTCTCGCGTGACCCTCCGGAGCCACAGCATAATCAAACTTTCCTTGTTACATTTGCTAGGCCACGGTGCTTTATCACAGTAACAGAAATGGAAGACAAGGGTTAACCTTAGCTAGAAACATAAGAGATCTGGACTAGCCAGGGTTAACAGTGAGATCCTGTTTCAAAAAACAAAACAAAATTCAAATCACAATCGAACCTAGAGGCAGTAGGTCCCTCCAAATAGCCACAGCCCAGCCATGAGCTGAGCACCACTCACTAGCACAGGTACATACTAGTTCTGGGTGGTTCGGGAGGCCGCATTTCTTGCATGGCTCATCATCCTCTGGAAGGACAGCTTCCTCACTCTCCTTCCCCTCCTCCTCCGAGGCCGCAGAGGACTTCTCACTGTCAGAGCCGTCACTGTCGTCGTTGCTGGAGTATCTCCACCTGCCACGCGACCGGGAACCAGTCCAGCGGACTCGGCCTTTGGGTTTTACCTTACAGAAATCAAAAGATGGCATAATTGCACATAAGAAAAATTTTCAGACTACATGTCCCTTGGAGAACATTTAGCTGATACAGAAAGAAAAGAATGAAAAATGTTATAGTCTTGTCATCAGATCTATTAATAAGTTTTGGTATGTTTCATTACTATTTTTCTGTATTTGGGGATCTTAGAATGGGATTATATTACACGTGACCATTATGTCTTATGGATATGCCAAAGGTGGTTATATAATCTTATTCCCACATCTGGGTGGTTGTTTCCCATCTTTACACTCTCACGACGCAGCCTCGTAGATGTTAAACCACATCCATCTCAGTGGTTAGGATAAATTCCTTGAACAGGATTCTGGGTCAAAGGCCATGAACAGTTAAAGGCTCTATCAGTAACAGGAAGATATACTGACAGACTTATTTAAAAAAATTAAACTCTAAAGGCTGGGCATGGTGGTACCCTTCTTTAATACCAGCACTTGGGAGGCAGAGGCAGGAGGAACTCTGTAAGTTTGATACCAGCCTGGACAATATAAAGGGAGTTTTATGACAGCCAAGGCTGTTACACAGAGAAACCCTGTCTTGAAAATCCACAAAACAAAACAAACACTGACATAAACTCACACACACACTCACACACACACACACACACACACAACCTATAACCCTATAAACTACAAACTAACTTTTGAAGCAGGTCAGAGCTGCATGTAAAGGTCCCGATAAACACGCTCCACCATTTATCACCTACTTTCAGTCTTCCCTCCTACTTCACTGCTAGGCTACAGGTCTCTAGAAAAGAACACAGTAATTCCAAAAGAAAAGAGGTTTTCAAAAGAATTAAAAATTCCATACTTCAGGGAGCAAAGTATGACTGACAATGGATAATAACCTGGCCATTTAAATGAAAAAAGGAGCAGAAAACTCCCAGGGACTAAAGTCTGCTCAAAATTAAGAAGGTCATAGAAAAGCAATTTCCTGCTTGTAAAACTGATGTTAAAATGGGGGAAATGGGCACTCTGGCAAACTGGTACCGGGGTGGTTGACTACCATGGCTTCTGGAGGGCAGTGTGACAGTAACTATCAATTTGATAATACACATGCCCCTTGACCCAGCAATTCCAATTCTAGGAGTCTATTCTGAAGGAATACTCACTTCTGTCCAAAAGGATCTTCACTGCAGCATTGCCTGTAATAGTGAAAAATGGGAAACAACCTAAATGTCAATCAATAAGGGAGTAAGTAAATAAACTGAGGTATATCCACACTATGAAATACTATGTGGCCACTAGGAAATAAAAGTAGACTGTAACTCCTGACATAAGAATAGAGACATCACTGTGGAGTGGAAAAATCAGCACAACAAATAGGTGTGATCCAATTATTTTTAAAATTTTATGAACAAATGTTCATAAACATACACGAGAACGCTTGGAAAAAGGAACAAAACAATGTATTGCCCCCACTGTTACTAGATACACACGGGGGCTCATTTTAGCACTCAAGCAACTCAGGAGTAGTGGGACAGCTTATAGAGTGTACCCACAGAACAAGAAGTCTAAGAGAGAACACTGTGTGGTCTGAAATGCAGTGTGTGGGGGTGGATACCTACTGAAAGGCAAGGTTAAGGACTAGTTGCCTCGGAGTGGCTATTTCAATGTAAATCTATAAACCATTAGATATACATTAGTTTTCTAATTAAAATTGCAAACACAAGGCTCTGGAGATGGCTCAGTAGAATGTCAGGCACACTAGTTGCAGACCTGCGTTTGGATGTGCAGAACCCACATGGCAGTGGACTCTGGCAGTCTGCACCTGTAGCCCTGGTGCCCGGGGCTCAGAACGGAGACAAGAGGGGCTGCTGAAGCTACGGAGCGAGCCTAGTTGAACCCTTGAGCTTCAAGCTGTCTCACAAAGGGAGAGAGGGATGGAAGAAGCCACCCAGTGTTCACACACATGCATCTTCACATGAACTCATACATACATCGCATACATACACATGCAAAAAGAATATCTAACTGAAAACTTGGTGGCCAGTGAGATGGCTCAGTAGGTAAAGGCATTGTCAAGCCAGAGGCCTAAATGTGACCCTTGTGAAGTGCGCAAGTTGAGAGGGTTCTTGCAAGTTGCTCTCTGACCCCCACATGCACACATCAAACAGAGGCTAATAAAGTCGTTTGAAATTCTCTACCCTGAAAACTTAAAGTTTTACCTTGCTCACTTTAGAACTTGTATCCTTCTCGGCTTTTTTCAAGTGATCCTTCTTCTCTGTCCTCTGCAAAGCTGCTGGCTCGTCTTCCACTCCATCTTCTCCTTTCTTCTTATCGGCTTTCTGATCTCTGATCTCAGCTACTTTCGCTGTGGGTCTAGATATTCTTGGGGACCTTCTTAAAGTACGCCCCACACTCGTTTTCTCTTCTTCCTTCCCCACCTTCTCTTCCTTGCTTTCAGAGTCTACAATTTGTGGGGGACAATCTGGCTTCTTCTTCCGACTAGATATCCGAATTGTCAACTTGATGCCTTCCTTCTGCCTTTCAGAGGTGATCTCTGTGCTTTCTGAAGCTGTGCTGTCTCCTTCAGGAACTAACTTATATTTGAATTTGTTCTTTTGCGCAGAGCCCTTTGTCTCAGAGGCCTGGACAGTATCCAGACTAGCTGCTTCTACCTTCCTGGTCTCAGAAGTACCCTCCACGCTAGAGGCCTGGACAGTGTCCAGACTAGCCATTTCTACCTTCCCGGACTCAGAATCCTCTTTTAGAATTTCTGGGCTTGAATTTTCAAGGGACTGACCTTCACTTGACCCTCTCTCTAGACATTCTTTTTTTTCTGAGGCCAGTTTCTCCTTGGGGCCAGGCATCTCGGGTGAGAGGGAAGTTTCAGCCACGTCACAAGGACCTGGCTTTTCTGATTCTCGAGGACTCCTTACAACCTCTTCAAGTATTGGACTCAGCCTTTCTTTATCAGCAACAATCTTTTTGGTCTTCTCCACCTTTTCCGGGCATTCTATGCCTGGAGTGTGGTTCTCATTCTTACTTTTGGGGGCCTTCTCTTCGACTTTTGCCATGCAGGATTCAGTGGCAGATGGTACGGGTTTTAAAGAGAGATCAGTCGCTGTCTCTGAAGGCTCGAGAGGCATTTCCACGTTTGGAGGCGCAGACTCCTCTGACTTTCCTTTCTGACTGAGGCTCTCTACAGTAGATACAGAGCTATCTACACCATTTCCTGAAGGGACTTCTTTCTCAAGCTCACTGATCTTTGAGCTTGCTGAGACAGAATTGAAGCTCTCGGCACCCGTAGAGGGGATGCTAGTACCATCTTCCTTTATCTCACAAAGCTGTGTCTCCATCTGTTCAGGCTTAAGAGTTGGAGTTAGCATGTTGTCGCTAATTTCCCCATTCACTAGCTGTTTCCCTTCGTGACTCACAGCACTGGTGGCAGAGAGCCGTTTACAAGTCTCTTCCTCTTGCTTTATTTCATCTTTCAAAAATTCTTTTGTTGGAGTAGCTGACTTACACAAAGGTCTGTCAAAATCATCACTCAGCTTAATTTCACGTTTTTTGAGTGGTATCTTGGCTTGCTGGTCATTTCTAAGCTTCTCTGTTTCCTCAGAAGATTTCTCTGGGACATCCTGAGAAGATCGGATGTTGCCACCAAAGTCTACTCGCTCAGGCTCCTGTGTGCCCAGTCTCTCTGAGCTACCCTTGAGTTCCCTGGAGTCCACTCTGCATTCCTTCGCTTCTACCTTAATGGGTTTGACATTTTCCTTGAAGGAATCGCTTTCCTCCCTGATGGTCTTTTTCCCCTCTGTTTCTGGCAGAGGTTTTTCGTGCTTTACAATGATGGGCAGTTTCGCGAGCTCCTTTCCGTCCTCCTTTTCAGTCTTCACAGCTGTCTCTTCTAGAACATTGGCCACAGAGCGCTTGATGGGATCTCCTGGCTGCCCATCACCTTTTGTCTTTCCATTTTCCTTCGATTCCTCTAGAACCAGAAAAGAATTCACATGACCAGAAGTTCTTAGGTTAAAAACATCTTAGACAATTACAAAACTTATTTCAATTTCAAGCTGAAGTCTTTTGTAACAGGATATTTTGAGTTACAATCTCTAGATATAAAATACAGACTCAGGTTTATGCTTTCTACATTTAGCTTTGGTGTTCTTGAAGGAATGCAAATGTTTAAACAGTTCAAGCAATTTATTCCATCTCAAGGGCTATCTCAGAAGGATGAGATAGAAAAGCTTCATGAAATAGTCCCAAAAGGTCAATTTGTTTTTAATTAGGTGAGAAATGGTCTTGTGTGTGAGTCATTGAGTATTTCAGGTCATCAAAGCAATGAGCACTGTGGAAGGAAAATGAATAGAAACGATGAAAAATACCCATGAGTCTGATGGTCAGAGGCAATCACTGACAATGGTTTCAGGTTGCTCCATCTGTCTTATCAATCTATCTACCTAGCTCTGCATGTTTTTCACAAAAGCTGGGGTCATGTTGTCCTATTTTTGTCACTGAAACATTAGCACTTTTCACTGATGGTCTGCGGGGACAGAACCCAGAGTACTGGGCAGGTCAGGCAAGTATGTCACTGCTGTCCTTGTTCGTAATTGCAAACCGCCTGCATATCTGCAGCCATCTGTATGCATCTGCTATCTGTATGCATCATGTATACGAATTATACAAGTGCAATATCACACAGAGGGTCTACAGAAGTGGCCTAAGTAAGCTCTCAAGGTTGGCTAATATAATGACTATTTTACTGGCGAAATGTCCAAACTTTCAAGTCCAATTAACATCCATTCTACTTAAGCTTTAACTTCATATTGCTCTATAGAGAATGATGTCCTGTGTTTATTACATGTTACTAGATGTATGCTTTTTGCAGCACTTACTACTCAGAACCCTAATTATTTATCCACACATCTATTTGTTCAACTAGTCTGAGACTTAACTGCTCGGAGGCAGATTCATAGATTATTTACCTACAAGGCACGCAAAATGCCTGCTGACCTAATTGCACAAACTGCAATGGCAATTAACTGTAGCCTAAATGTAAAACTAACATATGAAAATTAACAATTTAAAAGATACTTATTTCTTATTTTTAATTTCTTTTATGTGTGTGCAAACATGGAAGGAGGGCAAAGGCATCAAATCCCTCAAGCTGTAGTTATGAGCAGTCATGAGCTGCCTGGCCTAGATATTGGGAACAAAATTCAGGTACGCTGCAAAACCAGCACCCGCTCTTACTCCCCGAGCCACCTCTTGTGCCGCCATCAATGCCCTTTTGAAAGTGTACATGAACAAGTAAGAAAGTGAGAGCCATGCAAGGTCCGACAGATTTCAGAGGCGGTGCTCAAGTGTGCCAAAGAACTACTCAGTATACTTACTGAAGAGAATACTTCAAGTAACAGAGAACTCTATTAAAACATACAGACCTACAGACCAACAATTCACAGTAGGTAAAATGTTCAAAATGCTGGGATAGCTCAGTCAGCAGCATGCACAGAGCACCAGCACCACACACGTCAGGGAGTGATGACACATGCCTATAACCCAGGTACAGGGATGCAGATAGAGGAGGATCACAAGAACAAGGTTATCCTCAGGTTTAGGTCATAGTGAAGTCAAGGTCAGTACCCATTTAAAGTAAAAATGAACTACCCAAACTATATAATTTATCAAAAAATGTGAAATTCATAGTAGCCTAGCTGCAGTGAAAGGCACTTGTGCATGAGGCTGTACTGACAATATAAAAGGGAAACCACCCAGCACCAAACCCTGCTTTGCACCCACAACTTCCTTCTTGAAGGAAGAAACACACTGGAAAATGGTCAGAATAGAATAGGATGTTAAGAACAAAAATAAGACATAAAACTCTTTGTCACATAATTCCAATAAATGAATGCAACAGTCCAGAAATAAAGTAAACTAAAGACCAGAAAGAACTAGATCATAATAGCAACAGTGATTTTCTTTTTGGTTATGGGGTAATTACTAAATACCTAATTCATTTTAATATTTAATAATAATAAATACCTAATTTATTTTAGTATTACTATTATTATTGTTTTGCTTTATCCTCAGATTTTTTATAGTAAATATATAATATCCTTTACAATCAAGTTAGAAGGAACTCAATTTAAGGTGACCACTGGTTTGTTCAGGATCAAGGAATTTCCTTCAATATAATGTTATCAGTACTAAACCCCATATACACATACCGAGAGACCATTCCTATTAATACTAACCTGTAATTAAACTATTGCTACTACATTAACTTGGAAGCATCTCATTTCATACATCAAATAAATAAAGTATGTTGAACATTTTTCAAAATGGACAACTGGAACTTGAAAACAAATCAGAGGAGAACAATACAAATTGGACCTGCTCAAAAGCATCTGTCCAGATCTAGTATTCGTGTATTTAACTAACTTTGCGTTTATCTATCCGACATATACTCAAGCAGCCAACAGGCACACTGTATCTACTAGGAACAGAGGTCCGCGCTGAGGACTGGAGACTGGTGCACATCAGGACCAAAAGGAACAATACTGGGAGGTGAGATGACGCAGCAGGCAAAGGCTCTTGATGATCTTGTTCAAACTCCAAACTCACACGGCAAGCTGTCCTCTGATCTCCATATCTGAACAGTGTGTGCATATGCGTGCACACGCGCACAATAAATGTAATTTAAACACAAAGAGGGGTTAGTGGAGATGGGTAAAACTGGAGTGATGGTTCAGCAGTTAAGAGAACTGGATGCTCGTCCAGAGAATCAGGGTTTGACTTCCAGGATCCACACAGCAGACAACAACCAGCCATCTGGAATTCCAGCTTCAGGGCAGATACATAGAGAAGCCCTGTCTCAAAGAACAACAACAACAAAAGCAAAATGAACTAACAGCTGGGCAGTGGTCCACATCTGTGACCTCTGCCATGGAGATGCTAAGGAAAGACCCAGGAGTGTTCTGAGACCCAGGCGTGGACAACAAACAGATTGTTCTCTTCTGTTTTGAGATAGTTCTACCATGTAATCTAGGAGGGCTTGGAGCTCACTATACAGAACAAACTCCCTGCTTCAGTTTTCCAAGTGCTAGGATTATCAATGTACACCACTCTGCCTAGTTTCAAAAATTTCCAAAGTGATTAATCAGTTTAACAGGTGGCAGGCCGGATTTGGTTGTCTGCCTAGAGTGCCATGATTACCCTCATGTATTATGCAGGCTTCCTCCTATGTTAAGGTCTTGCAACTCCAGCATTACTATGTTATCTCATTTCTGTTGTGAATATGATGGTCTAAAGTCAGGTGCCGGCCTCTAAAATACCAGCTACTTGGGAGGATGAGGCAGGAGGATTGGAAGCTCAAGGCTAGCATTTTTTGTGTGCCTTCCAAATTAGAACACTATATATAACGGAGAGTAAAATGAGCACTAAGTGGTATTGTTTTCTTTATAAGCACTGTAACCTCTCAGCAGTGTACCACCTAAACCCACGGACTGTACTCTAAACAACTTGAACAGGACCAGAACCTTCACTTTCTGTCAACCATCAATTGGAATTTAGAGTTCTGCCATTTGGCAGCTATAAGCATGTGCTGTGCATGGCTCCAATACAAGGGGCAAATTGAAAAGGGGATCAAAAGGCTTATCTCAGAGTGTAATCAGGCCCTTCACAGCATCTGAGGCAGAGCCTGCATGATTAAGCCAAGAACAGGAAAAGGTGAAGGTGAAATCAAAACCCAAGTGATCTGAAGACACAAGGCGGCAGCAGGAGATGCTGGGCCGAGGGGCCAGTGGGGAGCTTATGGACAGCACGCTTAAGAAAATTTAGCATTTGTCAAATACAATTCTGATTACATAAGTATTCAGTTGCTGGTAAATTTTCAAAGCTATTTTCTGTCATTTTGGGGTTTGTGCACAAGCTCATAGTAATGTGCTTCTCCCTAGCACCCACTAAACAGAAATGGTAACATCATCCTGCTGAGGGTAAAGGATGGCCATTTGACTATTTGACTGATAAGAATGGCTTCAAAATTCTCTCCAGTGCTGATCCACCATCTCCTTTTTTTTGCCTAATTTCCAAATTGCAACCATACTTTTAAAACCTTGTCACGCCCTGCCTTCCAACTGCAACTGTATCACACACTGCTGAAGGCTGCTCACACTTATACCGAGTCCATAGCAATGTGTGCTGACACCCAAGAGGGTAAAGTGACAAACTAAAAAGCTACATTTCTTTCCTCTCACCCAGGGTCCCATCACAGTTGCCGCATAGCCAGGCACAGAGCAGCTGAGAAGAGAGGGCTCCGTCTAGGTAAAGTACTCCCGCATGAGGGCTTGAGTTTGAGATCCAGCAGCCATGGAAAACCTGGGCCCTGTTGCGTCTGCCCTCAGCGCACAGCTGGAGCGGCAGAGCCCAAAGAGCCACTGGTGCTTGCTCGTCAGCCACTCCAGTGAATCGGATTCTATCTCAAAAATAAAGTGGAGAAACAGCACTGACCTCTGGACACACACAGTCTCAGCTAGAATACTGAGCTGACCAATAACAGACTAGGTAACCTAAGGAAAGGTACTTACAACAAACAGTCTTTGTCTTCCTTTCTGACCTAGAAAAATGAAGTAATTATATCTAGTAGGCTCCCCTTATCTATGGCTTTTCCTACCTGGGGCCTCAGCTATCCATTCAAGGACAATCCTAAAGGAAAAAGGAAATGTAGAGGAGTGCGGTGAGCAAGCGATGGTTATATTCACGTGACTTACTACAGCATATTGCAGGGTTCTATCTTACTATTTCTTACCTCTTCACTGCCCATAATCTATACATTAAAACTGACCTGTATGAAAAAACTTTACGTAACATACGTAAGTTGCAGCATCACCTACAGTTCTGATACTCGCTTGAGTCCGTGAAAACTTACAGCAATGTTTAACTAATAAAGATTATGCTGCAGATTATGCAATTCAGTATTAAACAACTCATTTTAGAACAAAACAGGCTCGAGCAAAAGGCACACAATTAGTTATTTTATTCACCTAGTGTAGGTCTGTATGATTGGTTTATGGGGCTTTCTTGCAAGAAACTATGATTCGTACATAGAAGATGCCCAATATTTATAAAAACAAATGAGTAAGAAACATCTTCTTGGGAGCAACCAGAGTCCAAGAGTTAAGCTATCTGGGATAATACAGTAAGAGACCTCATTTCAGAAAGGAGAAAAAGAGAAACCTTTAAAAATAAATATTCTGTTGTCAGGATGAGACACACAGAAAAGTTCTGTTGATTCGGTCTTTGTTTTTTGCAGTGCACGATGCTGATCCTAGAATCTTGCGTAAGCTCGGGTACTCCCCACGAAGGAGCAGAGACCAGAACTCCAATATCCTGCTCCTTTGCCCCTCCAGAGAGTCCTCTACCCTGAGCCGTTTCCTGTTTGCTAGGATGCTCAACAGCAGCAGGTGCTGTGAAGTGCTTGGGAACGGCTGTCTGGAAGGAAGGAGACCAGCGCCTACACACTTTGCCCCTCCCATGCAGAACTAGGACAAGCGGGCCAGCACATGGGCTCTTAGCAAAAAGGCATCAACAGTTAGTCAATGCAGTCCCAGCAATGTCCCCAAGGGGATGGCGAACACTCCTGTAGATCACTTCCCCACTCTGCTCTGAGCCCAACAGAGGAATCTTTGAATTCTACACTAGGAAAGGTCGGCAAGGGCTCGGCAGAGAAAAGTGATTGTGCACACATTCATTTGCATGTGTGTACACCCACACAATAATAAAATTAATAAGAAACTTTACTAAAGTAATAATTTGCTTTGAATTTTAAACTACACAATTAATCATCCAGCATAAAGGCTCAGCAGGTAAGAATGTTGCTGTGCAGGTCTAGTAACCTGAGTTCGAAACCCCTACAACTGTGTAAAGGTAGAGAGACAACTCCTCAGAGCTGTCCTTCGACCTCCATATCCACAGAGTAGCACCCATGTACTTCCCCTGAGAATAAAAACTTTTACAATTGATTTTGTAAACTTGTGTGTGGGGTTGGGTGGGGGAGGCCGAAGGTGTGTGCATGTGAGCGCCAGTGAGCCAACACAGCTGCTGGGAATCTACTACAGGTCCTCTGGAAGAGCAAAAAGTGCTCTTAATCACTGAGCCATCTCTGAAGCCCAGAGCCATTTAACCATAAAGCGAGAAAATCAAATTAAAAAATTTTATTTTATGTGCACGAGTGTGTTGCACGCATGTATGTAAGTATACCAAAAACATGCCTCCTGCCTAGGCCAGAAGAGGGCATCAGATCCACTGGAACTAGAGTGCAGACATGGGTCACCATGTAAGTGCTGGGAACCAAGAGCATCAAGTACTCTTAACTGCCGATCCAACTCTCCAGCCTCATAAATTACAATGTTTTTTTCAAGAAATCAAATTTAAAGCCTCCTACTCCTGTTAATTTTTATTTTGCAGCTGGGTGTGGTGACTCACACCTTTAATCTTAGCACTTGGGAGGCAGAGACAGGTGGGTCTCTCTGAGAGGCCATTATGGTGGCTAGAGCGAGTACCAAGACAGCCAGAGCTACACAGAAAATAAAAAAATCTATTTTGCTCCCACCCTTAATTTTTGTGGCCTTTATTTTTTGTGCATGGGTGTTTCATCTGCATATATATCCGTGGACCATGTGCATGCCCAGTGTCCTCAGAGGCCGGAATAGCACACTACATATCTCAGAACTAAAGTTACAGATGGCTGTTAGCCACTGTGTCCAGCCATCTCCTTTTGTTTGAGCAATATATTTAACTTTTTTGAAAGAATGAGTCACTTTTTAAATTTATTTAACTTTATTATTATTATTATTTACTGTGTATTGGCGTGAAGATGTGAGCTGCCGTGTGAGCGCTGGGAACTGAACCAGGTCCTCTGGAAGAGCAGTCAGTGCTCTTAACCACTGAGCCATCTCTCCAGCCCCCTCATGGATCTTTTTATTTTTTGAGACAAGGTCTCAGTACGTAGCCCCGGCTGGCCTCAAATCCCCCTGATGGGTCCCTGGACTAAAAGTGTGTGCCACCCATGTCCAACCCCTTTGATTTTCTTACTGTGGGTGGAAATAAACAAATACACGGAATCAACGGATGACAAAAGAGAATGACCAGAACTAATGCTAAGAGCAAGCTACTAAAAAATAAAATTAAAAGCAAAACAGAAAAAAACCCTCTAGAATACAAAGGTGTACTTTAAAATTATTACACCTTAACAAAGCAGCCCAAATATCTGTTATATGTGAAAACGCAGCTCACTAGTAAAACTACCACCAGTACTTAAAATCATATAAACAATGGTCAAATAAGCATGATAATTAGAATTTCACTACAGAAATAGCATTTCACTATAAGGAGGCTTAATTGTCTGTTTTCAAGCAATGTTTCCTATATATAGGGACTTGTTTTATAGATAGTTTCTCCAAATCATCAAAGAAAAGAAAAACCACAATGTAAAACACAAAACAAAAGCTCCCGGTGGAAGAACACATGACAGGGCACGCAAATTTTTCCCCAGCATTAACAATAAAAACACAACTAAAGTCGGGCGGTAGGGACGCACACTTTTCATCCCAGCACTGAAGAGGCAGAGGCAGGCGGATCTCCGTGGGTTTGAGGCCAGCCTGCTCTACAGAGTGAGTTCCAGGGCGGTCAGAGCTACACAGTGAGACCCCATCTCAAGAAGAAAAGGAAAAGAAAATAGCATGGTAAGCGTGCAAAAATGAATCAGTATTATCATAAGATTCAGCAATTTCACTTGTGGGCATGGAGCGCATGTACAAACTCAAAGAGGGATCTGTATTAGCATGTCCACAGCGGGGTTATTCACAACAGCCTAAAGGAGGAAGGAACTCTGATGGTCACTGATGGACAAACAAAACGTGGGGCGTACACAGTGAACTATTACTCATTTTTTAATATTTATTTATTTATTTATTATGTATACAATATTCTGTCTGTG